>BMAW01065761.1:33992-164632 GCA_019974015.1 Nephila pilipes
AATATTTATGTGTCCAAAAGCCCTAACATTTCCGTATTTTTTGGACAAAATTGAATAACAGCTTATTTTTATAAATTAAAAAAAAAAATTAAATTAAAAAAGCCCTTTTAAAAAGGAAACCTGAAGTACTAATGCAATGTTATTCTTTAACATTTCAGCCTCCTACAATACATATCAATTTTTGAATACTATGATTTTGATTTAATGTTTTTAAATATTCAAA
Organism: Nephila pilipes; assembly: GCA_019974015.1. Lineage (NCBI taxonomy): Eukaryota > Metazoa > Arthropoda > Arachnida > Araneae > Nephilidae > Nephila > Nephila pilipes. Next base: position 34,216 of record BMAW01065761.1, read on the forward strand.
GCATTTATTTACATTCAAGGGAAGATATTGTGAACAATTTTGAAAACTAGCTGATTAATCAGTTCAAGGTCTCTACAACGCATCAGGTATATACTTTGATTGTTGAAAGAATGATTCACTGATGAAGGAAACTATGCATAATAAATTATACCGAAGATTGTAGAAGAGCATATAGCTATGTTTCAAGAAAGAAATGAAAGTATTTTGGTCAGATAAGTTATGTTAGTGCATTTGGATAAAATATTGCTGGAGTATATGAAAAATAATAGTTTTAATGCAGAGCATTTAAATACTATTGGCTGTGATAGAACAGCAACTAAAACTAGTAAGTCTAATGGAGCTACTATTAAAATAGAACTTAAAGAACTATTTCAAGTTGTAATGTCTTCTCCATCTCAATGAGTTACCTCTCTGGAAAATCATGATTTTGTTTGATGGTGCAATTACTTGTACTAAAAGTTTTCGTGGCCTAGTTGGTTACCCTTAATTGTAAAGATCTGTCATTGATTTCATTAAAAAAAATTCAGCAGTGACTTCCTGGAGGTTGATAACAAGGACCTAAGCAATATTCAGAAATATCTCTGGGATATGTGGCACCCTGATAGATCTAGTTCTTCTCTAATAGATTTATTGCTTAAAGAACTAGAAAATTTTATCGCTTGCTAGATGGTTTGCCTTAGCTAATAGAGTTCTTCATTTGTATGCCATTAAGTATCCCAACCACCAATTTTGTAAGTTGACTGAGTGTTTAATAAAAGTATTATGTATATATTAATTGCAATTTTTAAATCTTTCAAGTAAATATCCTCATTATTATCAAATTTACTGAAGACCAATTTTTTTAATATCATAATTAATACAGTCTTGAAACTGTTTAAGAGTTTCTAATGAAAGACCACAGTTAATGGCTATTCAAGTAGTAAAATTATCAATATCTAAATTAATTTTTGTTTATTAAAATAAAAACTATTTTTTGAAATGTTAAGTCTGGTATTAGTCTCATGATTCATTATATCTCTTTTATCCTGAATAATATCTAAATGACCTGTAATTACATGTTGATATTTCTTATCGATATACTCTTTTAAATATTGCACACACAAATACACCTTTGTTTTCTGTGAGAAGATATCCATTAATAACATCTGCATCTGAGAACTTTTTTAAAATAATTCAGTGCCACTAGTATTTTGAATTTGAGAACTATTTCTACTTCACAAACAAATGCTTTCGTGGTCTACCGTAAAATAATCCTTTTATGAATATTGTTTGACAAAGGAAACACATTTGTTTTCTCTGAAAATCTAAAAGGCAAATTATGGTAATCATGTAAGATCATTTATATTACCTAAAGTCATTTTTTTGGTATCAGATTATATATAGCATTAACTGATGGATAATCATTGTAACATATCCACCACATATTTGAAATATAAATATTGAGGAGTTGAATGAAATTGTTGTGACAGGCTCTAGTACAAGGGAAGAGTTTGAAGTTGCATCTTTCACTGAAGTTAAAAAGTATTGTTAAAGAAAGTAACTGGGAACCTTAAAGCATGTTTTTGGAAAGAGGAGCAGCCTTGATCTGATTATTACATCAAATAAAGGCTTATGGATCTTGAAGTTCGATAAAAAGAAGGAATTCGAGCTAATATCAGTAAATACTTATTAGGCATTTTGATTTAAGAACTGTAGTTCACATAATTTTTTCTTTCTATCGTCGATACAGTATGGTGTAATATATTGAATGCCCTCATGGATCTAAATAATTGCTCTGAAATAAAAGAATTAACACAGCATCAAAATGATGTGTGTATATGTATTGTGTAAAGCGTAAGTGTGTCAAAGATTAATTCAGTTTTTATTTTTAGGATATATTTTATGCCAGTAATTTTATACCTTGAACATCTTTAAAAAATTAAGGTATTTAAAAATGATTTTCAAAAATACTAAAGGAATAGGCCTTATGTTAGATATTTAAATAATAATGTATGAGTTTAAATCCTTTCCTGCTGTTATTTAGCTCATAAATATAACTATTTATTCAACTTGGAAAAAAAGAAAAAAAAAAAAAAAAAAAAAAAAAACATGCAAAGCATTTTTTTTTTAAAAAAAATTTAAATATTTTTCAAAAAGATTAAAAATTTAGACCTTGTGCAGGTTTAAATAATGGCATTTTAAGGGGGGGGACTTTCTTTTTGTTCTCAAATGCAACCAATTATCAACATGAAAATTATAATCAGTAAATTTTTTTTAAAAATTAAATACATTCTACTAGCTATTTTGAAATTTAACTGTTAAGGCTGAATATATGTGTATAGTTACAATGTTAATGTATACTCCTGGTAACAATTGTTTTAGGGTGAATCTTTTACTAATTAAATATATTTTTAAAAAGAAAAAAAAAACTGTTAAAGTATTTTAAATATTTTTTTAAGTATGTGTCAAAAATATTATAAACATAAATATAATGGTGACTATTAATGTAGGTTCCAACTGATGGGCTTGTATTGAGAGGTTGGTACAGTGCAGTTACTTTGGCAGTTTATGGAGTAATTACTAAAGTAAGCAATAAAGAAAGATCATCTCCCCCTCCACCCCCTCCACCTCAAGCTAATGCAAGACCACAGGCTCAAGGTAGTTTTTTTTAGCAGTTTATGTATGGGTCTTTTATTTTTAGTAGTTTAATTCTGTTTGCTTTTAATGTTCCATCTTTTGCAATTTAAATCATTTTCAGTAATTATATATCCAAACACAATGAATATCCAATTCTTTTTTTAAAAGCAGTGATTTATTACAATATCTTACAATATATGATTTTATAGAAATAAGAGAGAATACTGTTTCCCAATCAAGCATACTTTTTTGAGTAATTTTATCTCAAAAAATGAATGCCTTTCTCTCTCTTTTGAGGAACGAGTTTTACTTTTGATAATGTTACTAAAGCTTTTTTTTTTTCTTCTCAAGAGTATTAAAATTTTCAACTACAGATAGTCAAACTTTACTTGACTGAAGTTTGACTGCTGAAAGTACAGAAAAGATTTAATTAAGAAATTTATTAATCATATCTGATAAATTAATAAAGAAAAGTATTTAAGATAATTTTTACTATGAAATTATTTCTTATTTTTTTCAACACTTCTCTGATATTTTATCCCATAAATGAAACATTTTTAAATTTTAAGTATTTTAAATTAATTATTGAAAAGTTTGAATGTTTTCATTTTAAAATGTCACTTGCTAAATTGTATTTTAATTATTGCAGAACATTGTTCTTCTAAAGACTTTGAGTCTCCAGTTGCTGATTCTGCTATAAATGACTGGGATCGTAGTTCTAGAATATCCGATGTACCTCCAGAACCTCCTCCACCACCTGTAAGAGCTACAGTGGTGGAAAATTCACGATTTGTGGAAGTTCCTCCTTTGATCCATCAGCAATCTGAGCAGCATGTTGCTTATACATCTGAAATTCCTAATGTTATTGGAAACTTTTCTGAACCTCCTCCACCAATGGTGTATCAGGATTGTGTACCAGTGCCAGTACCTCAAGTTACACAAACATCTGCCCCATATGGACAGTATGATGCTCATTATCCTAAACCCTGGCCTGCACCCGAAGAACAATATCAAGCTCCTGCGGAACAATATGATCATCAAATATATAGCAGACCACCAGATGGGAATATTTATCAGGCACCTCCTGATACAACCAGACCTTTGTGGGACACTAAGGATCATCACGGGTCATCCGAAGTTTCCACTCATGATCGAGACAACTATGTCAGAGCTCCTTTGCTTGAAATCCCAACAATCCATAGAGATAAAGAGATATCCAAAGAAAGAAGTCGAGACAGAGTATGGGATCGAGACATACATGATTATAAAGATGATGATGTACGAAGTCGAGACCATGATTCAAAACGCAAAGATCGAGGTCGAAGATCTCGAGAGACTAGTTGGGAAAGAAGTTCTGTGGAATCAGATAGATATAGAGATAGAGACAGAGATCGTGATCGTATGAGAGACTCTGGCAGCAGAGATCGTGATCGTGATAGAGATAGGAATCGAGACCGCTCATTCATGGACAGAAGTTCTCGGAAGGACACAAGAGACTCAAAAAGACCTGCAACTCCACCATCTCCTCGTAAAGTTAGACCTCATACGCCTCAGACTCCTCCTGATGCAGATAGAATGGGTTCTGGTCCTCGTACACCAAAAGATGATGAACCACCTGAAATGTATGATGATAGAGGTGAGGAAAGCATGCATCACAATAACTTTTTTGATCCTGTGCATAGAGAACGTAATATAGGTGAACATTTTCATAATTTATCTGAAGGGGAAATTCAAGAAGGAGAAAATACTGAAGATGATGGTTATGAAGAAATAGTAAGCGAGGAGGAAGATATGTCTGATGTTGAAGATAGAGCATTGGATATGGTAAGGGGATTTAGTATAAAATCTTTAATACATTCCTTATATATTTTTACTGACTTTGTTATGAGTAATTTATTTTGCTTGATAGAGTATTAATGTAACAAAATTAATTTTATTAATTTATATGATTTGATGTGCTGCGACTCCTCTCCCATTAGTTGCAATGACAATGCAAGAATGAAGCCATGCTGGAATAAGGGAATCTACTGACTGTCCTTGTGGAGAATTATTTTCAAGACAAGTTTACTAGAATGCATGTCTGCAGAACCCATAGATAGGCAGTTCAGATCTGCCTAAAACATATTAAAACAAACAGTTATCTTTGAAATTGGAATTTCAATTTCAAACTCTAGATGGCAACGTATCATAACCAAGGATTACTTACAGAATATACTTTCGGTGCAAATCTTCTCTCAAAATCCAATTCAGTTTCTTCACTTGTATACCATAACCAGTAAATTCTCACTGACCATGGTACACACCTAAAACTTGAACTGGATTTTGACTAGAGATTACCATAATGATTGTCAACATACAATGTTTCAAAAACACTCAATGCTACTGGGGATGTGTATAGATTACAGTAATGGCTGGAAATTCAACTTTCTTTTTATTTAGAAATTCCATTAAAAGCTTGACTTTTTTCCCGAAGAGGAAGTGGGTATCAGTTTCTCACTAACAAATAAAAACTAACCATGATAGAAATAAAAATACCTACTAATTAGCCTAGTAGATAATTCTTTTCTGTCTTAGTGAATTAGAAAGTATTTCTGTGGATTAGTAGATGAGCAATTCAGACCTGCCCCAGAGCATAACAAAAATCAACTACCGTTGCTGAAAATGTCTGACAGTGTTAATTTTAGTTAGGTTTTACAGAGAAAGCATTTTGCGCTCTTTTATCATCTATACTTAATGCTTTTATGAGATGTAATTTGTATGAGTTGAACATTAATAACTGAAGGCTGAAATAGATTCTTATGTTTTACGTGTCAGAAAATCTAACTTTTTGTGTAAAACTTTTTTTTTTTTTCATGTTTATTTCCTTAGTGAACTAAAATATCTTTTTATGAGACAAATGATATTTTTCCAATTTTTATAATCTGTCCTTTTTTGGGTCTAGAATGAATTATTATTGTTAATATTTTTTTTTTATTTCATTAAAATAATTTAAGAAATATTTATGAAGAAAATGTTATATTATTCTTATATATTGATTAATAAATAAGGTTTCTGGGTTAATAGTAGTAAAATTTTGTGTGAAGATTAAGAAATAGTTTTTAAAAAAAATGGAGTAATTACATGCTTTATAAATTTTACTTGCATGCTGTGAAATCGTGCAAGAATAATAATTTTAACTGTTCATTAATGCTTGGTTCATTCATGAAAAAGTTAAAGGAAGCTAAAATTGACATATTGATTTTAAAAATTACTCTTGTAAAATGTCCACAAAATTTTCATATAAATAACAATACAAGAAACAGTTTCTTTTTAACAAGATTTCATCCAGTGAATTTTGTGAGAAATAAAAATGTCTTCATAAACATCATAATTTAATTTTTAAAATATCGGTTAAAGATGAAAGCTTGGCTAAATTTAAGACTGAATTTTATTCAAGTATATCATTGCTTTGTTTTTGATAATATTTTATTAAAGATTTTTAGGTTTTAAATGTATTAAATCTCTTTCTATATATATTTTTAGGCTGAAATTGAATATGATTTAAGTGATGAAACATGGAATTTTATGTCCAGTTTTTCTCCTTACAATTGTGAACTTGCTTCTTTTCAAGTTAGTATTTTTAATAATAATATATATTTATTGACAAGATTTTACTCTGATCAATTATAATTTTATTTTTTATTAGGAACTTGGTTTTCCCCTTTGAACAGAAAATCTGATCTAACATTTTGTTTCATTATATGTTAATATCATTTAAGTCTGAAATATGCCCAATAATTCAAAGTTGTATTTTAATTTTTTTAAACAGTATTTGATTATTTGAATTTGTAAAATTTTACTTTGGATGTATTTATGCAATGAAGGTTCATGAAATAGACATGTAATGACATGATGCTCAACTATTTTCCTACTATTCTAGGAGTGATAGGGTATTAGAGGAAATATTTATGAATTATTTGTAAGTTTATCAATCAAATTCATCAAGTAATTCCAATAATTTTGTTATGGACTTAACCATTTATTTTCTCCTGTTATTTAGGAACTCAAACATTTCAGTTGCCTAATATATAACTCACTTAACCCTCTTGCAACTTTATATGGTCTGTGATGACTCAGACATCTCCAGGGGCGATACCTTTCACTTTGATAAGCATTGTCTTAGGGTATCATATTTAAATATAGTTATTAATATTGGTATGTTTTTACTGCTTAACAATAAGAAAGTTTTGTCTAACTTTGAAAATACTTCAGGTCACAATCTGTAAAACCAGAAATTTACCCTTAATTTGATAAAGTATATATATTCCTTTAATAAGAAGTATTTTTATATGTTTTTGAGTTTTTTCCTCATCTATGTTATAAAATTATTTTTAACATTGAAAAAATTGTTAAAATATTTGTATATATTGATTGTTTGATGTTTATATATATATTGCTCAAAAAGATTTAGAAATTTTATAAAAAATATTTTTTTAAAATGAATGAGTACAAATTTGTTTTCATTTAGTTTTAGCAAATGTTTTCATTTAAACTTTTTCTCAAAAACTTTCCTTAGAGAAAATTTTTTCTACTTTTTTCACAAAAAATTTTTTGTTTTTATTCTGAATTTTTTATACATTGCTCATTATTGATATTCTTATAGCTGATTATTCATATAATGGAATTATTTATTTTAATAGCATTTTAGAGATCCAACTTTGTTTCCCTTTGAAGTTGCTGAATATGAATACCAAAAAGAAAGCAGTGTACCAGAAGAAAAACAAGTTGAATTGAATAAAATCTTAGAATCTTTAAATTATCCTGAAAACCAAGAACACGATGAAAGGTTTGAGTTTAAGGAATGTTATCTCTTATTTGAAATAAGAATTGAAATTTATGATCTCTATTCTTAAAGCTGAAAAGACATTTTATATCTTTTTTATGAAAATGCTTTATTGCCAAATAATGTATGACTTAAATTTCATAACATTTGAAGAATGCTTATATCTATTATTCCATCTATAAGTACTACGGCCTGGAATTTTCTTATTTTCTCATTTGTTGAAGCAATTTAATATTTTTGTATATTTATTCTATGTATGTATATCTAACATAGTTTTAAAATTACATTGTTTGTTTTATAAACTAATCCAAGTATTCAAAGTACAAAACTTACATTTTGAAAAGTTAGATGAAATAACAGTAAAGAGAACTGTAAGATTTTAATGGAATAAATTTATATCCTGCACATTATGGTTACTAGATCAACATAAGATCATCTAAGATCTTCAGTTCTATTGAATTTCATTTAATAATTTGTAAACATTAAAATAGGTTATATTATTTTAATAAAATTGTTTTTATTATTTAACTATCAAAGATATCTCTTTAATGTCCAATTTAAACCACATATAAAGCAATTTTTTGACCAATTGTTATTTTTGTGTTACAGTTTTACTTATTTGGGAATTTTGAAACTCAAAAATATTTTATTATCATAAGAATAAATAATTTTTTTGTTAGCTTGCAATTCTATACAAATGTAGAAGGTATACAGACTAATAATGGTCTCTTAAATAATGCTCCAAGCCAAACTCAATAAAATTGTTTTAAAAATCCATATTTAACTGTTAATAATAAAAAAATATTTGAATCAACATATTCTGTATGTTATGTTTATTATTTTATAAATTGGAAAATAATTTGTTTTTCAGATGGGTAGAAGTTCTTGAAAGTATCAATGAAAATACTTTGATATCTTTATTAACATTGAAAGATTCAGAAAAAATTAAAGGTTAGTTTGAATATTATGTGAAATGAATACTGGAATTTTATTTATTAAATAACTAAGAAATTGCATAATTATTTAAAATTATTTTTTAATCATTGATTTTTTTTCCTGACATTCATTTTTTGGAACAAAAATGTTAGAATTTCAATCTGATTGCAGAATTTTTTTAATGGTTAAATGAATAAAAACGTTTAAAAAATATTATAAAATAATGGTTGTGTGAAAACATTCATCTTAATTACCATTATGAGAAAATTTGTATTACTATAAAAGGAAACGAAAAAAAAAAAAATAAGTGTACGAAATTCTTATATGCAATACTAGTGCATCTTGGCAACTATGTGCATGGTTTCTGGTTTTGTTTCAGCAAAAAGCATCATCCTTTTCCTGCACTTTGATTTTTTTTGTAATTTGAATTTCTTAAAATAAAGTTGTGGGGTTTGCATACAGTTGAAGATCAAGTAATAAAATTGCTCCAAGAGTGTGCTATTTCACCTTAATGCTAAAATTTGCATGCCATGAAGATGTATTTTTTAAAACAAGCATTTTGTAAATGCTATTATGTTAAAAACTTTACAGATCATAATTAGTAAAGGCAGGAGGTTTAAAAATAGTCTCTTGCCTTTTACCATTGTTAGATTTATATCCTGCTAGTGTCGGGTGTAAATTGGGATTAGATTTCTATTCTTAAAAATTTTAAATGTCAAATAAAGCTATAATTGACTGGAACAATCACTTGTGTAAAATCTAGATTCCTGTAAAAAAGATTGAGGAATAAAAGGATTTTGTGAAAGAAAAAAAAAATCTAGTTATTGAAATTGATGAAAATCTGTTTTATAAGTGATAATACAATGCCAGGGAAATTCTGCTGCTGCCACCAAGGATTTTTGATGAAATAAGGAGTTAGTTGAAGGAATCGTTCTTTCTGATAAAAAGGCAGCAACATTAGTGGGGGGAAAAAGCAAGCATGTAAAATAGGGAGTGTAATCTTTTCTGAGTGCTTATCTATATAAAAAGGAAGGACTTGGAAAAAAATTGCTACAAACATGGAAAAATTATTTGCACACAGAAATCAATACATTTATTCTCACATATTACACATCAAAAGGATGTCCAAGGAGGTAAAGTGGGCAAAGTTCTGCACAGAGGAACTCACTCTATCTTGAGTCATAGTTAACTGAATTTATATGATGTCAAAATCAAGAAACTGAAGGATGAACATTTGTTCTGAAGCTATTCTTAAATTTATTGTGCTGAAATTTGCACCCAAATTTTTTTTAAAAAGATAATTCAAATATAAAATATGGCTGTTCAAACATGTATCCAAGTAATATTTGCTTTGTTAATTGTAATTATCCTTCTCCTATCCAATCCTAGCTAATATGCTTGTTATAGTACTCAAGTACTATGGTACCTCACTTTACCAGTATAATTAGATCCAGAATCTTAAGAATCTTACTCATAATGTGAAGCATTCATCAACAAATTTTCCCATATAAATTAATGTGATGTACGATAATGTGTTTCACCAAAAAAAAAAGTTAATATTTAATATTTATTCTAAGATAACAGGTCAATTGAAAAGTCCCCGGCCTGACACATAGATGGCCCTACTAGAATTACATTCATATGTTTTTTAGTTAGCCCTAACCCTCAAAAGATGCGTGTATAAATTTGACAGCTGTGGGATCATTAGTTTGTGAATTATAGCATTTTGAATGAAGCAACTTTTGTTATTGTGAAAAAAATTAGATAAAAAGGAATTTCGCGTGTTGATAAAATATTACTTTTTGAAGGGAAAAAATACAGTTGAAGCAAGAACTTGGCATGATGCCGAGTTTCCGGACACTGCCCCAGGAAAATCAACCTTCAAGGATTGGTATGCTAAGTTTAGACGTGGTCAAATAAGCACCGAAGACGATGGACGCCCAAAAGAGGTTGTTACCAACGAAAACATTAAACCTCAAAATGATTTTGAATGATCGTAAATTGAAATTGAATGAAATAGCAGACACTCTAAAGATGTCAACTGAACGTGTACATCATATCATTCACGAATATTTGGGTATGAGAAAGCTCTGTGCAAAGTGGGTGCCGCACGAGCTCACTTTTGACCAAAAACAACGATGAGTTGATGATTCGGAGCAGTATTCGAAGATGATCAAGCGTAATAAACCCGAGTTTTTGCGTCGATATGGGACAATGGATGAAACATGGCTCCATCATTTCACTCTGAAATGCAATCGACAGTCATCCGAGTGGACTGTACACGATGAACCCGCTCCAAAGCGTGGGAAAACGCAACAGTTGGCTGGCAAGGATATGGCATCTGTATTTTGCGATGCGCATGGAATAATTTTCATTGACTACCTTGAAAAAGGAAGGACCATCAACAACGACTATTACATAGCGTTGTTGGACCGTTTGAAGGACGAAATTGCTGAAAAACGGCCGCATTTGAAGAAAAAGAAAGTGCTGCTTCACCAAGACAATGCACCGTGTCACAAGTCAGTGAAAACGATGGCAAAAATCCATGAATTGGGCTTCGAATTGCTTCCTCATCCACCTTATTCTCCAGATCTGGCCCCCAGCAACTATTTCCTGTTCTCAGATCTCAAAAGAATGCTCGCTGGGAAGAAATTTTCGTCGAATGAAGAGGTGACCGCCGAAACTGAGGCCTATTTTGAAGCAAAGGACAAATCGTACTACAAAAATGGTATCGAAAAGTTGGAGGGTTGCAATATCAGTGTATTGAAGGGAATTATGTTGAATAAAAAAAACTAATTTTGCCAAAAAAATGTGTTTTACTATGGTAGGCCAGGGACTTTTCAATTGACCTATGAATCATTATTTCTTCTATTGCAGAATTAACCAACCTGGAATGCAAATTTAATTTGCAGAAATAATATTAAAGTTCATTAATTATGATGCATACCTAATTCTTTTTTACTAGAAAACTGTAGTGACATTTGCTTTTGCTAATGCTTCAAAATTTGGTCAAAATATGATCTGTCATTATGATTAAATAAATTTGTAGCATTTTTATTAGGGTGATGCTTCTCATTGTACTATGCAATAGTTTCCAATGCAATGCTTTCACTATTTTTCTTATTGTGCCAGAATATTGCTACTTAGCTGCTATTTCCTCCTCCTTTAACAATCTCTCCTTCATAACTTGCTGTGAAACAATGAAATTCTATAACTTTGGTGGGTCAGGTCTTGTCTAGGTTCTTTTGCAAACTCATCGATATCATTTTTATCCACCTCATGCCCCATGATCCAGGACCAAAGACATCTTGTGGGCTACAGACTCCACATATACCATTTCAAACCCCTTATATTTATTTGATAACACTCTGTGGCCAAAGTGTCTTCCAAGCAGAAGTGAGGGCTCTCTTAATTACCCTTTCACCTGTATTTTCAATCATCCTGAGACAAATAATGATTTGGAAGTAATATTTCCAAAACTATCTGAGAATGAGATTGGTTCCTTTGTTCATCTCACTCACACAAAACAATACATGAAGGGTATTTTGATGTAGAGCTTTTTAAAGTTAGAGATAGAACAATTTTCTATTTTAATTTGTAAGGTCAATTCTCTTCTGGCTGTCACTTTGTGGCTTATTGTTTGAGGACATTTTTTTGAGGCTTATTAAACTGTACATAAAAAAAACCACAAATAATGCAGCTAAGCATAAGTTGATAAATATGTGATCACAAGTGACACTATGATCCTTGTGGAATGAGTTCTGAATATGTATTGATGCAACATGACACATACTCTTTCCTCTTCACTCTTTAGATGAAATATTGCATGTGAAGTTTATAATTTTTTAACAACTCAAGGGGATGTTTTATTCAGTGACAAAATGGTTACCAAATCACTTTTTAAAAGTGTTCGTAATTTCTTCACGTGTGAGTGAATGAAGCAGCGATCGAGTTATCATATTATCATTTGTTTCAATTCTAATATTTAATAGAATAATTTAATAATTATTAAAAAGTTATCACCTTTGATAGCTAAATCTATTTTTTGCAAAATTTTATATGGAACAGTTTATTGCGTATTACAATTTGATTTGCTCATTATACAAATTACTCATTATGAGAGCTGCTTATTAAGCAAGTTTCTGTTGTAATAGTTCTTCAAAAATTATTGAAATTTTAATTATAATGATGTTAATTTTTGTTTTGCTTTGTTAGGTTTAGTTTGTTTATGCTGGTTCAGGCTTAAAAAGTAGAATTAATGAGATTGTAGTAACATTAAGTTGTATATCATTCAACAAGAGGCTCTCTAAAAACTAAATTCTTTAAAAGTTTTTTCCATAATAGACCTAAAAAAACACTTAAAGGTTTTTCAAAAAATTTTTTTGCAGGAACAAGAATGTAATATTTAGGAAGAAACTAAAAGAGATAGGTGATCCATTTTATGACAGGTGTTACAATCTTGTTTTTGGGGCATTTTTTTATTCTCTTTTGATGTTTAAGAATGTATTAAAAAAGAACAACTAATTCTTATTATTGGAAAATATGATAGGAAATGCATGATTTCATTCCCAAAATTCCTTACTTTTGTCGTACAAAGAATTATTTAGAGATCTTGTTATTGAATAAATATGGAATAAGCCAATGTATTATTTTTCCTGATCTTTGAGATAATTTATTCACTAATAAATTGATAAAAAGTGCAGTATTTTAAATTATCTTTCCTTTGTCATTCAAATTACATTTAATTGTAAGTTTCAAAAAGTGTTTTCACACACACACACATATGTACACACATACATATATATATCTAAATATATATATGTGTGTGTACACATGTACATAACTTCTTTAACATAATGTTTTAGTAGCATTTAATATCCTCATTTGTAAATATAATTGTTTAATGATATATGGAATTTTCTTTGTTTTTATTATTGAAAAGTGTTTCTAAAATGTAGTATTTGAATCTTTTGTCTTAGGAAAAATGAATCTTTTAATTGATTGGGTCATTGAAGGACTAAATTTTGAACTTGCTCTAAAGCAACCTCAGACTGCATATAAAGTACGTCATATGAAAGCAGGCATCCGTCTGGCTACTTTATTATTCGAGACAAATGAAGAAATAATTGGGAAAATGCTGGTAAAATATTTTCGTTTATTATATATATTCAACGATGACTCAAAAGTAATTTTCACTGAAAAAAATTGTTCCCTTCCTTTTTTTTGAGATTTAAAGTTTTGGAAAAAACGGTAAAAGGTTACTGATTTTTCCCCCTTTTTTAATTAATAGCCTCTATATATAGAAATATGTAACTTAAAGACTTTTTTAAATTAAAAAGAAAGTAATTAATAGAAAATTAAACTATATAGTTTCACATATCTGTTTAACCCATTAAAATTTGACATTTTAATACTTCAAATAATTATTTTTTCTTCCATAACTTTTTTAAATTGAAGTCTACCTGAATATATGTGAGATGTTCTTATTTTTTTTCTAAACTTTGTTTTCCTGAATGGCTAGAAATTGTCTATTACAATTTTTACACAGATGCTAACAATCTCATTTAATGTATTGTTATTGGTCAATTGTGTTATTTGGAACACCAAAGAATGATTGAAGTTGTGTCAAAGCTCTAATAAGTTCTGCAAACACTAATGGGTAGATTGCAACAATGATATGTTATGGCTCATTGAATGAAACAGTTTCCATCATTTACAATGGCTGCATCAATTTCTCATCAAAATAGGTGTCATCACTATTTTTTCAAACCAATTCTAATTCTGTGATTTTAAACATATTGATTAAAACACTTGATACTGCCCATAAATGTATTACATGTTTGTAGTTGTTAGGACACTGGGGTTGTATTTTATATTTCTGAGTAATTCTTCACCTCTCAGCCAACACAAAGCCACTGATACTGTAGTGTTGTCATTAATTTTATGATGCTGATATCTGCAACCATATTCAAAGGTTTCACAGATGGTTTTCTTCTTGCTTAAGACCCAGTGTAACATTGTTATCATAATGGGGTAACTTTATTAAAACGACACTATAGTGCTCAGGGTGAAATAAATACCCATGTGATGATGTTCAAGTTCATATCATGAAGCCAAAGTAAATTGGTTTACGTTTTGTAGACTGTTTCAAATCATAATGTTTATAATAAAATGCAACAGTTTCAGCAACACCTTAAGCATACAGTTATATCATTAATTATAAAAACATCAATCTAGAAAAGTAACCACATTCTGAAAAGCGAATTTTCCCTTCTTTTACTGAGATAGAATTTTAAAAAGATTGATCTCCTCTCCATAAAAATACATTAGAAGTTTATTTTTTTAAAATAATCTTAAAGCTTTTAAAGTGATTTTACTCCTAAAATCATTTTCTTATATTATAGGAGATTTTCATCTAATGTCTCACTTCCTTGCCCTTTGTCATCAAAAATATAAGGTGGTGACCCTTTTCCTGACTCCTTAAATTTGCTTTTGCAATTTTGAATACCTCAAAGTACTTGCTTAAAAACAATAAATCAACCAAGTATAAGTTCTAAACCTAAAATAATAATCAAATTAGTCTTGAAGTACTATAGATAGCAGTAAATTTCACATAACAGACATCAGAAAGATTCCGTGGTAAAGAAAAAAAATCAACCACTTGTTCTTGTAGAAAAACTTGTTTAGCTATATTATTAAAAGTAATACATCAGAAATGGACTTATTGTTATGATGCATACAAAAGGTGCATTAAAAAGAAACTTAAAGGTAGTTCACTTTTTCCCGATGATATGTAAGGTAGCTGTAGAGATTGTAAGAAAAATTAACTTATAGCAATACTTACAACCACAAAAGGTATAAACTAAATTTGCTCATTTTTTTTTCATAGTTACATTCTTGAGAAGGAAAAATTACCAAGTGGAGCGCCTAGCACCCACAATTGGAAAGAAAAATAAATAAATAAAATGTCCAATGATAAGTTTTCTTGCTATTAACCAATTTACTGTGTTTGTGCCAATCACATGCTGGTGCGTAGTTAAAAAAAATTCTTGAATGAAAGGCTTAAATAATCACATAATTATCTTTTATGAACATATTTAAATTTTATTTCCTGTAATAAGTATGTTGGATCTGGATTCAGACTTCCATGTCAGGGCAATAATTATCAATCCAATCTCTAGTTACTGGCAGTCATTGTGTTAAGAGTTAATTCGTTAAGAATTCCTTTATTGTGATCATGTTGGGGGGGGGAATGTGTATTGTGAATCTTATGAAATATTATTAAATTAACTTTTTTACTGATTTATTTTTTTTCCGAAATGAAACTTTCAAATATTTAAAAGGATATTTTCATAAATTATTTTTCTTTATAAATATATACAATTTTTAAATATTTTGCACGTATGTGTATGGGAATTTTAATATATATATTTGTATGTGTGTATAGTACTGTCTACATATACAGAGCTTCACAAATTAAGTTTTCAATGTTCTTACATCTTTGTAGGATAAAAATATACCAAAATTGCTGATTGAATTATTTGAACAACCTCACATGGTCCTGCCTGTGAAACTTTTGATTATACGAGGAATCGATGCTGTGATATCCACTCAGCCAGGTTTGAATTATGTAGTGCATAAGACTTTAGAGATAGCATCACCAAAAAGTTTTGATAATAAAATTGAAGACTTATATAAGAAGGGTAAGTATGTGATAAATATTGAAATGGTAATAAAATCATTGTGTGATTATTACCAATCGAAATTATTCCTTTAGTGTTAAAATTCAGCATATTTTTTTTAGCTACTTTAATAATTTTTTTTAATTACATGTAGAGTAAAAGTACAATTTAATAAAATATTCCTCAAATAAATTATATTAATGTAATTGTTTTATAAGTGATTCATATCTTTTTTGAAATATTTTTTCAGTATTATTGATGATAGCATTTTTAAAATCTTTTTTGTTTGGTTTGTAAGTAATTTAAAGAACCTATTCATCATTAAAGTAAGAAGTATGAATTTGAATTTCTGTTAAACTAGTCAATATTTATTTATTTCCTAATACATAATTCTTCTGTTACCCTTATTTTGTGAAAAAAGCTGGTCAGATTTACTTATTACGGTACTATTTTGATGAACATTAGATGCAATGTTTTTTAGTTTTTTTTTATATTTTCATTATAATACTTATTTTTAAAGAACTTGAAAGAAGTTTAAATGGCCAAGTATGAATTAAAAACTATAGATTGAATTACATTTTTTTTGTTTTGTTTTTGCATTGCATTTTTAAAAAATTTAGTTCGTTTTATCTTCCATTTTTCTGATACCCGTAGATTTATGGTTATATATTAATGCATAGAAATGTATTAATGCATAGATATATAATATATTGTACATAGAAATTATATTTATTTGCATGTTTTTAGATATGTTCCCAAAGAAGACATTAAAAACTTGTTACCAAAAGTTGTTAGAATTTCTCGTCTCCAAACAGGTATTGCATTATAGTTAATTTTTCAGAATTCCAATATATATATATATATTATTATTATTATTATTATTATTATTATTACAAAATATATTCAAAATCTCATTTACATTTATTTTCATTCTTTAAAAAGCATTTGCATGGAATTTTTTTTTCTCATTATTATTGCTGTCAAGTAATTTGTTGTGTTCTATGTTGTTATGATAATTGATAGTGATTTAGTAATTTTTTTATGCTTGTACATTTCTGTTATAAACTTTGTTATAGCCTTCTCAGAATTTTAGAAACATAAATTAAAATTACTAAATCATGTATTATTTTATCATTTTACCAAAAGTTGTTAGAATTTCTCGTCTCCAAACAGGTATTGCATTATAGTTAATTCTTCAGAATTCCATTATATATATATATATATATATATTATGAAATATATTCAAAATCTTATTTTCATTCTTTAAAAAGCATTTGCATGGAATTTTTTTTCTCATTATTATTGCTATCAAGTAATTTGTTGTGTTTATGTTATTATGATAATTGATAGCGATTTAGTAAATTTTTTATGCTTGTACATTTCTGTTATTTTGCTTTTTCATTCACATTGCAATCTCTTTATTATGTGATTTACCACAGAAAATGATTAATTAGATTATATCTAGTAAATTTATATATATATAAACACATCAATATCATCATCATCATCATCATCATCAATATTGTTAAGTTATTAGAGTTATATTATATATATATATATATATACATAGTTTATATGTTTTTTTATATATATATAGTTTATATATGATATATATATATATATATATATATATAGTTTATATATGTTTATATATATATAGGCTTTATATTATTATATCATAGTTCATAGTATATACATATTAATTATACATATATATTATATAATAAGTTTATCAAATTTTATATATTATATATTTGTTAGCAGATATTAGGCTACATATATATAGTTTTATATTATATATATTATTACATAGTATATATATATATATATATATATATTATACATATAGTATAATATATATATACATAGTTATATATATTAATAGTTTATATATTAGATGATAGTATATATATACATATATATATATATATATATATATATATATACATATATATAGATATGTTTTACTAACTCGTAGTTAACACGAATGAATCGCTTCCGCATATCAATGAATAAACCATTTATAGAAGCTCTACTCTGAGCCGTCCGATTCCTATTGAAGAGTTTTATGCATATTTTTGGAGCAAATTGGTGTATATTTTTGTTATTTCTTTGTATGGATATAAAAAAACATTAGTGCTTAATATAAATAATTCCTCACTCTAATGAAAACGTGACTGATGCCTGTATTTCAGATTTTTTATATATCTCCACTTGTCGTGTTTTGTGCCTTAAGAGTCCCTAGTTGATAAATTAAAATGTGCATTGTCTCTTTAGAGTCTCGAGCCTCCAGTTACCCTGATCTCAGAGTTCCTTCTATTACATTCCGACAGCTCTGAAGTTAGAGCAGCATCTGTTGAACCAGATTTGGAAGCTATAGAATCTGTCTCTAATACTTGTGAATCATCAATTCAGATTATAGTGTCTTGTTTTCAAGAAATTATTTGTGCTTATCACAATGCATTGAAAAATCTGGTAATTATAAATTCACATTTGTTTTACTGTTTATAAATTTTTATTTTAAAAAACGTTTATATGTTTTCTTAAATTGAATTTTTTTAAGTGAATATTAATAAATAAAGATGTTTTTTCTTGCAATGATTTTTATCTTTATTGATTGTTCATTTATTTTATGGTCTTGTGGTTTTAAAAAACTATTGTTAACATAATTTAAATTTGGTTTAAAAGAAAAATTTGAATTAAATGAAATAAAAGTATTTTTTAAAATTGAAATAAATGTGAAGCTGATTCCATATTAGGATTCTATCAGTCAGAATGTTTTAAAATAGGGATAATTATATTTACCTTGTCATTAATTTATTTTTAATAGAAAATTGATCAAAGATACTTTTTTGTAATGCTGATTTGTGTAATTTAATTAAAATCATATTCTTTTTTAGTCAATGAGAACTCAATATATTTACATCATACAAATGTAGTTCAATTTTAAACAGTTCAAAATACTTTGTTTTTATGCATTTTCTTTACATGTTGATGCATAATGCTGAGATAGTAAGGGGCAACATTCCTTCAGGATCTGCAAGATTTTATTTACTTCTAGATTTTAAGGGGCTGTGGCAACCTAGTAGTCACAATTAAGAATCCATGACAGTTATGATCAGAACCTGCTACAAAACACACTGGCAAATGTATTTCATTGAGTCATAGGTTTCATTTCTGATACCACTAAAGAACATTTAACAGGCCTGATGCACATTAAATATGTCAAGGTTTCTTCTTCTCCGTTTGGTGTTTCAAGTCTTGTTCACGTTGTGTGGAAGTTTGGAGAGGAAGTTCCAGCTCAGGTGTCTTCCTCGGAATACAATGTTAATAAACAATCAATCTGGGTTTCAAGGCTCTCTGCTGTTTGAAAGTCCTTTCCAGTGTTTTCTTTCTTTAAAACAATCTTTTTCTTTAAAAGAATATAAAGTCGAATAAATTGATGAACTGTTATCTATCCAGGGCTTATAGGTTTCAGCTATTAAGCAGTTCTATAGTATATCCATACTGGAACTTACATCAAATTAATAATATCGCAAAGAAAAAAAAATTCAGTGAGATTGTTTATCATTATATTGTCCTATTTTGTGACTGTATTGTGGTATGTTGAAGTTAGTATCCATTTAATCAGAATGTTTTAATTTTGTTGTGAGGTTTTGAACATTCATTCAGTTCTGTTAATTAGGTTTTTAAATTTAGATTTCTATTTCAGATGATAGTTTATGTTAAAAAAAAAAATTATTGTCTTATTTAAATTGCAAAATTTTAAGAGCATTGTATGAAAAATACTGTCTCTGTAGCATAGTTTTTTAGAATAATCTCAGATGGTCTAGTATTTCCAGCATGTTTCTGTTTATATTCATAAAATTTGGAGAAACATGAAATTCGAATCCTTATAAAAAGTATTTATAAAAAGTATTTAGCCGGGGGAATAATCCTTCAATGATTTTTATTTATTTTCATGAGTTTATAATTGTAGAATTTTTCATATAATATTAACTTTTATTTCATATTCTTAAAGGACCATTAAGCATTTAGTTAAATAGCTGTACTTTTACCATGGAATTCCTAAAAATAAGATTTATAAATATTTGGGTTTTTTCTTGCTTCTGGAACAGATAAGTGAAAACTCCATTTTAATTTTAAAATTTGCTTGTGTATGTAAATATTTAGTAACAATTAACTGTTATTACATTCTAGTTTTCTATGCATTTATCATTTTTTTTATTTTATAATTTGGTGTCTGATGTGTTAATTAGTACAGATTTTCAATAAGTGATAAGAAAATTCAATTTTCTATATTTAAGAATCTTCTGTAAGGCAAAGAAAAAATTTGAAGTCTTTAAAAACCAATATCATAAATATATTGTTCTAATTCTTTTATTTCCAGGCTCAGACTAAAAGATATTTGCCTGCTAGAAGTCAATTTGAGTTTCCTAAATCTCCTTACGATCCATATCCTGGATTACTTAGAATGTTCAAGCAAAAGTAAGGGATTATTTTAAAAATAAGATGTTAAAGAATGTAAACTAAATTTGAAGTTATCAGAAAGTATTCTTCTAAAATTAGACTGCAGATATGTATAATTGAATTCTGTGTACTTGTATATAGTTTTGCTTTACAATAAATTATTTAATCAAAATTCGATGTTACTTTTTAGGTCTTGATTTCTTATAGTTAACTGAAATATAATTAACATGCATATATTCAAAATTAACTTTAAAAATTGCTTCTGCCTCTCACCCCTTTTTTCAAAGCAAACTCCTGGAGAACGTTTTTGTTTCTCTTTCCTCTCCTGCTTTGTCTGGGCATTCAGCAGTGCTTTCTGTTGTAAAAGATCTACTTCTTGAACTTCTTTCTTCTCAAGATGGGATGTTATTCCTTTTATCTCTGACAGAAGTTATCAATGGCATTCAGAGAACTCTGTTGCATACTGTTGTAAGTAGTTTTTTGTATATATTAAGAATTAAAGAGTAATTTAATTGTAAATTTGTGAAGTGTACCACGATTCACGAAATATTCAATAATAATAAGTTCTTAACTTATTTATAATTCTAAAAGGTATTTCAGGAAGATTAGGTTTATGTTTAATCTTACTGTTTACAATGTTAGTATTTTTCCAAACAAACAATTGATATAGGATGTATTTTTTGGTCAGGTTAATGTAGCAACAACAAACAAGTTAAATTACTTTGTTATCTTATTACAAATTATCAAATTACTTTGTTTCTTATTTGTTACACAATAAGCATTTTCAGGATGTTATGTATAAAAGGAGAATGTTTATAGGAGAGAAAAGCTATAAACAAGTTTTTGTTTGTATTAATAGGCATATTTTACAGGTTGAGTCAACATTTATTAAATCACCATATCTTTTAGTTCTTACAAATTATTAACATAAAAAAAAAAGAATATATATATATATAAAAAAAAAAAGAATCAAGTGTATTGTTTTTAATAATAAGTGAAAAAATATTTTTTGAAAGTTAAATTTTTATTTTCATTTCTTGGCTCTCAATTAATAGAAAGTTTCATCTATTTTTATGATTTTAAGTTAACAATTCAGTCTATGATTAATTGATATTGAATTTAAATATTGAAGATTCTAAGATATGTAATTACTGTTGATGATATGTAGTGTTTAATTAAATTGAATTTGCTTTTATATTTTGAGCTGTCTTACAGGAAAAATTAAACTATTTATATATATTTGAATTACATTTCTTTATTTAGGATGAAACTAGAGAAGAAAGTGCAGATGAAAATGTAGCTCAAAATCTGGGAATGCAAATAGTTTATCATTTGCAAGCTTTACTTTTTGTTGATTGTTTGATGGCCTATCATGCTAAAGGTAAATGTGCTTCCTTTTTTTCTAGTCATAATGAGGTGTTAAAATAATTTATCAGGTGTAGAACTTTTATTCTATTCAAAAAACTTGATTTGTTACTTGTTTAAAATTTAAAAATAAACTTATGGAAATTTTGTTTTTCAACCAGATAGAACTTCTAGACACATTTCTAAAGCATCAAAAATGTTTGAAGAAAAATATCAATGTTTTGATGTGGTCAATTAATTCTCTAGATCTAAACAATGTAGAAAATGTATGGGTTTATCTTGTTGGAAACGTGTATGCAAATGAGAGGCAGCATAATTCATTTTAAAAGCTTGAATGTAATATCTATGCAGCGTAGGATGATATTAATCCATAATATTTGAAAAAACTTGTTAAAAATATGCTAGTTGAATAGCTCATTGTCTGACAATGAAAAGGGGCCCACAATGTATTAATTCAAAAGAAAACTGTAAAAAATGATGAAAAACTGAACTGTCTTTATAGTTGTGAACTTGTTAAAAATTTATAAATTTTGTCTGTTTGTGTAATTAAAAAAAAATTATATTCATTGCACTGATAGGTTTCGGTGGTTTTTTTAAAAGTAAAATATCTGCCCGCCTTATAATTATCGAATTGATTTTAGTAAAAAAAAAAAAAAAATACAGTGTCTTCCCTCTGTAATTCAGGCACTTGACTCTTTCAGTCTGGCCAGT
Source organism: Nephila pilipes (assembly GCA_019974015.1). Lineage (NCBI taxonomy): Eukaryota > Metazoa > Arthropoda > Arachnida > Araneae > Nephilidae > Nephila > Nephila pilipes. The sequence goes on from BMAW01065761.1 coordinate 56,818, forward strand.
AATCCGACATTTTTACACAAGTTACAAGATACTCTCTGTTCATTTTATGCTTTGATGAAATAATGTCTATCAATATAAAACTGTAAATTTTTTGTTGTTTTAATTATTTCTATGTTTGACACTTTATTTGTATGTACTGTATCAATTTTATACAATAATACTTTCTTTTGTATTTAATACGTTTTAAATGTAAGAGAATGAGGTATTTTCCGATAATTCAGTGTTTTCCTTAATCTGGTTGTGCTCTGGTCAAATGTCTGCAATGTTATGAAGCATATTGTAAGAGAGTAGCAAGTAACTTTGAAGTGATAATTTAACAAAAATACCCTGGTTCTTGAAAATGTAATGAAAAGTTGCTTTTCCAGGAATAGTACCTCCATTATGTGAAATATTATGATGATTTTTTTTCCATCCTCCTCTTTAGAATTTAAGAGCAATTTCACCCACTTTTGTCCTTGGATATTTGCAATATTCCCATCATCATCTTTGGTATCTGTTGACCCAGACTTACTAATTCAAATTATTATTTTCAAATAGTTTGAGAGCTGTTCACCTTCATCAATTTCCCAAACTTCTTTGCCTATGTTATTTACTTTTTCTTGGAATTTGGTGTGTTTAGATATTTTTGAAATTTTGGTTAAAGTGAATTATTGGGTGCAGCCTGGCAATTTTTGGGTGTAATAACAATTTCAATCTGGCAAATCAGTTTTTGGTCACCTGATAGCTTTTTTTGGGGAGGAGCTTCTACATAGGTGACATTTCCTGATTGCTACTCTTTGAAAGTGGCAGACAGTTTTTGAAAACTGAAGGTGATATTTTAAAAATATGTTGTATAGTTCTTTTTGTTTCTCAACTATTTTTTTTTTCAAATTATTATTATTTTTTTTTTTGTGATTACTGCATACTGTTTAGTGTTGCTCTAATTATTGTATTAAGTATTCTGAGAAGTATGATTTACTTTTTTTTTGTGTAATTTGGAGCAAAAGGGTAATATGTACATTTTACAATCGCGGATGGGTGAATACTTAATTTTAAAAAAAAGTAGAATGTTCATTTAACAATTAATTTATGAATGGGAGATGACTTTTTAAAAAAAGTTTATAAATCATATTACATGACTATATGCTTTTGTAATTGTAAGGTATTTTTATATGATTAATTACACAGGCTGTTTCTTCCCAATTGATAACTTGATTAATTGAATCATGCTTATAATTTCTGTCAAGAGTGTATTTTAAAGAAATGTCTTTTTTTTTATTGAACTTTCAAGGTAAGTTTAAACCTGGTTTCCACTGTACAAATTCTTTGTTTTGGAAAGCATTCTTTCAAAATCACATAAGAGAATTTTTATATATCTTTTAACAAACAGGTTTTTTATATGCTTATTAGGTGGTATTAAAAAGGAACTTGATGATCCAGATGTTGTTTCGGTTCTTCATCATATGTATACTATGGTGTTTTCTCCTGTTGGCCGTCCTGCAGTTATTGATGTATTGACTTCAGCAGAAAATTTAAATTCTCTATTACCATTTGTTCAAATGTCAGGTAAGAGATGGTCTTAAATGTTTAAATTCTCATGCTTTTAATTAATGCCAACTGGCTATATTTAAAAAATAATTCAAAATCACACACACAAAAATTCTAATTTTTTGTGAATATACATTATAAGGCTGTCTTTGGCAAATGTTAAAGAATAGGACCCAATGTTTGACCTCTTTTTCAGGTAGAAGAAATGTTCCAGTAAATTATAAATTTGTTATAGATATAACACATATAATCAATTAGTAGATAACATTCTTAAAATTTTGAAATTTTTTGTCTCTATGTAATATGGATATTTAATTTTCTATGTCAAAGTATAGATAAAATATGTAAGCCTTTTTTTTTTTTTTTTTTTTTTTTGCAGAAAAAAAATTGATTGATTCAAGCAGAAATTAATTGTTTAAACATACAAGCTTCTTTCTATAGGATAGCATGGCTAGAATACAGTTTTGTGTTATTATTAATAAATGTTTTAAAATTTTAAATTAATTTTTGTTAATTAATATTATATTTGAGATTGTTTGAGATAGATGGCCCCAGGATTTCTTTTCTCTAAAAAACATACTCTTTGTAATGAATGCTTATTTTTGGCGATCATTTACAGTTTCTCCCTGAAATGAATTCGCCAAATGTAATTATAGCGACTTGTAAATTGTAATACATTGTGAATAACAGATAAAGGCGTAATATTCAGACATTTACTATCTAATTTTTACTAATAAATTCTGATTTTAGAATGTTCTGTGCATTTATGAAAATTGATTTATACAATGGTAAATTGTTACTTATGCTACTTAGTTATGCGATTCTGTTTACTCTTTAGGGAAATTTGTGTTATTGATAACATGTTTGTAAAAACAAGTTTTAATTCTGTAAAATGAAAGGAGAGATGAGAGAACTGAATTAAATTAATTTTCAGTTTCTATGAAATTCAATAATAAAAACTTTTTAAATTTATTCTTTAAAGAAATGTAAATTACTGTTTTGTGAAACATAAGCTGTGAAATTTAAATCTGATCGTTATAAAACACTGAATGAAATTTTTTGCTGTAACAAAAGTTATTTTTTAAATTTAATTTAAAATTTTCGAACACAACTTACTTTGGACTTCATTGTTTACTGATATCCCATTTTCTCTCCAGAAAAATTGAAGTTTTTTATTTATGAAGCTCATAAACTTTCTCATTAGGTCAGTCCTAATGTTTGGCTTGAAAACTTGGTCTCTTACCAAAAATTAAGAAAAAAAAAAAAAGCAGTTTTTGATAGGTACTTTCAGAAATATTCTTGTGGCATCAGAATTATTGTTCATTCAGAGAATATTCTTTGCAGTTGAATTCAATAGAATAGCATTTTTATTTTAAACATTAGTATGAGCACTGCATTACCATAACAATACCGTACAGATCTTTTTTTGTTCATCAGATATTTTTTCCATTCCATAACTTTAATCTATTTTATATTTAAGGTTGAAAACAAAATCATTAACAAAAGGATTCTGATTACTTTGGAGCATATGAAAGATTGAAAATTTTCTAAATATGCAAATTATGTCTTCAATTCGGAAAAGCAAAGATACATAGTTCTTAACTTAAGAAGTCTTCCAAATTTCTGTATTTGTCCTAAAAAGGAAAAAGAAAATAAAACTAATTATTTTGATATTTTTTTTTTATTGCTACAGATTCTCTTGCCTTTTCCCTTTCAACTAATTATTTTTACTTTATTTAATTTGAGAACCTTACCTTGTGAATAAAAAAATTTCTTACATAAATCATCATTGCTATATATATGTGTGTGTGTGTGTAGTTATTAGAAAATGATGAGATTAGATGTGTGTATTAGAGTGTTAAGAGGAGATTGAAGGTTATGAGATAGTAGTGCACATGATATTGGTGCAGGAAAGTTAAGTGATCATCGGAAAGCTGATATTTGACTCAGACCTATTTTATAAGTATTATTTTTGACTCAGTTCCAATTTTGTTGTTTTTTAGGTGTGCAAAATTTTCAATTATAAGCTTGGATTGAAGACAAGAGTTAGTAACCTATTCAAATTCATAGTAATAGTTGTTATTCCATAATATAGAATAAAACCATTTTGACTTTTTTTTAACTGACTTTTTCTTAAATAAACGTTTGTTGAGTTTTGCTGGTCTAGATCATAAGTCATGATGTAGGGATGTCACAAATGTACCCAACATTACTCTCCTTTAGATTTGAATGGGAAATTAAATATACAATTTTGCTGATTCATTTTTTTTTTTTTTTTTTTTTTGACAATTTGCTCAAAAATAAGGAACACGAAGAAATGTTTATGTAACTGCAAAATTGTAAGTCTCCATAAAACTTAACTTGATTGTATATCTTGAACAAACTAAACATTATGTATTTTGTTGGAAAAAAAAAAAAACAGTTTCAAAAATAGTATCTATTCAACATTCAAAAAGTAACTAAGATGAGCAATATCTAACTGATTTGGTATGAATCATCATGGTTGCTATGCTCTAATCCATCCAAAGCTTATCATTGAAAATATCATTGTGATGAGGAAAATCCCTCTTTGTTTTATTGTTTGAGCAGCTAAAGTATCATATTATACCCTTTGTGTACTGGTCTCTTTTCCTTCATTAGCTTCCAAGTGATAAATATTAATTGCCTCCTGTAGAGACCTGTCCTCCTGTCCAAAACATAAACTAAATGCAACCAAAGAAATTGATTATTGTATTAACATTTATCTTTAATTTCATGTTAAAATACATCGATAAAACTCATTTATGTTTTACAGGTATATTGATTTTGTAAGCTTAAAAAAGTATCATATGATATAATACTGACATTTTTACAGTGAAAAGCAAGTGCTGTTTATTTTAAAAAGGAGCAAAAAATCTTTATTCTCATAGCACTTTTTAATTTAGTTTAAACATGAAATTTTTAATATTTTTAGAGTTGAGAATTTAGCAGATAAAAATGATAAGCAATGACTAGAATATATAACATTAAAGAAAAAAAAAGTAACTAGAGTGCTTAAAAATAATATATAATGATTCAGTTAAACTTTCTAACTGAAAATTAGTGTTCTGGCTAGGAAAGCTCTAATGGGCTTACCTTCTTTGGGTAGGTATGAGCATTGTAACCCTGATGTACCTTAGTGATTATTTTTTCTTCTTTCCTATAGGACTTACTGTTTTTGGTAAATTCGAATGATACACCCTTGGGATATCATAATGATCTTTCTTTATTTTTGACTCTCCTTGTCAATCATTTTTAATTTTCTTTCCTCTTTTCAACTGTCTAGATTGCAATTACATCTTGTTGGAGCATGGCCACATTTGGCTCTTGCTCCATTAAACTCCATCATCACTCACTCACTGGTTAGTAAAAACTGCTTTAACAGAGAATTCTTAATAAAGGAATATGAAACTTAAAAAAATGAAATAGCTACACAAAACTATTATTGATCATTATTACATTAATCTGACTTTAACCTTATATGTTAAGATCATGCAGAATAAGGTAAATTAAAAAAAAGCAGCATTTGTAGAAAATTAATTTTCTTTGGAATCGCATCATCTTTTTCCAGCACCATCTTTGTGTAAACCAGTTTTTTAAACAACACTAAGAATGGGCTTAAGGGGATCAGAATTTTTTTTTAACTTTTTATATATAAAACATAGAAGTACAACTCAAGGCACGAATTTTTCAGGGACTCTTATTTATATTCTATTAAAAGAAATTATTTGTAAATATAACTGTATTTCTCTGTCAAACTGTGTATAAAATGACATTGTATGCATATAATTTGGAAATTAGTGAGAAAAAGCATTTTGTTTCTTCAAAAGTTGTGAAATTTTTATGATAGCATATCAAAAATTTAAATTGAGCATTACTTTCCATTATTTCTTTTTAACTTTGAATGCAATCAAATAATCTGTCATTGTGGTTATAATTACATTAAAGTTTTGTTACAATTTTGAAAAATATATATAAATAAAAGTTGTAATTAAAAGTTTATTCCATGTCTCCAAGATGAAAATGATTAATCATAATGCACATTGTTGTATTATGAAATAAAATAATTATCATGCTGTATGTATTTAAATTACTACTATTTTTATACATAGCTACAATGAGGAATTTTTCACTAGTAATTGGCATAAATTGACATGCACTGAATTAAATAATAAGCCTTTAATGATCCTTATCATGTATTAAATATAACTCTTTTTTCCTTGAAGGAGAAGAAAATTTTAGTGTGAAGCAAAGTAAATCTGTATGTGCAGGATATGCTACAGAATTGATTATGCTTGTTGTAAATTATACAGAGAAAGTTCCTATGCTAGAAAAGTTTTCTGATGCTCTTTACAACTTAAGTCAGCAAGGTATGATAATTGGTATTTGTATTATATATTTTTCAAGAAGTTTACTTTATTCAGTTTGAATTTATTTTGCAATTATGATCAGTATAAGTATAATTTGTTCATTTTATTAATGTAGTGATGAGTTTAGATTTTGCATTAGAATTATATATTTTTTCTGAATACTATGAATATTCTTGAAATGTGCTTACTTTAATTAAATTATCTCTATTGATGCATGGGAATAAAATTTATTATGATGCTGTATTAATTATGTGATCAATTTTAATACTAATGTTTGTGATGTTTTATTTTTAGAAATGACTCCAAAATTGCATGATCTTGGATTTTGGATGGCTCCTACTCGTTCTCTTTCTGTTTATAATTATGAAGCTGTAGCACCTTTAATGACTATTTTGAAAAATCACACAGAAGATGCTGCTTTGTTACCTCCAGAGCTCATAACATCGCTTAGAATTCTTCAATATTTGACTTTGCCTCAAGAAAGTATGTATTTGAAAACTATTAAAAAATGTTTTTGAAGAGGGGGGGAAGAGACAAAGAGTTTCTTTGAATGATTTTTTTTTTGTTTTAATTCCTTTTCAGATATTTCTGAAAAGGATGGGATGGAATTAAAATATATGTATGCTATAATTCAAGTTTTTTCTAACAATGGAATGGATAGTCTCAAAACTATTCTTCAAGTAAGATAAGTTTTTTTTTTTTTTTTGTTTCTTTCAAAAAATATTTATAAAATAATTTTGGTATTACCTTATAATATTAGGTACACTATACCTTATAATATTAGGTATTTATAATATTAGGTAAAATAATAATAGGTACACTGGAATCAATTTTTAATTCTGCAGAAATCGCAATACAGATTTGAATTATTTAAAAAATTTGACTTTTGTCCCTATAATATGTATCTGAATTTTTTACAATTAAAAATACTTGGAATGTTGTCTTAAACTTTGAAATATTTTAAGAAAGCAGTATAATTTTTTTATATATAAAATCATATTATAAATTGAAATTTAATCATATTATAGTAGAGTACTTTTTGTTAGAGAATTCTGTTTAAGGGACAATTCTTTTGGTCATGGTTTCTTTCAATTGTATATGTATTTACCTCTTATTAAGGGACATCTCTTTAGAGGTTCAAAATGTCTCAGCAGCGAGGGTTCCTTATTGGGAGGTATTATTGTACTTTCTAATTTTGTCTTGATCCTTTCATAATCTTTCATTTAATTTATTTCACCTTGTATTTTTACTTTTAAATGTTTTAAAATGTTCCTTTTAGTGCCAAATAATTATTTTTCTTATTTTAGAATATTTGTGATACCTTTTTGAAACCATCTCATCAATCTCCATCTCTGATTGGATTGCAAGGTGTCCTGATTGTTGCTATTGTAAAACCATCAGTGTTTATTTTAAAATCAATTTTAGCATATCTGATTGCTAGTCGAGGAACTGAGGTAATGTTTCAATTCTCTTTATTTTTTTAAGTAAAAATTTGTGGTACTAAATGTGAAACATTAAATAATTTGTTTAATAGCATTTTATGAAAGCTTATACAAAACTCATTCTACTACATTTCTATGTTAAAATGCTTCCAATAAAAAAAATATTTATTAAAAAGTATTTGGAATAAAAATGAATTCATGTTATTGGAAAATACTTGTTATAGGAAGATAAATAGAACTTTATATGTATATGCACATTTATGTACATGTAAGTATGTATATGCACATTTATTTTTTATAGTGTGTTTTATCAATGGCTTTGTATCAAAATGCTGTTTGGGAAACTAGGTTCCAAAATTCAGTAAATGAAAAATAAACAAATAACTGTTCAACATTTGCTAAAGAACATAAATTTATTTAGAGTGATCTGTAATAGAGATTAAAGAAACAAAACCTTCTGTATTTTTAATAGAAATACTGTGCATTCTTTATGGAAAAATGACAAAAAAGATGAAATATAAAGAAAATCTTAATGATTATAAGAATTGTGAATTTTTCAAAATAAGAGTAGATATGTCTTTTACTATAAAGTATAATTTCCTTCCACACTGATGCATTATTGGTACTTATTACATGTTGTTTCCAATATTCTATTGATTAGAGCTGTTGGTTTTTTTTTTTTTTTTTTTGTCTCTTTGACATAGTTGGAAGCATATTTGGAGTAACATATATGCAAATGCACATTTTAGTCATTCTTTGAGGGATTTAAGTCTAAAAGGGGATATGCAGGCTTTGTGAGGAATTTGATAATTAATCCTTTCAGTGTCTTAGGCATTACATATTACTGTGCATTGTTATCAATTAAAAATACTTTGAGATATTCCGGCTTCTCTCTTCAAAAACAACACCTGAAGTTAAAATGCCTTAATAACTAGCCAATTGGGATGTCTCTTTTTTGTCTAGTTGATAAAGATGCAACAAAAAAGTGACCAGTCAACTTTTCTTCAGATTCGCTGGTCAAGTTTTCGATATGCCGTAGGCACTCCAAGGTGAACAACTCTCCTTCTCCATATGGTAGAAAACAACTTTGGCTGTGTTAAATTATTATGATACCTAGAGAGTACTATTTTATTATTACTGATATAAAATGCTAAAATTGATATTTACAAGATAAAGGGCTTGTCGCACTGACATTTGCTATGTAAATATAACATTTTGGTTGCACGATGCATGCTAAAAGTTATTACTATGTTCTCACAGATGCAACATTTTAGTTAAATGCTCAATAGATCTTTAATGTGCCTGAGTACTTCGGAAATTTTGGGTAGAATGAATTGACCTTGCCTCTTTCAAAACTACAGGACAAACTTTTGTTTTAGTTGGATGGTTGGATACCTGAATACTGAACTTAGCTATTGTTGCTAAGGAAATGGCCAAATAGGGCAGGAAATGACACCTGTTAAACTGAAGCTGAGTTGTTCTTGGTTCCCAAGAAAATTGGACTCTAAAAGTCAAAATTAATGAGAAATTGAAATGTTGCTTGCCCTTTCTCAGGAGCCCAGCTGTCTTTAATTATGACCTTATCCAGATATAAGGGGGACTACTAATCAACTTGTTAAGTGTGGTTGCCGCAATATTATTATAAAAGGAATATTTTTCTGTAATGTAAAAGAATATTTTTGTGAGTTTTGTCTTTTGTAGACATTAAATTATATAGTCTATTGTGAAAATACTCAATATTTGTTATTTAGTAAATGAATGAAGTATTTTTGAACTCAAAAGATTTTTATGTTAGTATTTGAAATATTCAGTAAAATGTAGTTGCAGTGGCTCCAGAAGTTAAAATGCCTTACGTAACTAGCCTAAATAGGGCTCTCTCTTTAGCCTAGTTGGTGAGGGCATGATAAAAAGTCACCGATCAATTTTTCTTTGGACTTACTGATCCAGGGTACGAAACAGCACTGCTGCATCTGAGTCAACTACTCTCTACCCCTTCACGAGGCACAGGGTAGAGAAACATCCCCCGATGGTTCGAATAAAACATTCTGCGTTGAATTGGTTACTCAGGACTTGAACACTAGATGGCTGCACAGCTTATAACTAATTGCATATGTCCCAGGCCCAAAACACTTGCCTGTCTGTCTCTCTAACTCTAAACTCTGTATGTCTAAGACAAATGCACACAAATCACGACTAGTAAAATTCCGGCTCTGGGCGCACATGTCAACAAGACCCTCCACTCAACATGAGACAGCCGATGACTCAAAACGGAAAACTGTCCCAAACAAAACTCAGTTCAACAGGGATGGGATAGATATCAATTGCAGTAAGGGCTTAAAAAAACCCCTTCTGTACAAACAAATGTTTCTCTTTGTATCATCATGATTCTGGAGGGGGTATGCAGTGACTCTCTTCTACAACAGTACCAGAAGTTAAAACGTCTTCCTTAACTAGCTAGATGAGACGTCTTTTCAGCCTGGTTGATAAGATCATGACAAAAAGCAACCCGTCAACATTTAACCCTCTGGTCAACGGTTATGAAACAAGGCTGCCACATCAAAGCCAATCAAACTCTCCCCCCCCCAGGGTTGGAAAACCACAGGCTGCCGAATGGGGAATTTATATGCAAAAAATTAATTTAGAAAAACTAAAATGGCAATATTACAAATAAAGTGTCAAAAACACCTAAACAAAATGATAAAACCACATTTTGAGAAAGAAAATCTTTGCAAATTTAGTAAGGTGTTGCACCCCAAGTTCTTCCTGAATAACTAAAAAGATACAATTTGGCATCAAGTTAATTAAATTTTTAACCCCTTGAGGACCGGCCTGCCAGGAATGAAGCACACTTCCTGGATCAAATGCTCTGAAATGAAGTGTCACCACTGGTCTGTGCATTTAAAGCAGTTAAGCCTAATCTTGCAAAAAAAATTCCTATAAAATGAGTATTTAATAAAATGACTGCAATTTTACAAGTTATATATAAATAATATACTACTATTTAACATGTATTAATATAAACACAGTATTAATAGAAATTAATTAAGTAATCAAAATACTAGATTTCAATTATGCATATGAAAACAAATACTATACATATGTAAAGAAAGTTACAAATATTACACGTATGATATTTAAAAAAAAAAGGATGTTAAGGAATAATGATCTGTGTATTAAAAAATTCTGTGGAGTATGATATAGTTCAAAACAAGAATCGACACACAGTCCTATGTTGCATATTTTGCACTCACAATATGATGTTTTGCTTCGGTTTTCCTTATTTTTAGTGCACATGACGTACCTTCTAATTTTATTACCTTTCCAGTGAATGTATATTTTCGAATAATGTCTTCCAGGTAAACAGAATGGTTTGATTACCTATTGTTTTTGGACTAATTTTAGTGTTTTTTGGTTTTGCAAATTTTTCTATTATTTGAGAAATAACACTATATCTGAATTCGCTAGCAGATATTTTTTCACCTTTTACTTTATAATATATTACATTTGCATTTAGAAGTACTACATCTAACAATCCAAAAAACAGTTTTTTTTAATACCATTTCACTGTTTTTCTAAATGCTGGATAATGATGATTGATAGAATCACCAGTGTCAATACCTCCCATATTTTAATTGTGTTCTACAATGCAGAGTTGCTTCATAATGTCCTTTCCAATAGCCCTGTATTATTAATATCACTATCTTCACTAATCTCATAATCACTTTCATTCATAATTTTATTTATTTCACTCTCGGATAGATCTCTCTCTCTTTCTTAGCCATGGTTAACGAAATGAAACTGAATAAATATTTCACCTTCACCCCTGCAAATAGTCAGCTGTATGCACTTTCCCATATTCTCCTAATGAAAAGAGTAAAGAAATAAAATTAAGAACGGCAGTGTCCATTTAACTACCACATGCACTTTTAAAGAGCTGTGATTCTCAGTTTGTTTACACCAATGAATTTATCAAATAATAATAAAAAAAAAACCTGCCTAACAGATAATACTCTTATGTGAAGGTCAAATGTTGCGAGATTCGACTGATGTTAAAACCATTGTAATTTGGCTTCATGTACTAGCATTTAAAAATTTAAATGATATGTTATGTTTCGAAATTACACTGACAATAATAATCGAAGCTCTTTGCATGGAAGTGACACGGGGCTGGTAAGAGTGAAATCATTGCATCGCGAGGGTGAGATGTTGGTTACAAAGGGGTTAAGGAAACATTTTGGCATATCGTTTCTTTTCTGTATAATAGTGACTTTCAATTCACTTTCATTAATATTGTTTGAGATTTTCATATTGTGATGTAGATTTTTCAGATAAGTCAAATAAAGTGTATGAAATTTAATCTTAACTCAAGACTTTTATTCTTTAAAAAAATTCGCTTTTATCAATATGATAAAAATAAAACTAAGCTTTTACTTTAAATTTAACATATTTACTTATAAATGAGGGTATTAGGATGTAAGGCACTCATACATAAACATAGAATAGGAAAATCAAATATATTTCTCCTTTACAGCTTAGCAAGAGATATGTATAGAAAAACTTGACAGGGTGGGTGCAATTTGCTTCAGTTTATGGCTATTAACATTCAAGAATGAATTTGGACTTACAAGTAGGTTTCAATTGTCTGTAGAATTTAGAAACTGAGTGTTCCACTGCAGCAAACTTCACTATTGATCTAATTAGAGGCAGAGCTTGTGTGACCATGTAAATTAAAGTATAATTGAATGCAATCTGTGGATGAGAAGTCTAATTGGATGCATCACCTGTGTAGTGACCAGGTGTGAAAGAATAGTCCCATTGTAGCTCATGCATGTTGCAAGAGGCGACTAATATGGGTACTTAGTGCCTGCAGGTATAGCCAGGCACCCTGACCCTGTGGATTATATCAGGCGATCTCAGGAACTTGCTTTCTTTAGGTAGGTACAAGCATCATTCACCAAAGGCACCCTAGTGATCTTTTTCTTTCCTATGGGGTTTACTGTCTTTGGTAAACACGAGTGACATGCCCCTGGGATACCCCAGCGATCCTTCTTTATTTTCTACTCTCTTTCTTGTCAACCAAAATTTTATCTTTTTTTCAATTTTTTCTCACTTCTAGATAGCAGTTTTACATTTTACTAGCTTTATATGTGTTCACTTATTTTGTTCGGCGCAGCATGGCCACCTCTGGCTTTTGGGCCATTACATATACTATCACTGAATCATTCATTTAAAGATCACAATTACACCTTGTTTGGTGCAGCATGGCTATACCTGGCTCTTGTACCATAAAACTTCACCATCACCATTGCTAATTGGATGCAGAGCTACTGTGACCATGGGGGGGGGAAGTCTTGCTCCAATGTATTTGTAAGACAAATAATTCCATGTTTTTTCTATGAAGCTTAGATAAGGCCTGAGGCTCTGCCAAGATATAACATTAATCTCTTCCTTTTTAAACTAAACTTTTGTTAATTTAAATGCCTTATTGGGATTATTGTCTTGTTAAAATTTCAATTTTGGCAATTCTAAATTGACTGAAAGTGCATCAGACTTCTGTATAATATCTGTTGACAATTGTCCAAGTTCATTTTGTCATCTTTTTGGGTGGTAATTTTTCTGCATATGAAAAGTGCTTAGTATCATAATGGAATCTCCTCCCATCTGCCTACTGTAGAACTCATACAATTCATGCCTTAAATTCATGCTGTTAGTTATTGTTGCCATCCAGATAATCCAAGTTATGTTTTTGCCAAGAAATTTTTTTTTTTTCTCTTGGAACAGGTCTAGGGCAGGGCTTCTTGAACTTTTGTCATTCACGACCCCATTTATGATTGCGAGTTTCTTAACGACCCCATACATGAATCATTGTTTAGCTGCAGGTTGCACGTGTGTACGCGCGCATTCCTCCCTTTGAATGTGTGTGATATTTAGAGGTGGCGGTCAGAGTGGGAAGTCAGCGGCGCGCGGTTTATTCAACATGTATGATACCGACAAACGCACTAACAATGTATAGCCATAGTATAATAATAGCGATCATCGATCGTTTACTGCTGTCGGTGGAGATAGCTCAAAACCTTCAACAAATGCGCGTGTCTAGACGCTGCAAGTCCACTGTATTCTGCCAACTCTAGTGATGTTATAAAATGGTATATATAAATATTTGACATTATAAAATCTCTCGCGACCGCAGAATTTTGCTACGCGACCCCATTTGGGGTCGCGACCCATAGTTTAAGAAGCCCTGGTCTAGGGTATGACATTCCTTACCCATTTCAGATGTGCTTCTTTTTGATGTTTCTTCAGTAACGTTATCCTCTTAGTTTACAAAGATTAACACAAACTTTCAACTTCAAAATTTGCCACACAGTTCGTTACATGAGACACTAGTTTACTTGTGTGTTTTGCTGTTTCCTCAGTTGACTGATATTTTTTGTAATCAGCTTAAAAATTTACTCATTATCATGAATTGATTACTTTTTGCAACTATTTTTTTTTAAATGCTCCTTGCAACTCTTTTTTTTTATACTCAAAACGTGAATGTAGTTTACTTTGATCAAGAATTTTGCCTATTTAACTTTAGACTTTCTTTTCCCATTGTAGAACAAAATGTTTCGTACTTTATTTCAGACATTTTTTTTTTCTATGAGACTTTTTACTAATATCCAAAAAATAAAATGCAGTTCTGATTATCTGCTTTTTTTTAATCCTTTTGGATGCATTAGATTATAATATATCTCGGAATTTCGAACAAAAGACATGTTAGGAAAGCAAAAGTCGTCTTATGTTTATGTAACACAGTGATTCCGAAAATTTGTATGGTATGAAAAGTATATTTAATTTGTTTTTTTCCAAAATTAAATCAACACTAAATGTTTTTTAAAATTCCACACACTTTTTTTGTAATTTGCATTCATGTTATCTGTGATGAGGAAAGTTGGAATTTTGAATTGTCTTATAATTTAGTTACGAACTGTGGAAATGTTTTAGAGAACAATTATTAGTGCTCTTTGAGAATAGAGGTTATATCTGTAAAAAAAGATTTTAGATATGTAGTAATCTGTTGTTTCTTGTCGTGTAGCAAAAATTAAATGTTTGACTTTAAAGACACACCATTTGATACTTGAGACACATGATATGTAATTACAAGTTGGGAAGTAATCTCAATATTTAAAAAAGTTAAACAATATGTAAAAAATTATTAATATACTATTGAGTAAAACAATATACATCAATCCATAAGAATATACAGATAAAAAACAAGAAAAGTGGATAAAATAAATTAAGCAAATTTAACTATAAAAGGAAAATATACATACTATAGAAATTTCTAAACATATTCTATAGAAATATCTAAAAGAAAATAAATTAAATAAAAAATTAAATCGACATCTACCAAAATTATCAAAAAGAGAATAGCTAAATAGAAAAACTGATTAAACCGACTATTGAAGAAAAACAAAATAATGGAGTAATGTTTGAATAATGGAATTATTTAATATTGTAACAGGATTTAGATTGTTAGGTCGCGTTTTTCCAGAATTATTGACGAGATTATCTCCATCGACTAAATATTTTATAAAAAGAAAAACAGTTATAAAACCAAAGATACATTTGAATAGAGATGATAATCAAGCAATCACAGAGAAATCCAAAATATCAAACAAAATTTAACTGAAAGAACCAAAAATATTATTAATAACATAATATATACTCCTATATAAAATAAAGGTAAATTGTCATAACAGCATGTGAAGACAATAAGCAAATTGGCAAACTCATTACCCTCTGTAAATATGAATTGATTGACAAAATGTAGCAATGTTATTTACCAAACATTATCAGAACTAAATGAAACCTGAATATAAATAGAAATATTGCAAAGAATAAAAACGTAAAGCAAAAACAAACAAACAAACAAAATAATAATAAACAGAGCTGGGGAACAAAAACAATTAAGTAAATTATTAAATACATAAAATTATATTTTAAATTTCTTTTTAAGAAATTCATAGGATAATCAGATTTGCACAGATAATATTGATAGAATTTATTTTGAAAGCATATTAACTAATTGGAAATTTCTTTGCAAATAGGTTATAATATATTTCCACAAATATTTGAGCTTAAATTGCTATCAAGGAAAGCAACTTTATTATTTGGAAAATAATTATCACTTTTGTCAAATATATTATACTAATAATCCTATTATTAACAGTTTTTTAATTAACATCTAAAAAAAATCTGTTCTCATGAATTTATGTTACTTTTAATCAGATTCAAATCGGAAGGGTAAAATGATAAATCTAGTTTACATTCTGTGTTGAAATTATTTTGAAAAATCATAAGACACCAATATATCTAAGTAAAATAAATTTATTATCTGTAAAATTCTGTTCATATAAATATTAGCAAGTTTTTACTAGCTGTAACACCCTGTAGTATAGCTTTAATTTGTGTACATTTTTTTTTTTTATCATTATAACAAATATATTTTTTTAAAAAACAAAATTAATAAGAAAGTTAAATTCTATATCCATAGAATTAAATAAAGTCATAACTATAAATAGAGTAAATCTCTTTATCTTTTTTATAATTAATATTTTACAAGAATGTTTTTAATAATCTTATCAAACCCTTCTGTGGTACGATGTAAAATATTTTGTACAATTTTGCCATTTTTAAAAATGTAAATATTTAAACCATTAGTCACAGTTCTAAATTTAATAGGTGCTTCATAAAATGTAAGAGTTAAAATAATATATATATGTATATATTATGTAAAGATTTCACTTAAATTTAATTTTCTAATTTTTCCTATACTTTAACTATCATGGTGGTTAGTTCATCTGAATTTTTATACAAATCTATTTGAGCCTCTAACTTATGTGATCACCCATTACATGAATCAGATATTTTCATGGTTTCTAACCTACACAAAGATTCCTAAGTCTAATTTGCTATCGGAATAAATCCTTGAATTTAAATCCCAAACAAGGAATGTTCTGTCTCTTCTGCTTTAGCCACGAAGGTGAAAAAACGGGCGTGGCATCTGCAATTTCCATGATGTAACTATAATTACTTTTTGATTTAGCTATGGCAGGAAGTGGATACATTTCTACCTCTATCTGATTGTAACATTCTCTCTCTCTCATATGTGATATTAATAGATTTTACTTAGAGAATTAATATTTATTTTCCAGCCATGATTGTAACAGACAAATATGTATTACTCTTTTTCCTTGTCTATTACACACACACAAATATATATATTTATATATAATATTTATTCATTCAGGTGTGTTTTGATAATATCTTTTAAAGGCTTTTTATAATTTTTAGTACCATGTTGGGAAACAATGTAATTAATGTAGATATTGTAAATAAAAATGAAGTAACATTAATTTTTTAATTCTATAAGTCGTTTCATTCAAAAGTAAATATTTCTCCAAGAAAGTTTTATAAATTCTGTTTCTATTCTTCAACACAATCATCTATACTAATTCACTTAATTTTATGAATAATTTTTTCTCTCTCGATGCAATTTGATAATGATACAACAAATGAGTTGTATTTTAAATTGTACAGTTCTGTGTTTTTGAAAAATCTTCAAAATTTGAATTACATTTTTTTTTCCTTTCATTTTCCAGTTTAAAGATCTTACTGCTGTGCCAGTATTACTGAATATCTATTCACTCATGCTACTAATTCCTTCCTCATCATATTCATACCAGTTAGCACAAACAGTAAGATAATTTATTTTGTGATAAATTTTTTTATTGATTGTTATGATATTGGTATAAACAGTTTTTGAATTGCATAACATTTTGTAAAATCTCAATTATATATATATATATATATATATATATATATATAATGTGTCATTTCTAGTTTTAAAATTTCAATTCTTATTTTGCAGGTTCAAGCTGAAATAATTGAAGCTCTTTTATCTTACACTCAACCCTTTTTAGGATCAGCTGAATCTGAAGAAGGTGAATGAAGTGCATTTTCCTATTTTTATCTCTAAAACATCTGAAAATCTTTATAAAATAATAATAAATAATTGATAATTGTGTGAATAGTACATATGAATGAGTTTGTACATATTGAATGAGAAATGTATTTGAAAAATATATATTCCATAATAAATGTATTTTACTATATATATTTTTTATGAAACTACAATATTTCATGTTCCTCTCTAATTTTCTTAAATTAAAGATAATGTTTATGAAATGAAATAAGTCTAGAAGTAAATAAAGTAGAAAATGGGGGAAATTTTTTCATATATGCTTTTATGTTTAATTTTTTAGCTCTAAACAAAAGTCTGTGGACTGAAATGGTTCAAGAAATACTAAAATTCAACAGACTATCTCCAAGTAATTTTGTGACTGGTTTAACAGTGTTTTCTGAACTTTTACCTCTTCCATTACCATTACAAAGTAGAGAAGTAAGATATTTTTTTAATATTATAGTACACATACATGAATTTTAATATCTTAAGTTTTTATCAAGATAATTTTATTTGGTGTTACATTTTATTCTCTTATATATATTACATGAAATTTTTTATTATGTTCTAATTTTTTTAAAAAAAATTTTAATAGTCTGTTTCATTTATATTAATATTAGTTTGGAATAAATTTAAATACTCTGAAAAAATGATGAGAAAGTTTCTCTTGGAAAAAAAATAATATCAATACAAGTAAATGTTCAAAAACTATTATAATATAAAAATTATTTTCATTAAAATGTAAATAAATATTGGCTAAATAATTACTTGCAGTACTACCTTGTAATATTTCTGTGATCTGTTTGTAAATCTTATTATTAGGACTAGTATAACTAAGTAATTTAATTTTTCATATGCAATAACTTTATTAATATTAAGTTTTAATAAATCTTTTTTAGAACTTTTATAAAATTCTCTGTACCAATAGAATTAAAAGGATCTTCAAACCATAGTTATAACTAGTATAAATCTGTTTATTATTAATATATTTGACTATATCAGCACTACTTTTAATAATAGCAGTACTCTCCAAATTATTTATAATATTTTGTGTAATTTTTTATTGTTATTTTACCATGAAGAATAAAATATGTATTTGAACCATTAGATACTGTTTTACATTTAAAAAGGAATTTTTTGAAATATAGGTTTTTAAAAAAATGTAGGGTAATTTAGCATTATTAACATCAATTTTCAAAAAGATGCAATAATTGAATGAGAAATTTCTGTCTGACTATTGTTCACAACTCTAAAGGAATTGTTATTCTCAAGATGCTTATTAGTTAACATAGAATTTTTTACCATTAATAGCATAATTATTAGGTACTTAGTCTATATAATAAATTTATCCCAGTGATCAATAATAGCAATTTTTAAATCTTTTTTAGAAAATATTCCTATTATTTATGTCTAATTTACTAAAAGTTAATTTCATGCATGACTTACTCTACATATGAGCAACATTTGAATCTTAAAATATCTATGAAAGATTTAATTTTACAAAAAATTTAAATTTGATGCATGTTCTATGTTTGTGGTTGCTATATTTATTAATTGTAGCTGCTAAATTTTATCAAACTTGTGTTATATAATTTGCACATGGATGAAACTGTTGTGACTCGCACTTCTTGAAAAGGAAGTGATAATCTGCATCAAGTGCAAATATTTTAATTTTTTCCTCTTTTGAGGTAGGAAAAAAAATTCTTTCAACTGTTTCTTATTTATAATAATATCATTAAATCAAGGCATTTTGCTTGTGACTCACAGTACACTTCCAAATGTTTTAATTGGTGCTTATGCAAAACCACTAATATTACAAATTGTTTTCAAATTAAAAAATAAAATAGTAACATATTACTTATCATATACTTAACTCATTAAAATTAACTTTCTCCAAATGTATAGTCCATATGCTTATCAAATGCTGGTTCAGAAATTCTTTTTACATTGTTCTTACATTAATTAATTCAGATAATATGTCCTATCTTTAAGAAAAAGAAAATTTTAAAGTGTCATTTTCTAGACTTAGAAATATACATTGTTAATATCAAAGTATCATTATATGTCATTGTTATTATAAAAGAGCCCTAATTCTTAATAATTTGTCTTGCAATTTTTTTTTTTTCCCCATCTAAAGAAATCTACACCCATTTTCTAACATTTACTGTTTTACTTTTGGGTTCACTTACCGCCACTAATCTTGACAAAGGTGTCATAGATGTTCTTGGAGTCAAGTAACCTGAAATGAAATCAAATAGCTCAAATTTTCAATATCACCTGACACTAGTGAACACTTTATCTTATATGGAGAAACTTTCTCTAAAAAGTGCATTTTCCTCTTTTTTTTTTTTTTTTTTTTTTTTTTTTATTTCCTTTTGTACCCCATATATTATCAAATTTTTGTTTTTTAAAATTAATTTCTTCATGTAAAACATATAATACCATAATTTTTAACCATACATTTTTGACAAAAGTTACAAATCCTTCAGTTGTATGTGGATCTATGTTTCTAGACTGAGTAGCCTCTCTCATTCCATGTTTAAGAGTACCCCCAAGACCATTTATAGCATCTTTGCCATGATTAATGGCAGTAAAATCATCTTCATATCGGTTTCATCTTTTATGTCAGTAAAATGCCATTGTAATTCCTTGTATATTATTGTTCCTAAATATATTGAGAATTTCTGTTAGAAGTGTTTTCCAGTACCATTAAATTGATAGATAACTTTCTTCATATTAAATTTAGGTTTGCGTTTCTTAATATTATCTGCAATCACTTCACTGAAAGTGGCCACAGTATACTTGTCTTTTTGCATATAATTTGATGCAAGAACAATGGTAATGGACAGCAGTACGTTTTCATAATTCACGTGTAACATATAGATAAAAATTGTTCAGGAATTTGTGGCCCAATATGCTGATTGAATTACATCCCTATAATTAAATGTATAATTTTTGCTGAAATCCATGTGAATCAAAACTTTGCCTTCTGCAATACGTAACTTTAAATCTTTTAAGAAATTGGCTTGACTTTCGCTAATGAATTCTTGCTCTAGAAATACTGGAAGCTTATTTTCCAATTTTTTAATCACTTCAATCATAGATCCTATTAATTTTTTTTTAATGCAATTTATCGGTTTCATCTTTTATCCATTATTTGTATACAACATAATCAATTGTATCATTTTCAGGCTACTTATTTCAAAGAAAATCCTTGAACTTTTTAAAGTTTTTACAGTTCTTACATTTTTGCTGCATACAATTTTTAGAGTTTTTTTTATACATATTATTAGTTGGATAAATTCTGAAATGTTACTAGGAAGAAAATCACAGGCATTCAAAAGTAGCTTGATATTCTCAAGGTAAACAGAAACATAGATTTAAAGGAATATCTTGTCTGAGACAGATGTGTTCTGGTTGGAGATCACAGAACTTACTCTGTCCAATAGAAATGTTAGGGTATTTCTCCTTCAATTGTTGGTACATTTCTCCTAAAGTATAATAGAGGTAAGGTCTCTGAATTTCACTTTTTCCTTCTGAATTTAGAAATGTTTTTGAAATTCTTTAAACCATGTGCTTAAAAAGAAAATGCATCAAGAGCATAAAATTCTTTTACTAATGTGGTTACTTGAGAGGATATTCCTGAAGTGAAAGCAAATTTCTTTTGCTTCTGAAATATGATACCTGGTGAATATTCTTGGCATAAATTTTTGTTTAACTATTTTTCTCTTTGTTGGGTATTTTGGAAGAGAATTTTTCGCTTTAGCCATTGCTTTTCCATTAGACCTCTTTGATTTGAAAGTCATAGGTGGTCTAGTAACAGAAACAGAAAGTTTTTTTTGAAGATATTTTACGCAGTATTTTCTCATTTCTTTTCACTTTTTTATTCTTTTTCTACTGCTGCAATTGCCAATTTACTTTTAATT
Source organism: Nephila pilipes (assembly GCA_019974015.1). Lineage (NCBI taxonomy): Eukaryota > Metazoa > Arthropoda > Arachnida > Araneae > Nephilidae > Nephila > Nephila pilipes. The sequence goes on from BMAW01065761.1 coordinate 78,110, forward strand.
CTTGCTAATTTCTGCCGATTTGTTTATGACTTGCAAAGTTCTTCATATCTTCCAGACTCTTATAATCTTCTCCTTTGCTCAGCTTTTCTCTCAGCTGGTGTTTTTGCTATCTTACCTGTATATGAAATATACCTTTTGTTGAACGTAGTATTTCATTAATAAAATTGAAATTTGCATATTGAGTTTCTTTAAATAACTAATAAGTTATTCTTTTAATATTAATAATAATGGAATCAAAAATTATTTCTGAGGAAGATGCACTAAATTAATTTACATTTTGAGTAAACATTGCCAAGGAAAATACTGAAGTAAGTGTATTTTTTTTCATAAAAAATTTAGAATAAATACCTTTTCCAATTTATACAGATACAAATTCAATTAATAAAGGAAAAATAATGCTACAATAGACAACAATAAATTTTGATGTGACTTACACTACAGAAATTATTTTTTTCTAACTCAATATCTGAAGCTAAAATTCAAATAACTTTATTGTAGTGTAATAACATATGGATCAATAAGTCCCAAGACTAACATTGAAAACAACATTTTTTTTGCAAAATTTTTTTTTATTCATCAACATAATCACCTTTTAGGGTGATACAATCGTTCCAACGCTTTTCCAATTTTTCAATACCATGTTTATAAAAAAAATTATCTTTCGCTTCAAAATAAGCTTCAGTTTCAGCGATGACCTCCTCATTTGAGCCAAATCTTTTTCCCTGGAGCATTTTTTTAAGATCAGCAAAGAGCCAGTAGTCACTGGGGGCTAAATCTGGCGAGTATGGGGGGTGGGGAAGCAGATCAAAGCCCAATTTGTTCAATTTTGCCATTGTTTTCATCGACTTGTGGCAGGGTGCATTGTCTTGGTGAAAAAGGATTTTTTTTCTCTGCATGTGCGATTGTTTTTTTGCGATTTCCTCCTTCAAACGCACCAGCAAGTCAATATAATAATCACTGTTGATCGATTTACCTTTTTCGAGGTAGTCAATGAAAATCACGCCATGCGTATCCCAAAAAACTGACGCCATGACTTTGCCAGCTGACTGCTGCGTTTTCAGACGCTTCGGATGGCTTTCGCCAGCTGTGCGCCACTCAGATGACTGCCGCTTCGACTCTGGAGTGTAGTGATGTATCCATGTTTCGTCCATGGTCACGTAACGACGAGAGAAATCTTTTTTGTTGCAAGTAAATAGCGATAAACAGCTTTCTGAATCATCGACTCGTTGCTGTTTTTGTTCCATCGAAAGCAATCGCGGCACCCACTTGGAAAAAACCTTTTTCATGCTCAATTTTTCATGAAGGATAGTAAATACACTTCCATATGATATCTGTATCATCTCAGCAATCTCACGGAGCTTCACTTTACGATCTTTCATTATAATTTTTGTCACTTCACTCACATTTTCCGGTGTAACGGCTTCCACAGGTCTACCCGAGCGTTCCGCGTTATTTGTGTCGGTACGACCACGTTTAAAATCGGCAAACCACCGTCAAATCGTTGCTTTTGATGGACAAGAGTCCGGGTAACATTTTTCAATCCATTGTTTCGCTTGCACGGTGTTTTTACCTATAAAAAAACAATGTTTTATCAGAACACGAAACAATGTTTTACCCATTAAAAAACAATGTTTTATTAGAACACGGTTTTTTCCATTTTTTAAACAAACTACAAAACGACTTTACTCCAACCTCGATAACTCAGCTGTTTCTGGTCCGATCGACTTAAAATTTTGACACGTTTCAAGCAAAGGTTAGTACTCTAGAAAGACCTGGTTACTGGTTTACTACGAGCGCCATCTCTGGGGTAGTCTCGGAACTTATTGATCCATGTGTTACTTAGTATCTATTTAAAAAAAAATATCAACTGAAATTATTAGATTAAAATACTCATAAGTATTTAAACTTTTAGGTTTAAATACTTATGAGTCACAAAAAAAATCTTTTTATGTGACTCACACTACATACCACACCCACCTCATCCAGAATCAAACAAAAGCTGCTGTCTCCTGGTTGGACGAATACATTTCACCCTGTATTCCCCCACCCCTCTCATATAACTTTGTAAATTTTGCCGTAATTCCTTAATGTTCACTTAAATTACTTAATTATAATTTTAATTCTAATTTTTTAAACTCAATAAACCATTAATTGCACTGGTTACTTGAAGTAATCAAACTGACTATCAAATAGAAGATTAAAGCCCGACAGGGCTAGGAACTTCAAAGAAGTCACAACAACGTACACTATATACATTACACTTAAATATGAAAGGAAATAGTTTATTTGGAAAAGCTCTTCATGGAATTGTAGATGCATTTTTTAGTAAATAAACATACATATTATGGTATAAAAATTAATATTTAACTCACCTTTTGAATGGAAAACATTCAGAAGAAACATTGCTAAAAACGCACTTTCCACATTTGAAGACAAGAACTAATTTTGATTTTAAATATTGCCATGTTCTGAAAGATAAACTTTATTTCCGTTTCTGAATATTAAATTCAAACCCATTAATGAATGCAAATAAAAGAAAAAAATAATAAAAAGAATATTTTAATTTCTTTGTTAGAGTATTCTTTGACATGAAATTAACCTAACGACTGATTTTTTAATTTCATAATTAACATGGTCTTTAAACTGTTCAAAAGCTTCTAATTAAAGACTGCATTTAAAGGCTATTTTAATAGTAAAATTATCAATATCTAAAATAAGTTTTGTTTCTTAACATCAACTCCTTTTTGAAATGTTAAGTATGAAATTAGTCCCTTTTTACGTTATATCTTTTTTATCCTTTACAATATCTAAATTACCTATAATTATATGTTGATTTTCCATATCGATGTACTCTTTGTAAATATTACACTTACAAATATATGATGTTAACTTTGATTTAAAAAATTGTGTGATTTTTGATTTTGTGTAAAATTATTTGTCTGATTAACTTATAAATATAATAAAAGTGATGACAAACAAAATATTTTCATATAAGATGGAAGCTTGCTGAAATTCAACTAAGAAGGATTTTTTAATTGTTGTAAAATCAGGAATCATAACCAAGTGCTTTTATGTGGTCAATATTGCACATAATATTATTATCTGTTTCATGAATTAATGTGAAATCTGCATGTATATTGCATTACAAAATCTGTATATTATTTGTGACATCGTTTACGAGCATTATTTTCTGACATAAAAACTCATTTGAAATGATAAAAACTTAAATTATGTAAACAAATTTAAACGTTGTAAAAGTTATTTTGAATAATTTGTAACTAAATTAAATATTGAGGGTTTATTACATTACAAATCTTTTTTAACCTTAAATTCATGATATTTGTTGTTTTTTCGTTAACCAAAATAATGTCATTTAAGAATGAGTATTTGAAAATCAAATAAGTCATCAATAGTTATTTTTTGCTTAAAGCTATAGATATAAATAGTGTAGAGTCTGTGTTATTATTTTATTTATATGGATTACAAATTGTTGCATATTACCAAAAATATTAAGAAACAGTGGAGTGTTATATTATTAGTTATTACCAAAAATATTAAGAAACAGTGAAGTGTTATATTATTAGTATAATGAGACAAATTGTACTGTTGTGTAATCTTTTCTCCTCTGTTTTCAGCCACTTTCAGAAGATGAAATTTTGAAAATGGTTAATTATCGAAAATTGTGGAGTGCTCACTTACATTCTCTAAGTAGTATAATTCAAGAAGTAATAGTAAGCCTAGCAGGTATGTTGTATTGTCTAAATGAACTGATTTTTAATTCTTATTCATTTTGCTACATTAAGCTTTAGATAGTTCTTAAAAATGTACTAATTTTTGGGCAAGACCTTTAATTAAGAAACCAAATATTTTCATGTTCATATAATTCCTTATATGCACTTAACATGCCCCCAAACATAGTAGTAAACTGCAATGTTTATTATTTATACTTGATGGATAAATTAAATGTATAAGAAACTAATTTATTTCTTACTCGGAATTAAAAATTAGTATATTTTAAGTAATTTTAGCATTTGTATTCGGTTAATATTGTAAATTGTTTTAATAGTATGTTGACACATTTTTTCTAGATTTAATACTTTGTTTTATTCTATCTATAACATGTCTACAGTATAAAAAATATTCTATTTTTTATTATAGCTACCAGTTGTCATCCTTTGCAACAACTTCTTCGTCGTGTTTGTGTACAATTGGCTGATCTTGCTGCTCCAACTGCACTGTTTATTGTTAGGTTAGTATTTTGTAAATTGATTATTGAAAATATTATGTAATTTTTATGTAAATAAAAAAAATTTAAAATTTCTTTTTAAGAACTTTTTTGTATTGATCCTTTATATTCAATTGAACTTCGAATGGTGAAAAAAGTAGATTTAAGTAATATTATTTTCAGATTATTAAATCAAATAATGGTCTATTGCAAAAGTCATATCGGTCAAATTATGTATTGAAATATTATCTAAAAATAGAACTTCAAAGCTTCTTCTTAAGAAATGACTGTTAAGTATTTGAATCAAACAAAAATTTCCAGTTTTAAATAAAACAAAATGAGAAGGGAAAATCACAATTGCAATCCTATTCAAGATAATGAAATATGGTCAAAATTTTTCAAAAAGTAATATATGTGTGTGATAAAACATAATTTCTTAAGGTAATTTTTTTTTTTTTTTTTCTTGTATAGTAACACAAGCAATACTTAGTTTATTTAAGCTTTTCTTAGTTCTGTAAAATTTAAATTTCGTAATGACATTTTCCCTTAAAAAAAATTATATTGAATTTCTCCCTAACATTTTTTATCTAGGGGCTATTTAAATGCTTCATATTGTATTTTAGTCTTGCTTTTTTTTTCTTTTAGAAATTTAATTTAATATTTTAATTGTTTATGTGTGTGATTAAAAATTATATAATTTTCAAATTGGTTTATCATAGCATTTATACATTTTATTAATTTAGTCTATTTACATTTTGCTTTTTACCCTATTGTGTCAAATTAATCCCCCTCCTTATTTTCTGTATTATTATTTTTATTTTGTTAAAATTGAGTATTTAAAAGCAGGAATTCCATTTGACAGGTTTGATAGAAGTCAACTGCCACAATATGTTATTTTGTATAAGTATTTTGTTTGTATTGTATTTTGCTCTTGCTTGCTTTGCTTAAAAATCATTTACTTATTAAATATCTTTTAATAAGTCTTTAGAATTTTAAAGAAAATTCTGATAATAAATTGTGAGTAAATTTAATATATAAAAGTAATTAATAAGCATCAATCTAGGAGTTGGTCAAAAAATCTTTTGATTCTGAATTTTTTCTCTTGAACTTAACATTGCAGATTTATTAAATTAATAAAATTTAATATGTTACAATATTTTAACTGATCAATATTGTCATACCAGATAATTTTAAGCACACTTTAATTTGTTTCCGTCCTCTAGTTTTTATTAATAATCCTCATATTTTTTAAAAAATTTTTTAGGGCTGTTTTAGATGCTCTTTTAGATACATTGCTATTACTTCCACCTGATCAGAAAGAAAACTTGGACCCTGTTAATGCAGGAACCCAAGACCGAGTTCCTTTACTTAAAACGCCAACTTCAACTACTGCTCGAATTTTGACACTAGTAGCATATCTGGTTTCTCATGCTTCATTCAAAGTGCCATTAATGCATGTACTTAAAGGAAGGTAAATTATAAATCTTTTTTTGAATTGTTGGTATGCATGTTGTAATAACTAAAAGAAAAATTTGATTTTTTTTGATTTTTTTTCTTATTTCTATAGATATCTATACTGTTGTTTTTGTAGTCATAAAAGCTTTTAATTTACTTGTAGTTTTTATTTTATTTGTAGTGTAAAAGCTGATGAAAAGTATGTTGATGTCCTTCCTTTAATGTTAGAGTTGTTTAACACTCCATCCGAAAAATCTTTTGTTATTCAAGCGCAAGAATGCATTGTGGTAAGAATAATCAATCAGTTTAGTTACCTTTATTAATGTGCAGTAATGTAATTGTTTACTTTTTTAAAAAATGGTAAATGTTGGTTAAAAGAAGAAAAAGCTGTTACTTTTAATCACTAAAAACTCTAATAATGTCATGTGTATTCTTAACAATATTAATATGATTTTCAAATTTAAATGCATTCTTCGTTATCAAAAATCCCTTAAATGACTTTAAAAATTCAATAATTTAACAATATTCGTGTTGTTTTCAAATTTAAGTGCATTTTTGATTATCTAATTCTTGATTTCTTTTAATAATTTAAATTTATGTGTTTGCTTGATATGTATAAATGTTGCAGTGTTTTTTCTACTAATTATTAAAAAAATTACTTTCCTTCAAGAAAAAAAAAAAAAAATTACGATTATTTTGATAATCATTAATTTTATTTTGTAACTTATATATTTAAAATTGGTGTTTTTAAATAAATATAAGAAATCAAAAAATTTTGCTATTAATAAATTTAGATTTTAATTTTCTGGAATTCTTTTTCTGTAATCTTCCTCCTTTCTCTCTAAATCTTCTAAAATTTCTTTTAAAATTATCTTTCTTCTCCTGTATGCATATAATGTAAAAGTTCTTGCAAATAATTCAATTAAATATTTTTGCTTTATATTATTAGTAATATATTAGTTCACATTTAGTATACTGTAATTAAATAATGGATTGGACTTGACATGAATTTTTCTGAGCGTTACTGTTCATTTCTATTTTATATGGCCATGGTAGTGTAGTGGTCATGGTTGCGGACCTGCCGCCGATGTCTGCAATTTGTCGGATCTCAGCTTCAAGCCTTGATGCCACTAATGACTTGCTGTATAGCTGGGGCTGATGCATGTTAAGTCTGTCAGGACCTAAAATCCTCCTGTTGGTGTGGTGTAGAAGTTAGGAGAGGGGGTGCCAGCTTGGGTGTCGTCTCTATCACTTTGGCTTAAGTTCAAAATTACGAGGTCCATCACCAATAGCTCTCGTGTTCCTTGTAGTGTGACATTACTAAAACCAAACATTTCTATTTTATAAATTTAAACCTTAGTTGCCAGAGTGGTTTGACTTTACTATTTTGCTTTGGTGGCATACTGAGTATGCCATTATATTATTTGACAGGTTTAGTCAAAAAACTAGACTGACATACTCTGTGCACACTACTCTGGCAAAATAGAATTGTTAAATAGGAACCATCTTGAAATGAAAGCCAAACATTTTCAAAGCATAAAATATAATTTTAAAAATATTAAACAGGTTTTTAAAAATTGAAGTTGAAATATATCAACAACTAATATAAGTGTTAAAGTCAAAAAACTTTTTTATAAAAGTTCTTTGTTATCACTTTCATTGGCTCATGTCCTACAGAAATAGACAGTTTTTGCCAAATAAATTTTGCATGTAAAATTAGAAACATTGTTGGAAGCTCATTATGGTGTCTTTGTTCTTAGTTCTGCCACATGAACTGCAGTACCCTTTCTCCTTTTTGTATTAGGGTTATAATTTCATTCCTCATTCATTACCGCTAAAAGAAGCATTCTACAAATATCTTTGAATGTTCAGGGAGACTTGGCAATGTTACGTGTTCTTGAAGGTATATCTTTATATGGAATATTGTTAAGTTTTTCCTCTGAACTGGGACGATGCATTGTGTTCAGCAAAATTCAAAAGGATTTGCGCATTTATTCATGCTATATTTTGAAGTGCAGGAAAGGTTTCCATTGTCCATCTGTTGTTTTTTGGGCTATGACTTAGTTGCCACAGCTGAGTTTACCATATTTTTCTCTCTCACCTTAATTTATTGTTATTCAGAATAATTCCACTTTTTTCATCTCTGTTTCAATTTTATCCTTGAGTGCAATGTTTAGAAGAATGACACACTAATTTTTTTGTTGTTGTAAATAAAACCATGGTGATATCTTTATGAAAACCAAAAACAAAAGTTCTGACTTCTTTGTTCTTATTGGCTGGAATTCAGCAGGAATTTGTTTTTTACTGTACTCACAAAGATCATACCATTGCTAAGGAGTGGATTACTCATATTCGAAGTTTCATATGGTCCATGAAGCTGAGTGCCACAGTATAATTCTAATTTCAAGTTGTAGAATGTTCGTGATACAACAATAGCAAATATCTTTGGAACACAGGCAGGTTTATTTGGAAGGTACTGGATAAAGGTGGCACCTTCCATGAAATGTTCAAGTTCATGTAAAATGCATTTGTATGCCAAATCAATAGTCAGATGCACTTTTGTATTCAGAAGGAGTAGGTTGGAGGGTAGAGGGGAGGACAGGCTTTTGTTATAAGGTAAATTTTCATTTATAATAAAAAAAATGTGTTGCTGGTATTTATACACCAAACTTGTAAATTAGGATTAAAGCATAAGTTTGAAAAAGTTATTTATCCTTTAAGAAGTGTTATGAAATATATTTTGTGTAGGAGAATCTTAAGGTTATTCCTCGACTTTTCATGTTTGTTTAATTAGTTTTCAAAAAATATTATAATATTCACATGTTAATTCTGTGAATTTGGAGTAAATAACATGGGTATGTGCTCTTTCTGTTTATTTCTTTCATTATTATTAAAAATCAATAGAGATATTGACTACTAAATTCAAACAGTTATTTTTTAATAATTGCAGTTTATCTACAGATCAGTCTTTGGATATATATGTGTGTGTGAATGTATGTAAATGATGGTGGTTCGAAAGTACTTGTATTTGAAGATATAGATGGTAAATTGCTGTTACCATTGGTTAAACAAAGTCGAAATAAATCTGTCTTTGATCCATAAGTTAGTTTAGATTTGGAAGTGATATACTGCCAATTCACAAAATTTGACTGCTGCCACCTCAAGTTTTTGACTTCATTTTGCATTGAGTTGTCACTGTTGATGAGACTTGAATTCATCATTGAGTGCCGGAAATAAAAATCACAAAATGTTTGGTTGCATCTTTTCTGAAAAAGATAAAGATGGTTTTGCCAAAAAAGTTATGATGAAGAATTTTTGAGTTGCGAAAGGCAGATGAATAACAGATTTTGACAGTTGACTAGTAAGTCACAATGCTTACTAAAAACGAATAATTTTCAGTTTTTTGAGCACATGTGTTGTAATTTCTAAGAACTTATTAAACAACCTTAGGAAGGGTAATAAGATGTTTATGTATATTTTTACATGTTACTGTATCTATTTTTGTGTAAATGTATATTATATGATATAAATTTTACATTAAAAATATTTTTAGAATTAATTCCTGATCGAATTTCCAACAGATGTAAATTGATATTATTATATAAATTATTTGTCTATTTATGATTTGTTGTAAAATAATAATTATATATATATATATATATTTATAATTATGTTAAGCATATATAAAAAAAAACTATATTTACTAATATTTACTCATGTATTATATTTTGCAGTCCATCTTACAATCACTTTGTGATCCAGATATTAGTTTTGTCACCTTTGATAGTGGAGCACTTGTAAATGAAGTGGTAAAAAAGAAATCTTAAGATCTGTCATTATATTTTTAAAAAAATGTACAATAACAAATCAATTACAGTATATTTATCTTTTGTCAGACTTATCATTTACCTTATTCTTTTTTTTTAAATGCAGCAAACAATAACTAGAAAAGTGTGTAAATTTTCAATTTTTAAACCTTTGATTAAATTTTTATCTCAATTATTACATTTAGCTTCTTTGAATCATTGCTTATATTTTGAAAATTTATTATTTTAAAAATTAATACTATAACAAATATGTATATTTTATGATGATAAACATTTTATCAGAAGTTCAAAATTTAGCATGATTTCTAAATAACTTGTACAAAGGTTTTAGTAAATTAGCAACTTATTTAATATAGAGGAATATAATAGGTTCTGAGAAAATCTTTAAAAAATTTTCAAACAACTGTTATCTTTAATGATCTTATTCCAAAGTTTATTTAGACCCTTTGTGTTACTTCTAAGTGCGATGATAACAAAACAATCATCAAAAGCTTATTTCCACATAACTTTTCATTAGTTTGATTATAAGAAATTAAAACAGTTTCTTTTAACAATTTTTACTATTAAAGAAATGTAGCAATTAAAAAGTTTTTTTAATAATTAAAATGTATATTTCTTAAAGTTAAAGACTTAATTTAAAAACTGAGGTCTTTTTTTCTAAGATGTTGATGAAATTTTCTGTCATTTTTGTGAATTAAAGTTTGCTTTTATTGAAACAGTTATTTTTACTACTAATGCAGATGGTTATTATTTCTGACCTACTAGCCAGTTTAGCTATTTATTTTTAGTACCTTGATTGCTGCACCATATATTACATAGTGTTTTAAATTAGAAAGTTTAATAATTTATTGATTAAAATAGTTATTAAAATATTAATGAAAATCTATTAATATTTTTATGGTGTGAATGAAAATTTTTAATTTCTGTATTTATAAAATATGCAGGCTTGCATAATTTAGTGTTATAATTTATCTGAATTGTACTGTACGTGAATTTTTAGCTGTCAAGTAGTTTACCTTCAAAGGAACATATGATTCTCATTTGTGGAGCACTCATTCAACATATTGGTTGCCATAAGCACAGTTACTCATCTGTATTACCTTCATTACGATCATTAGTTATGCTAACTGAACATGACTATGGATATTTTCATGTGAAACAGTAAGTCATATGATTTAATTTAATAGTAACCTACTTATACTGTTACTACTTATTCTATTTTACTGTAACTATCGAATAATTAATATAAATAACTACCTTTTTTATGAAATTGTTTTGAATTATGTGTAATTACTTAAATGGAAGAAAGTGTTTCATTTTCTTCAAATATTTAATTTGTCATGTTTAGTGAATATATATTCTTATATTTGTGTGTAAAAAAACTATTTAATTTAGTAACATTTTATATGCTAAATGTTTTTTCAGTTCATAAATAAATAATTGTATAGCAGTATTGAATTAATAAATTTAGTTTATAATGAAATTATGTACATGAAGGTTTTTTTTTTTTTGTAAATATCATTAAAAATGTTTACTAAATAAGTAATTTAGTTGATAATTCTTTTAAATATTTTATATTAAGTCTTTCAAATATATAATTTTAAAAACTATACAACATTAGTTTTTAGTTGTTAAACTTGTGTCCATGATGTTTATTTATATATTAAATTAATTAAAATTGAACTATTATAAATTTTCAAAGTTTTATAGGAAAAAAAGATACAAAGTCTTAATTAATACATTTTTTTTTTAAATATCCTTTTTAATATATATATAAACTTAAATAATTATTTTAATATATTTTTTTCCACTTGCAGAGGTCTTGATCAGCATCCTGGTGCTGTGTATTCATTGTTCACTCGATTTAGTTCTTCATTCAGTAAAGACTCTAGTGATTGTTTGTCAACATTGTCCACAACTTTGGAGTTTTTAAGACTTATGGTGAATGGTTATGAGGATGGAGCACAAACTGGAAGAACATTATTTTTATCGACAAGTGAATTGGCAGATTTGTTAAGAGAAAATTCTTCCGTAGCTTCAAAAGATAAAGATGGAAAGTCATCAGAACCATTTCAGCCTGTAGTGGAGTTAGAAAAATTATTAACTGTGAGTAAAAGGGATTTCATTATATTTTTATAATGTTTGAAAAGTTTAATTTTATAAACTTTTTTTTTTATTTGAATTGCTCTTTAGATTAATTTAAATGTGTTAACTTATAATATTAAAGTTTAAAATTTTTACACCTTTTATTTTTATTTATACTGTTGATTTCTGTTTTGTTAGAGCATGAGACAGATATTAATCCAATATTAAATAAATGTGAAAGAAAATTTTTTCAAAATTCTTTACTTGGCAGAATGTATACATACAGCTTTTGAAAATTAAATTTTACTCTATTATTAATCCATTAGATATTTTGGAGTCAAATTAGATATTAGTGAAAAATAACGTTAATAGAAGGTTATGATAGTGTCTCAGTGTCAATGTTCTATATTTCGATATGAAACTTTTAAGGGTCACATTTTCTTCATTTTACTCTATATTAAACATTTTTTTTTCAGATCTTTGCATTTAATTTTATCTTCTTTTCTATTTTATTACATTTCTCTAAATATATATTTTTATTTACATAAAAATATGCTCTTTCTGAGTAATTAGAAAAAGCAGCCCTTGATTAAACTCTTGAACTACTGATGAAATTCTGTAAAATTGATTATTCTGAAAATATATTCTTTTTCTTTCATAGAAAATTAATGTTATTTTCTCTCTAGGAATTTGGAAATGATGAAGAAGCAGTTGAAAGTCTGCTTGAGAGCATATCTAGCTTACTTGCTCTCTTAAATAGTGCTTCTAAAGATGCAAAGACTGATAAAGGTTTCATTCCATTCCACATTTTATAAGCTTAAATTAAATAAAGTTATGTAATTAACTAATTGATTCTTTTAATTTTTTGAAATAATTTGTCAACAATGTATGTACAGTACTTCCTCTGTAATCTGTAGCTTCACATTTCTGGCCTTGCCAGTAATCTGCGTTTGTTACTTGGATTGACAAATCATAGTAGGCTGTCAATACGAAACAGCATATTTTTTTTAATTTTAGCTATCTTGAGTGTTTGGCACTTTAATTACGTGTACTGTATTTAATTTGTACAATAATACATTGTTTTTGCTGTTTAATTGTATTATTTTTAGAGATTTATCAGGAATCGACATTTTTGGTTTTCCAGCAGTGCTCTTGTCTGATATTTTTCTGATTACTGAGAGAGTACTGTATTTTGAAATTTAACATTTTAAAATTATTTGGCAGGAAGGAACTAATCTTTAAAAAAATGTCTATATATATGTGCATTTTATTGTAAATACCCTTTAATTTTATTTCTAGAATTAGTGGAGCCTGTTCTACCTATGCCTGAAAGTCAATCAGCTCAGTTTGCATCACGCTCTGTCTTTATTGCTGGTGAAGTAGAGGAGGGCAGACTTAGTCCAGCTTACTGGTTAGCTCTGCCAGGGGCAGATGATGCTGATCAAGAACAAGAACAGGTAATTTAAGTACTTTTAAAGATATTCATGTGAAACAAAGCATTTTGGAGTAGTTTTTATGTTATTTGTGCAAATGTTTGAGTTCCTTTATTTATTATTTAAAATTCAAAAGATCAAAAAATTAAGTAATTTCCAGGTTCAGCAAATAGTTTTGTTAAAATTTATAAGTATTACATTGTAAGTTTTTGTGTGCAAATGTGTTATTAAAATCATTAGATATTGATTCTATATATTGCAGAATAATAATAGAATATTTATGCAATTCATTCAGATATGTATTTGTAATCTTTTTACTGCATTTTACCAGTTACTAGTGCTTTATCATTATGAAATCATGCATTTTAAGAAATCATTAATTTCGACAGCAATAATTTAATTGTTTATATTCGTGGTAAAACTAAGTATTTATTTTACTCATTAGTAATGATGAAAAGAAAGTATTTTTTTCTTAGTTATGTGTTTAGAAAAACATGACATGAGGAATCAGATAAATTGAAGAAAACGTTTATTTTTTTAAAAAAAAATACCGGCTAACTTTTTTTGAGTTGGAAGGGGCAAGGTACCATAAAAATTTGGATTCTTAGTTTCATGAAGAAAGGGAGAGGCGAATAGAAGACCTATTTTAAACACCAAAATTATAAAATTAATACTTCGTTACTTCTAAATGATTAAGCTATAACTGTAAAGTTATTAAATTTATATTTCTCTATCTTTAATTAAAGGAAAGATCATATTACTTGTGTAGTTAAGAAAATTACTTAAAATAGAAGCACTGTTTAAGAGAGCAAATAATAATAAGTCACATTATTTTGAATAGTTATTACATTACTTGAATAGTTACAAATTGTGTAACAAAAGTTACAAAATTTGCACTGCAAATTTTGTATCTAGTGTTATTCAAGTCGAGCCACAGGTTTATATCCTAATTCCCCCAATGACTAATTGAGCAGAATAGTGGGAACTGTTGGATGCAGGTCTTTTAAGTTGTCATGTAATATTAGGAGTGTGAGGTACACTAGTTCTGTCATCATCCTAGTCATTGGACCTAGGTTTTTTTAATTATGGTTTCCATTGCTAACGACTCTCCTGTAATTCTGGAGTGTTGTAAATAAAAATAATAAAGAAAATTAGATTAATGAATAAATGAAGTATTAAAATTATTATGATTATATTTTTATTAGAATAAATTGGCATAAATGGATGTGTAATGTTGTTTATTTCTTAGCATCTTGTGAAGTTTATTAGGAGAAAAGTAGGTCATGTCTGGAATAATTAACCATCTTATCAATCATTTTGATATAAGTAATATATGATATCAGTTGTATATAATTTTGATTAATAGGAAAAATATTTTTTATTAAACCTTTGAGCTTAGCACCAAAAGAAACTGCTATATATTTAGTAAGTTTAACAATATGAAAATATACCTTTTAATAAGTAAATGTACATTGATGTATGGAATGCATTATTTTGATATTGCTCTATTTTACCATTAGGTGACTGTTGATTTGATGGCATTAGCAGAGAAGACTATTCCTGGAGAATTCAATCTTAGATCTTCTTTAGAAAGTTTATGTTTAAGCACAGAAAATGACAGTGATTCGAAATCAAAGAAGAAGGGAATCACGTAAGTATTATGTTATTAAAATTTGTTCATTTAAAATTTTGCATGAACCTTGTTATTTATTTTTTTCAAATTTGACATTAATTAACAATTTTTTTTCACGTAGTACGATTGGAAGCAAAAGAAAATATTCACCACTAATCAATCCAGCTCTTATTGATGTAAATAATAAAAGACCATTCAGTGAGTAATTTTTAGTTACCTCATATTGAAAAAGAGTGAGGAATATATTTTTACTTTAATATAAAAGAAAAGTTATATTTTTTATAATCGTGTATTTTAAATTAATATGTATTTTTTCTTTTGATATAAGTTGTATGTTTTTATAACTGTCTATAACATGAGAAACTAATTGTTTTTTCAATCTAAACACCATCATTTTTGATTGTTGACATCTAAACATTTATGGAGAGGGTTTGAAAAATATTTGATAAAAACTGGGTTTTTCTTCAACTAATGAGAAAAAGGTTTCAAAATTAGTAAGTTACAGTTGTTTTTTTTCTTGTATGTGAAGAAAATGAAAATGTATTTATTTAATAAATGAAGAGCATGTGTTTAAGAAATAACTTTTTTTTTCTTCTTTTTCCTCTATTTAAAACGGTATGTCTGAAAATAATTAATAATTATCATGTGAAAGTTTCTTAATATCAGTAGCAAAATATAAGTAATTTCAGTTAAAAATAAAAAAAAATTTACCAGTATGAATTTTTTGAAATCTTTTTTTTTTGTTATTATCAATACGGAAATTTTTAAAAATATTTTCTCACAAATGTCAAACTTTGTACCATTAAAAAAAGCAACTAAAGTAAAATAAAATGTCATTTATTTTCACAAAATGGGATGTTATTTTAAAATGAGTGTGGGTAAAAATAATATTGAACTCAATTTTATGTACTATAAAATAAACAAGCAAGTTATTATTGTTTACTGATATCATTTCAGATATTCTTATTACAATAAGAAAGAAGAAATGTCTACTAAATAATTTTCTAGATTCTTTAAGATTTGTTTTTCTCTTATATTTATTATATTTTTCTAGAAATTTCTAACTTACAAGTAATGCATTATTTGTTTTAAATAATTACAATGTAAAATTGAATGCATTAAGAATTCATTAAAAAAAAACTTAATAACCAAATGAATCTAAACAAAACTTAACTGAACTAAATAACATAAATATTATGTATTTAGTAGCGAAAATATTATATAGTTATTGTGCACTGCAACATTTTTCTTTATACTGAAAATTAATCTTAAAAGAGTTTTTCCATTTGATTCCTTCAAATTTTTTTACTAAAAATTCCACACATTACAATTTAAATTTATTATTTTTGTATATCTGTAATGCCATTATACAAAAATGAATATTTTATAAAAAATATTATGCAATTTTATACTAAATAGTGCTTTTTTAGCATTAAATCTCAATGTTAGATAATTGGGGATATTTTCTCCATTTATTGCAGTTACAGTATATTTTTAACCAATTTGTATTTTATTTTAACTTTCATTTCCTATCTTCTTAGTTGCTCCAATGCGAGGCCGTGGTTTTTCTAGAGCAACATCTCATTCATCAAGAGCAAATGATCCCTTTAGATCTCGTCCCCCCAACACTAGTCGACCACCATCTATGCATGTTGATGATTTTGTCGCTCTTGAAAGCCACCATTCAGGAAGTAGTTCCCAAGCTCAAGCAAAACGACCTCAAAAGGTAAATGTATTTTGGACGGCATGATTCATAAAATATGTTTAATATACAGCAAATGAAGAATTCGAAATATTTGATTAGCATGTTGTTTTCAAAGTATAAAAATTGATTAAATTTATGATAGAGTAATAGAAGTATTTAAGATGCACTTGTTTTTTAAATATTTGAATGGTCTTGTTGAGTCTTTTTACTTTAATCTTTCTATATAATGAATGAATTCTCTCCTAAAAAAAAAAAAAAAAATTAAATACTAATTCTTTATTTAAACCTACACTTATACTCATATACTTGAAACTGTGAGGAACCTCATTTTAGGTGTTCAAATGAATAGTTCATCTTTCAATAGGTTATAGATATCATGATGTATGCTAATACATTGTATGGTAATGACTGTACAGTTGGAGTTATAATGGACATATATATATATATATATATCTTAATTCAACAGATGATTTGATTTTTTAACTAAATTTCCTCTATAAAAATCAGATTAATTTAAAAAAAATAAATTCCAGATCACAAAATCCACCTTCTCTAAAACTCAAACATTTAAAAATGAAGGAAAGCGAGGTTTTGTCATTAGAGCCACATGTATCTGAATTAAAATATTTGGCTTCAGCTATTAACTAAAGATAGAAAATACTAATTTCACTGAAAGCTAACGTTCCCCAAATGGTATGTTGAATATGAAGAGGTCTTTTATTGTTATTTTTTGTGAAAAAAGTGTATGCAATTTTTTGATATCAATTATTGTCATTAATAAATTTGCATTAATACAATAAAGCATTGTAATCATTAGTATTTCTAAGTAGTTTATTATGATTGATCATTTAAGAATTTTCTTTATGTTTTAAATCATTATTCATCAATATGCTTTTCTCATTTGCTTATTATTCATTATCAATTTCTCTATAAATATGCAAGTTTTGGAAATTGTAAAGTTTCTCATCTTATGAGTATGCCCCAGTAATTTAAACATTTTTTTTTGAAAAACAGCATATGTTGCAAAATTATATCTGAATAATAACAAAAGTTTTTTGGCACACTTTGCCACTTTTCAAACCATTATTTTTATGAATACATTTCATTAATTTTTTTTGTTGAAAATTTTATTAAGAAATTTTAAAAAGCAAATTTATTTTTTTTGCATAATATATTACATGTACACATGACAATGCAATGTTGCTTTCATTCTGTGTCCGTACATTGGGGAAGGGAGAAAGGGAAGAAGTTTCTTTGAAGGAATAAAGGAAATAATTTATAGCATTGTGTTCCGATTCACATTTGTTCAAAGAGTGAATAAAATAAGGCTAAAGTTTTATAAAGGCTTTATATAAAACTTATGTTTAGTGAATTCTTTTTTGATTTTACTTTAGAATATTTTGTTCCAAATATATGAATTGCTTTGAAATAGTGTGTAAAGAACTTTTATTGAATTGCATATCTGTAACAGATATGCTGTATTTAAAATTGATATTAAGTGTTATACTTGCCTGGTAGGTTGTCAAATGTTGTGGACTCTTGTCTAGTAAC
Organism: Nephila pilipes; assembly: GCA_019974015.1. Classification (NCBI taxonomy): domain Eukaryota; kingdom Metazoa; phylum Arthropoda; class Arachnida; order Araneae; family Nephilidae; genus Nephila; species Nephila pilipes. Next base: position 96,024 of record BMAW01065761.1, read on the forward strand.
TTTAATTTCTATGTAGCCATAGGAAGATATTGTGTATTAGGATACTAAAAATAAATGTGAATAAGGCAGAAGAAATACATTATTTTGCATCGTTCTGACACTTTTTTCCCATTATTAATCTTATATAGATCACAATTCCCCCCCCCATATCAAATTATTTTCTCCTTTCTTTCATTATGACCCTTACAAACATATTAAATTGTACCTTAAATCTATTGAGTGAAATTTTACTGTTTTGAAATTGAATTTTGCAATTTTCTAAATGTAAATTTTTATTGGATTTCTTATCTGTTGAAATGATACAATGTATAAATCTTCTCTATCATTTCATACTAAGTATTATTGTTTTGAAAATGAATTAAATTGTTTGATTCATTTACTTTTGCTATTTTCGGTGAATAAATATGTAATATTAATAACTTGCATTATCAGTACTTCAGTCATATAGCTATTTTGTGCAGAACTTAATTAGAACTTACTTAAATTTCCTAACTGACTTTAATATTGTATTTATCAATGGAATAAAGCATATTTAATTTTTTGAAAATATTTCTGTAACTCCTATACTAAGTATTTTAAATACGTATTTTTAGGAAGGTTCTCGAGGTAGAGGCAGAGGTTTTGAGCGTAATCAAGCATTCACTTCCACTAGAGGAACTGGGGGACGTTTCTTTAGCCCACCCGGCCCTTATGGTAGAAGAGAATCCAATAGAGGTACAAGATTTTTATTCATTGTAGAATATCCACTATGTCCTTTACATGAAATTTTGTACATAATAGGTATATTAGTTACCCAATAAATTAAAACATTGCTGCAAATATTATATTGCTTTAGCTTGCATACTACTCTTTTATCTGTTGTTGCAATGAAGTAATATTTAGGTAAGGAAAATTTTAAGGTCTTTTATTTTCTAAAAAGAATGTGATTTTTCAATCTTTTGAATTAAAATTTTATAGAATAATTTTTAATATAAAATGCAGTATATTTCATAAGAGATGAAAAATTTCTGGAAAACTTTGTACATAATTCAACTAAATTATTTTTCTTTTTATAACACCTTTTATGAAGTAGTTCATATTGTATCAAATATTTACTGAATTTTCATTACTGAACTTTTGACAAAATATTGCTTTTCTTTTATTGTATAAGAAAATGATGTTTGTAGTTGTTTTTGTTCTTTAGAATATTTTAAACTGTGCCAGGTATAATTTTATGAATTGTGCAATTTATTCATAAAACTTGATCATAAAAAAATTAAGGTAAAATTTACAGTGTAATCACATTTTGTGTTGAAGTACATTCATATTTAGCTGTTATTACAAATTAAAGATAATGAACAAAATATTCATTTATTTTAAATCGTTTTCACCTTTATTATGATTGTTTAATTTTATATTCTTTCTCTTTTTTTTACCTGAACTTCAATAATGATTAAAGGAAAATCCTGCTTTTATAAGGAAAAATTAAGTTTTAGAAGTTAATCAACTGTGTTAATTAAGTTTCCAGAAAAAAAAAAGCTTATTTATAGAACTCTCATTAGGCTGGTCCTAACGTATGGCTTCGAAATGTGATATCTAACTAAAAATGGAGAATTAAAGTGAAATGAATGAACTGGTCTTCTCAAATTAGAATGGATGAAAAAAATTCAGTAAATAAGATTTTTGCTACAGACCCTTTTGTTGAGAAAGAGAAAGACCAAAACTATGGTGTCTTGATTCTGCTGAATCAAATTTTAAAATGGTTAGGGAGAGGAACTAGCAGACTCAAAAGCAAAAGGCAGGTTATCTTGGAGGAATTTTCAAATGAAGGCCTTGGCCCACCCTGGGCGGTCAAGTCAAATATGGCAATGATACTTTAAGTTAATTCAGTAGTATAGTAATTTACTTCAGTTTAAACCATTAACAAAGATACAAATTTATCCAGCTGCATAAGGGTATCTCCCTTTTTTGATAATTATACTTTCTGTATCTGAAGACCATCTTAAATTCACCAAAAAGTTATTTTGTTTATTGTATTAAAAAAAAAGCCAAATTACTAAATGACTAATATAAATTTGCAACTCATAAATGTGTGATTACTGGATAAACTTTTAAGATAAGTTCATTTGAACACTTTTCTAGGAGGGAATCGAGGAACAGGACGAATTTCCAGCAATACTTGGAGCAATCGTTCTAATCAAAACTCTGGTCAGAAATTATCTCCAGGAGCAGGTCAAAGAAGTAATTTTGGCAGTCACAGGTATTTAAAAAAGTTCAGAAATATCTTACTGTTTTTTTAATTAAATTTGTTTTAAACAGTTGACCAACTTTTTAGAATAGCATTATTTGGAACAATGTTTTTAGAAATGAAATTTTAATTCTTTGAAATGTTTTAGCATTTTAAAATATTTATGCTATTCCAAAGGTAAAAATATTTTAGATTAAATCATGTAATTTGTTAATTACTTAATGCAATAGTATAAAAGTGTTTGAACATGTTCTAGATTATAAATTTATATTCAAATAATGTTCTATGTTAATATAAAACCCATTATTTTCTGATCTGTAAATAACTATAATTAGTTTAAATATAACTAAATGTTCAAAACTTCTATGAGATGTAATTATACTTCCATTAAGTAAATGATATTAGAGATCTTCCTTTGATATATTAATATGTTAAATTTTTAATTGAATAAAATATTTTAAGATATTTTTATGGCAACTTCAGTATATTGTATATAAATTATGTTTGAAAAAGTTAATACATTTTTATAAATTATTTCAAGCATCTTTTTTGAAAAAAAAAACAGTATAATTTTGATGAAGTATTGAATTTTTTTTTTCAACTTTTAAAAATAATATTTTATTCTCTAGTACTTCACTGAAACATCTTTTTATTTAAGAAATGACTATAATGCACCATTCAGCCAGCAAGACATGAGAACAACTGGTCAAAGTCGCCGTGATCCATATTCTGATATGAATAGGACATCTAATGCAGCTCCTCTAAACAGATTCTCTCGGGGTTTAAGAGCTGGTGGTGGTATGGGCCAGCAAAGTCAAGGGCACTGGCAGGATAGTCGTAATAAGTCACAAAATCAACGGTATGTTGCATATTTTTTAGACAAGTTGATATGTAAATAATGCATTTTTAAATAATAGTCTTGTTTTACAGTTACAAGGATTTCTTTAAATTTATTTTTAAATCAGTAACAAAATTTTATTATTTTCAAGTAGCTGATATGTTAAGAATATCAACTTGCTTGGAAATATACAAGTGTATAAAATTTTATTTATATTAACTGCATTTAATAGAAAAATCTTAATATTTTCAATACGATGGGTCATTTGTTCAATTTAGATTAAAAATCAAGTGTTTTACAAATAAATTATAAATAAAAATAGTTGCAGTATTTTAGTTCATCTTTCAAATCATGCTGCATAGATTTCTTCAATTTAATAGTTCCTTTTATAAAAGAAATTTTTTATAGTGCAAAAGGATGACAGATTATTATGAGAATTTATGTATGGAATTTTCTACTTCAACTTGTAAAACTTTCTTAAAACTTAAAGTAACAGATTCCCTAAATTATGAATTTATAATCCCCTCCCCCTCTTTTTTTTACAGAAATTTATACCTGATGTATACTTATGAAATTTGGAGTTTTTGAAGGAAAAATACGTGTTAATTTTATGTGAATGGTTAAAGCATATGCTATTTAATGCTATAAATTCCCCTATCTATTTGCAAAAGAGGATTCTGCAACAATAAAAACTTTCATTTTTTATAGCAAACCATGCAAAGCAACCTGTTTTTCCACTTCAAAATTAGCAAACAATTGTTGAGCCAATCTGTGGCCCATCAACTGGAGCAATGCCTGTTAAATATGGTTTGCTAGGAAACACATCCCAATTCAATTCCTTTAAAACTTTTGTGGTGTGGATCAGTGCATTGTCATGTAGAAAAATCCCTTTTCCATGTCTTTGGGCCCATTTCAGACATTCTGCAATAGTACAAATTTATCATTTGTCGTTGGTGGCAGGTATAGTTAACTGTTTCATCAGGTTTGAGAAGTTCATAATAAACAAAACCTTTTTGATCTCACAAAACACAGAGCATTGTCTTCTTCCCTCTGTGAATTGGTATTACAGTCTATGTTGATGGTTAGCCTGGATCAGTTCATGATTTTCTTCATTTGGGATTATCAGAATAAATTACTTTTCATCATGTTACGATTGATACAGGAAACTTATCTGTTGATATCTTTTCAGCAGGAGTTAGATGGATTTTTCGATTCTCCATTTTTTTTTTTCAGTCAAACCATGTGGTACCCATTTTGAATTTTTTCCCATCTGATGCAACTGCTCATTGAAGTATTAAATGTGACTCAATGTCAATGAGTCACATTTAATACTTCTGCCAATTGTGATTGAGTTGAGTTTTTATTCAACAATGCTTGCAACTCTACATCTTCACATTCTTTTAGTGGCTTTTTCTTGGCCTTGTCTTTCACATAAAAATTACCAGTTTTGAATCAATTGAACCAAATTTTACATGTGTCTGGAGATGGCGCTAGTTCACTGTAAGCTTCAACTATTCAATAAGTTTCAGCAACAGCATTTTTCTTCAAAATGTAGTAATGAATCAAAACCTCCTGCAAATTGTCTTTTTCATACAAAATTCAATATTTTCTTGGAAGAAAAAGATTATGTATTTACTCTCAGAATTTTCCACATGTATGGTTTTAAAAGAAAGGATTAAAAAAATGTGTGTATGTCAAATCACCATGCCCAAGAATTAAGTGCCACACCATCTGTTAGAAAAATCCACATTTCATAGGTACACATCTAGTAACTTTAATATTTTATTCATTTAGCATAGGTTATGCAGGATTAAATGTTCTTTCCTTTTCACTATAATCTGGTGTAATCTTAACAAAGTTATATCATTAGATTAAGTTTATTGTGATGTTAAACAAAGTTCATGTTTAAATGCAAACCTTTAATTTGTTAAGATGAACATAATTATCAGTACAGATTTGTATTGTTGATTATAAACATGATGTAGTCATGTTTCATTATTATCACTACAAACAAATGCTCAAACAGTATAATCCACTTTAAGAATGCTTTGTTTTCTTTGAAGTGATTGATGAAAATTAATGGCTCATTTTTCAATTTTTAAAGAGTACACATCAATTTTCTAAAAAAGTTATTCTAAATCTTAAGTTATTTTTTGTAGTTTTTATTGTTTTGAATTTTAATTTCAAACTTAATATTTTATTTTTTGAGCCCCTTTTCTTATTATTGTTTGTTTATTGCACTAGATATAAATGCTAATGCAAGAATAATGAAATTCCTTCTGCGCTGCGATGAGAAAAAGTCTCAAGAAGAACTGTTGATGTGATATACTGAAGAGCTATATTCTAAATATTGTTTTGAGAAATAAAAGAATGTTTATGTTCATAATTATTTTGAGATTTACTGTTTAATATCAACGTTTATACTTTAGATTTATCACTCCTGGAAGTGCAAGCAGAGGAAGTGGACGCCGAGATATGAATACAAGACATAATCGTTCTTTTACTCGATAAATTTTAGATATTAAGCAGCATCAAGTGTTTAATTAAACATTTGATTCACAGAACAGACTCATTATTGTGCAGAACAAGTTTAAACATCAAGGACACATTGACTGTAAAATATTTTTAGAATGGTAAATAAATTTGATCTGTCATAATTATTTGCTTTGTATAGTGAGTGCTCTTTTAATTTTTAAAATGTTAAAAATTTCTAAGCCACTTATTATCTTTATTAAAATTATAACCATTCATTCAAATGAAACATATTTACACTGAAATAAATGTTAAAGCATGTTATAATACATACAAATATTCACACATAAAATGTTACAAAGAAATAAAAAGTAAATAGATACACATATACATATTTGTTCATTCATTTAAGTAAAAAATATATAACCAATTAAATATCAGAAAACAAAATATAAATGTTTTATACATTTTTAATTTATAAGTACACAGTTGCTCGAAATTTCCTCGTTTAATACTGAAAGTTGTAGATAAGGTAAAATTGAAAAAATAGCTGCCTTATTAAAAAAAAATTCAGCAAAACTTCCCCCTGAAATTAAATTGATGAAAATAAATTTTAATGCATGCTATGTCATATAGTAAGAATTTTCAATGGACAATCTACATAGCTTCATTTGAAGTATTATAAAAAGATTGATTGTATTTTCTTTAAAAAAATATGCCACTTTCCTGAAAGCTTTTTAGATTCATTATTAGTAGTCAGAATAATAGTTTGCAAATCATTCCAACAGAACTGGTTTATTACAACACTATTTTTTTCTGACATGAATCTGTTTTTGATTAAAGATTTAGCATATGCTTTTAATTGAGGCAATGCTCTTATAAATATTTTAATGAAGGAAAGCAATTATAATTAGAAGAACCTTATACTAAAATGTCTTCCCTCTTTAATTCTAAAGAGTTTTGCATTTTTATAGAATATTTAAAGAAAACAGCTTCATTTGCACATCACTAAATTGAAAGAAATGTTATAATATTGATAATAGCATTTGACATGATTCAATACCAGAGCAGGTTTTCAGACACAAGTTTATTCAAATCATCTTTATTCTCTCATCAGTTATAAAAGTTGTTTCTTTCTACCTTTCACAAAAGTACTATTATTGAAAAGTATCTAATGTGACAAAGCATGTATTTTAGAATGAATTTCCTTTTGCCACAGATTCTAATAGTACCATAGAAACTTCTTTAAAATTTGACAATTAATACCTTTTAAAGGATGTTCAATTTAACTGAAAAAGCAAAGCATGTAATTTCAATCAAATGCTGATTTGAAAATATGCTGGAATTTATCACTTTTGTTGCACCTGATAATTATAAGAATAGCTCATGAATTAAGTGATTTGATTTGTCTTATAAGCATTTTGAAGTGTACTATATATAACAGTTTAATAATGTCTAGCTATTGTAGGTTTATTTAAACTGCATTATAATGTACTAAAGTTGATATTATTTTCACTTTTATTATATTAATAAAATGTTTAGAAGATGCAACTAAATAAATACTTCCCATATTTTCAAAATTTAGGATATTACACCTTTTAAGAGATTCTGAACTAATCATATTCAAATTCAAGCTTATCATTAATAAAAAAAAAAAAAAAAATCAGCCACTACATACTTATGTTTTTAATAAATAACATTTAATGCTAAATTTTTGATTATCAACGACGACCAATTTTTCATACATCAGAAGTAATAACATTTTTCACTTATTTCAAAATTGCACAAACTATAATTCTGAGCACATTCTGACATTCCAGTTTGAAACTTCATGTCAACAGTTTACAATACTGATATTTTCTCTGAGAAATCCATTAGTACAATTACAGTTAGGAAGAATTATTTGCAGAAAAATAGAAATTTTCTTGAAAATTTCAAATTAGTCTCTCAAAACATTTTTATGTATGTTGATTTAAAAATGAGACATACCATTTTAAAATCAAAACATAAATTGATTTTTAAGACAAATATATGGGATAAATATATTTCTAAGAAAAATGTATTTTAAGCTTGCATATTTAATCATAATGCTGCAAGAAGCTAAAATAATTATATTTTTTAGATGCTTTCTTAGAGTCAAATACTTTAGTACATTTCCAAAAGTACTGAAATGAACTATGCATTATTTTATTTGTGTTATATATATGTTAGGTTTTTTTTCATAATATAATCTCCAGTTTTTTTATGTTAAAAGTATATATATATAATTGGATGATATTTTATCTTATGAATAAACATCAATTTGGAACCTTGTCGCTTGACAGGTCTGTTATCAATAGCCTTCGTGTTGCCTCTAGTGTGACATTAATAAAATTAACCAATCAATTTGGAAAAAAGAAATTTTTCTAGTTGAACAAAAGCATAAAATCAGAATATAGTATATTACTTAATTATATTACTTCCTTTCAAAACCAAGTACTTTTTTTTAACTTTGAAAAGGGAAAGTCATAATAAATTTAAATTACTTTCAAGAATTTGTTTGCATACATAGGATTTATTATTTGATAAAACAATTTTAATTCAAATCACAGATTGTCAAGGCAAAATTTTAAATTTATATTTAGTAATGTCATCAAGATTAAGCCGTACTTATATTACTAATAATCTATAAACAAATATTTTATCAGATGCAGCTATTAAAAATATAAAATATTTTTTAGTATTTGTGCCATTTTAAACAGCAAGTATGAAATATATCTGAAAATGACACAGCATACTTTTATATTTTGTTTAAATTTTCTATATTTCAGTAATTAGAATTCTTTCCAATTATATAAAAACAACTATATTCCGAAGTAGTAAAAATCAGCATAATTTTAAGAACAAATAATTTTTCAATTAAGGCATTGAATTATTGAGAACGAAAGCAAAATGAAATTATCTAGAGTGCCGATTATATTAGGTTTTCTAAATTCAAAGAGAAATATTTCAAAAGTTATAAAAATGCTGTTTACTATAAAAATGCCAATGCAATTGATCATTTCTGAAAAATATGATTTAGGAAAATAATGTAAATTTTATATTATTTTCTCATTATTAATGTATTAATATTTTACATTTGTTACATCAATAAATATGATTATTATGAAGCAAAAATCTGTGTTAATAAAGAATATTGGTATTTGAAATGCTATAGAAAATTATAGAAAGGATTTATGACTTATCTGGGAAAAAGCAAGTCTTTGTATTTATGAGGTAATAATATGAACATCCACAATTCTAATTTTTGGACACATATTTTAAAAACATTAAATTCACCCTGTTTGGAATGGATTGCTTCAGCAACAGTTAACTTTAGTTTCCACAGAATCCAGCTGATGAACATCTTTTTCAAACAGAGGTTGTTTCTTCTGCAGTTGGTTGTTCTGTTGTATGAGTTTTTTAGCAACAGTTTTAAACATTTCATTCACTCCTTCACCTTTGGAAAAAAACGATTTGTAAATAAATTGTGGGGAAATAAAAGATAGTTTTAAGAAGTGATAAAAGATACTGAATATTAATATTATAATATAATTTCTGAATTTCTTTATACTAGTTAAGATATTTTAAGCCCACACAAATGGAATAGATGAGAGTATTTTAATGTTTGTGATTTATATATATTATATAAATAAGCTACATTCCTTTTAAGTTTCAAATATTCATACAAATTAGTGAAATTTATCTAACTCTAAGAATTGAATGCAACTGACTTTTCATTTTTTTGTATGATACAATTGAAAAACAGAATGTTCAATTTTTAAAATATATTTTCTGATTCTCCAAGGATTTTTTAAACATTTTATGAATCCTGTGGCAATAAGTGAGTAAAGTTGAAGTTTAAGGTGTAAGAGCCAAATCTAGCTGTACTGCGCCAAACAATTATATCTGTAATCCAAATATTAAGAAAAAAAATAGGGAAAAAAGGTACAAATTAGTTGATAAACAAAAGGATTAAAAATAGAGGAGGATTGCTAAGGGAAAATTTTACCAATGACATTAGGGTACGAATATTTTCACTAGGTTACCCCAGGCTCATTATTATTATACTTACAAGTACCTAAAGAAGGTAAGCCCTTAAGGGAGACACTGCAAAGTATAACTTTTTGTGTTGTTTCAGAAATAGGTCTCTAACACAAAATAATAAATTTTATGAAACTCAATGTGGAGGCAAGGCCTAAACATCTTGTGTAAAATTGTTACCTCGCTATTGAGAAAGAATATTATCAGAAATATAAACAAGATTCCTTTAAATTTTTATTTCCTTCTTTTTAAAACAGTTTAATTTATTTGAAGAATTTTTTTAAAAAAATCTGTTTAAACAATGGTTATGAAATTTGAATGGAAAATTATAACATTCAACAACTGAATACTAATTGTGGAACTGCAAAGAATATTACACATGTATTTACAAAAATGGATAACATCAGATATACTGTGTATACAAGAATTTCATTTCTTCAAAAGTTTTTAAATCAAAATATCTTATAACTGAAATATTTCTATTTTCTAAAAAATATAAAATTTATTTGATTACATATCTAAAAGATACATACCTGTTTTTGCTGAAACATTGAATACTATATCACAGTCATGGTGATGGGCAAAAGCATTCACTTTATCTTGAGCAGTTAAACATTTCAAGTCAATTTTATTTCCAATTAATACTTTCAAGGCTGAAATGTAAATTTTTTTTTATCATAAAATGTGCTGTTTTATATAATAGACATTAAGACATCGAACTTTAGTAAAATTTAATAAATGAAGATGTAAATTATAGACTGGGATACATTAAATAATCTATTACCTTTACTACAAGAGCAATTTATTTAGATTTTATTGAAGTATTTACATAAATTGGTATCTAAAAATTAATCATAAAATGGATGAACACAAGGTTAAAAATACATTCTAAAAACAGAAATATGGATGAAGATTGGCTATAAAAAATTAGTGCATGTTTATTTAAATAACAGCATATCTGCCATGTAACAAAATTAGAAAATAATGTACTTCATTAATATTTAAAGGAAAAAAATAATTGGGAATTTTTTTTAATTTAAAATTACCGTATTAATTTACTGCATTGTGTTTAACTGAATTTCTTTCTAAAATAATGCATGTTTAACAACAAAATGGTTTTTAAGGTCGATTTTTTACGCAAAAAGTCTGTAAATTAACAGTGAGCAACATAATTTTCATCATGAGAAGCATTTCATACATTAGGAACTTTAAAAATGAGAGACAAAGCAGTGAATTTTAACATTAAATCTACAAGAATCATGCTTAATGGATCATGGAACAGGAATTAATGAAGAACAGTATGATGCAATTGACAACATTCTCCAATGATCAATGTGGGTGACATACTATACAGAAAATTAGATTCTATAGTATAATGGAAAATTCAGGAAGTGAATATCTGAAAATGATATATTAATTTATAAGATTGTCTTGGATTTGATATTTTTGACTGTGATAAAGAGACACAGTTTTCTTAATTACAGTCAAAAATTAAGTTTAAAGTTACCGTTGTTTCACTGAAAATTTAATATCAAGTTGATAAGTATGAGATCTATCAAAAAGCAATGGGATTGGTTTCATAATTCCCTTTGTATGAAACAAGAGTCAAATGAGAGTCAGGGAATGATGACTGTATGCATTTGAACCTGCAGAGAACACCTTATAATGTGATATCCACAGTTACGTTAGTAATGATTAAATGTGCTTGAATTTCACCTCACCTATTATCAAAATGTTTAGTTCTAAAATAAAACAATGCCAGATGTGGAAATTTTTGGTGAAATTGAACAGAACACCAACAAAGTGTTTACAGATGCTTACTCAGGTTTATGGAGAAAACCATAAGCCTTATTTATGCATGAGTGTTTGAGTGGCCCTGAAGGTTGTAAGGAAGTAAAAAAATGTGAATGTTCTGAGCAAGTGGCAACTTCAAGAATCAATGAAAATGAGAAAAAGAAATTTGTTATATTGTTCAAGCAGTCTGTTTATTGAAGTTGAAATAATATTTGAAAATACTAACATTTACTAAAACACATAAAGAGACATTTTATGGGAGGATCTGGGCATGAAAAAAGTTCGTGCCAAAATGGTTTCTAGAATTCTCAGACCAGACCAGAACCAAAACAAAAAATACAGGAAGGAATTTTATGTTGATACCTGGAGCAAATTAATGTTGACCCAAATCTTAAAAAAAGACAAAACTTGGATCATTCATTATAAACTCTCTCTTCCCAAGGACTGAAAAAAGCTCACCAAAGTAAATCAAAATTAAGAGCAATTATGATCACATTATTTGATACCAAAGATATTTTGGAAGAGTGAGCATGAGAAGATAAGACAACAGAGAAGCATTACTACAAAGAAATTTTGAAAAACTGAGAGAATGAGTAAGGGAGAAAAAAATGTCTAGAACTCTGATAAAATGGTTTCATTCAATGTTGCAGACATTTTACATTAATGATTTCTTTCTGTATTCATTGTTTGCATATAGAACTCCCTGAGTGAAGCAATTTTTGGCTAAAAAAAAAAAAGGACTGTAGGAGTGGAACATTCTCCTTATTCCCCTAATTTATTAACATGTGACTTTTCCCTTTTTCTCAAAATAAAAACAATTTTATGCACTACAAGGAACCCATTTCAAGGCCATGAAATCTTAAAAACAAAATGTCACAATTATTAAAACAATTGTCAGAAAATGAGCAGCAAAATACATTTCACCAGTGGGAAATAAGACAGAGTGCAAGTGTCAATGAGGAATACATTGAAGGAGAGATACAATAGAATGGTCATAAATAGCATATAGCATTTTTGAGCCAGTCTGGTTACTCTATTAACAGATTTTGTATACATAATAGCTCTGTTATTACATCAAAGAGCATTTAATTGATGACAATTTTTACCATACTTACAAAGGCTATTTTTTTTTCAACACTTGATAGCACTGTTAATCAAGCAAAGCAGAAATTTATTGGAGAATGAATTGTATTTACATTGCCAACTTTATGAGTGATGGTATTGTGCACCAATAGTACAGGAAATTTAAAGATGGTCAAATTGAAGTTCATGATGAAGGCAAACAAGTATGCAAGCTTATCAATAGAGATGATTTTGATGAGTGAGTTGACTAAGTGGTTCTACAGAGACACTGGATTACTATTAATAACTGTGTATGGATTTTCAATACATGTCAAGATCAGCTCTGTATACTTTCACAAAAGAAAAGATAATTGTTTCTGTTTTCTGGGATCAGAAAAGTATGTTTCTCATGGACTTCAGGGAACAGGAGACAACAATCAATGCAAATGTGTATTGCCAGACATACGTCGACTGCAAAGAGCCATTCAGAAAAAAGAAGTACGCTGTCTTCTTGAAATGTTTTGATTCTTGACAATGCACAACTACATGCTGCGGTAACCAAACAGCTTCTAGAAAAATTTCAGTGGGAAGTTTTTGATCATCCAGCATACAGCTATGATTTGGCACACCAAGTGACTTTCATCTCTAATGAAAGATGAAAAAAGGTTTGAGAGGACAACACTTCCGCACCACAGAAGGGCTTCAAGACGCCACAGAGACCTTACTCAACATGCAAGTGGCAATCTTTTATGAAGAAGGTATAGGAAACCTGGTTTGATGGTATGACAAAAGTCTCAATCTTCATGGTGACTATGTAGAGAAGTAACATTAATTATACTTGACTTCTCATAGTAAAACCATTTTGTTATTCATACTTGTCTTTTTTAGTACCCCATCAGAGGTTGAAAAAAATAGTCTTCATAGATACAATAAATGCATTCTTAACTAATAATATCTTAACTAGCTTTTAGCTAACTTTCTTATTATGGAGTTATTCATATGGCACCTAATACAATATGTTTACATCAACAGTTCAGTAGTGTTTTTGTCAAATGCTCTATCCAACTGAGCATTTAGTTAATTCCGCTTAGTTACAGAAATTAAAAAGCAATTTAACTAATGAAATTCTATTTAACTAACCATTTTGTTATATAACTAATGATCCAGTCTAATGGTAGCTATTCATAAGAAATCTACAATAATATGAAAAATATTTTTCTTATATTTACAGCCTGAATTCTTATCAATTATCAGATTTAGTTTGATAATTACATACTAAGCTTTTGAAACATTGAGAATTTTTCTTGAACCTGATATAATACATGTTTTTTTAAAAATAAATTAAAATAAAGTTATAGTTTTCAAGATTTATATAAATATAACATAGAAGATAGCACGTTATAAACAATAAAGAATGCAAAACATGCAGAAGAAGAAAGAGATATAATAAAATCCTTAAAAATGAATACATTAAACATGCAAATAAAATATAAGCAAATTAAAAAAAATAATAAAAATTTACTGTCATTAATGCAGTTTTTAAATAAATATTACAAAATTCTTTGAAATATAAATTAATACAATTTATCAACACTTAAAAAAATATCTAAATATAATTCTCTCAAACATATAGTATAGTTTCATATCTTGAAATAAATCAAATTATAACATGGGTGAATGTATGCAGCTCTTAGCTCATAAATCACATTAAAAAAATCCCTCTAAAACTGATATAGTTTTAAATTGTGCTAAAGAAACAGAATTGACTAATGATAATGAGGGGAGGGGGCAATTTTAACACAATCATATAATTTTATATTTAATAAAGAAATACTTCATTTAACAAGAAAAAAAAAGGTAAGTGCAAAGAAAAAGTAATTTGGAAACTATTCTATGCATTTATTATTATACTTTTAAAAATAACTTATTACTTACAGTGGAAAAGGATGTTTTACACTTACAATTATCTGCAAAATTATCAGCATCTCCAACCCATTGACTTAAGCTCGTGAGAGTATCTGGCTCATCACAGCTGAATACAAGAAGACAAGCATGAGCATTCCTAAAATAGTTTCTTGTAAGAGTTCGAAATCGCTCAGTCCCAACAGTATCCCAAAGTACAAGCTGCAGAATGACAAAAAAAAAAACATCTATATTCAAAATTTCATCATGACAATCACTAAAACAAAGTCACTTTGTAACAATAGTATAATAAACATTACTTCATAGATATAACTACTATGAAATAAATACAACAAATTCAAATTAAATAAATTTAGTACAAGAGATAAAAATCTATGGAGCAAGCGAGTGCGTGATAGTGAATGTTATTGGCACACAAGCCAGATGTAGCTATGCCTCGCCAAACAAGATGTAACTGTGGTCTAGACATGTGAAAAAAATTGAAAAAACAAAAGACAAAAATTGTTTGACAAGAAGGATTGTCGAAAATAGAGAAGGATAAAAAAATCTATGGAATTTAAATAAATATATAATCAATATAAATGTGATTTATTTAAGACAAAGAACATAGTTTCAAGAATTGCAATTGATGAAGACATTTTAAATTCTTATAATCAAATTACTAAAAAAATATAAAGAGTGCTAAAAAATATAAGATTCTAAAATTATTTTTTTAATGTAACATTTTTAAAAGTAACAAAATAATTAACCGGAGAAATAATTTTCATGAGTAATTAATTTTTCTTAGGAAAAAAAAAATGAGCCCTTATTGTCATTTATACGTATAAATCGAAATATTGCTTTATTTCAATTTCATATTTAATTTAACCATTTAAAAATTTACCCCAAAAGTCACTGCGGCAGTTAATTTGTTAGTGTACTGACTACCCTAAGCATCTGTAGGACAAAATGGCATTTAACAGTTTATCCTGAATGTTGCCCCTGGTGGCACGTCTTACATTCTGACTATCTCATGTGTCCGAGGGACACATGATAAAAATTTTGTTTTTATAAATTTAGTAATAATATCTTTCGAAATTTAGCAACAACAAAAATTCAATTTTGGGTTACCCTGAACATATATAAAAATTAGCCTGTTATGTATTTAAAGTAAGAAATTATTATCTCCTTTTGAAAGCAAATTCATTTCTTAAAATGTGACCCCTTCAACATTTTTTTTTTTTGTTTTGTTTAATTCAGCATTTTACTTATATTTCATACATTTTTAAAATTCATACAAAGTACTTTTTTCTCTAAAATAAACTTATTTTAAATGGTAATTTTTTTCTTTAATTTGTTACTTATTTAACATAATTGCTTAAAAAATAAATTTAGTTTAAATATGAAATACGAACAATTTCAGAAAATATTCCTTAAAATTCATGATGAAAGAGGGTATATTTCCAAGTTTTTTTACAAAAATAATTTTCAAAACGCAAATCTATCTTAAATGTGTAATAGTTAAATCCCTGTTTAGGTTTAAGAGGTTTTCCAATAGTAGAAAAGAAAGTAGAATATTTTTGGGATTTTATGATATTCACTATATATATATATATACCTATTTTCATTTTTGATGCAGTATTCTTTATAATTAAGTAGTTTGACATGGTCTACGTTCCTTTTGAACAAAATGTTATTTGGCAATGAACATTATACCTGATATATTACACCCAAGATTTAGCACAATGTCTATTTATAATTTATTTAGACAAGAAACTGGTTCATATTCCTTTGGGTTCAAAAAGAACATTTATACTTCACACTGTCACATATATCTTGGGAATATTAATAATCTCATGAAGGTAAAAAAGAAAGCTAAATTTGATTTTACTTTAATGGAAGAAATTATATGGTTAACGACAAAAGTGAACATATCAACCTGGTATTGAAATTCTTATTTTGAGGAAATAGATTACACAGTAACAGATTTATGGAAGTACTGAAGCAACATTAAATTTCTCCTTTTTTTTTTTTTTTGTTTCTTTCCCCACATTGAATTTCTGCTTTTAAATTTATTTAAACCATTAAAAGTAAATATAAAATAATGTAACATTTCTATTTTAGTACAAGAAATGATTTTAAAAAAGTGGAATCTAGTGATAACAAAATTTAAAAAGATTAGTTTTATGGATATTTACTATAAAAAAATTCAGTGAAACGTATTTAGTTTAAGAAAGGTATTTATCTCATCTGGCCAGATAATAATTAAGTATATAAATATAGCTTAAAAGTAAAAAAATAGGTCAAATTATAGTATTTCACAAGAAAATCACATGTTTACAAAAAAAGAGCATTTCAGTCAACCAACTGTGATTACATTTATAAAATAACACTTCATCAGTATCCATTCTAGAAAGGTTTTATCTCTCAGGAACTTACTTCTTAAGGTAAGTATGGGAGTCATGACCCAAATGTATATTGGTGAACTTTTTCCTTTCCAAGGGTCTTAGTAACTTGGTTTCTTACTTGTCTTTGGTAAAACAAAGGTGATGCACCCCTGGGATACCCTAGTGATGCTCTATTTTTGGCCCTCTATCTTGGTAATCGTTTTTCCTTACCTCTAAATCACAATTGCATATGATTTGACACAGACTCCAACTTTAACTCTAGTCTTAAGTCAAATAAAGATGAACTCTGACTTTATCACATTTAAAAAGATAAGTGAACATTTACTTCTAAAAATTTAGTATATTTCTAATTCACAAATACTAAAATTGAATTCAATAAACAATTACCTACTAAAAAATTTTTTTACACCCTATTTAGTAAAGAAGTCTATATTAAAAATTTTTAACAGACAACCAGTTGCAACTACATATAATTCATGAAATTAAATACCATATAAAATATTGTATGTAACACTAAATATGATCATAATTAGGGTCTAGGTAAAACTGGTAAAGCCTTACAGTTAACTTAATTGGTATTGTTCAGTCGTAATGACAGGTATATCTGCTAGTACTTACTAGAAATACATATGTATGAGAGTGAACTATAAATGAAAAAGAAAAATGATGTTTTGTAAAAATAACCTTTATGGCCAGGTCAAATTCTTCTTTAAAACTGAAGCTAGAATAAAATAAAACTCTGCACTCTTCTAATTTAAATTTATCTCATCAAAAAATTATTTGATAATAGAATATTATTACATAAAAGAATACAGAAAAGGCATAATCATTGAAAAAATAACTAAATAAGATAATGCTACACATTTAAAAATGCTAAATGAGATTGAAGTAAAATGAAATAAACAATTTCTACAATAAATAATTAAGTTAAATTAATGGTTATTTTCTGTTCAAAACTAAATCATGCATTTTTATCAACAACTGGCATACTTGGTTTCTTTCTTTTCAAATGCTTTCAGGACACAATATTGAAAAAAAAAAAAAAAAAAAAAAAATTTTTCCAATTTTTTGATTTAATTTTTTTGAAGTCTGCTTCCCTTTATAGTAAATTTATGTGGGTAAAATATGATAGTTTTTATTAGCATCATCTAAAAACTCTATGAAAAAAAAGTAATGAAATCAGAAAAAAAGGGTAGTTATATTTGGTGCACCTTAAGCAATTAAATTAAACACATAATACCCAAGAAAAACAATTCTTAATATCTATTGCATTAAAAATGAATTGTAAAAGGCTAAAGATCAGGTATAAAATTAGGAATATTTAACACAGCAAAGAACATTTCTTTTAGAGAAATGTATGCAATACTTCATTCATTCAATGAAACAAGAACCTATATACAAAATGGTGCACAATGATTATTACTTATTGCATCATTTTACTCTACTTCACAAGTGCTAAACAGATAGGTATGATATTTAGTGATAAGACTAATGAAATTTTATTCGGTTTTTACTCATCAAATGTTGATATCAGGCCACTTGAAAATCAGGAGATTTATACTAATTCCTTAAAATCAGTTTATCAGAAGTTCCATCTATAAGAATCTCTTCTACTGTCACTATAACAACAGGTGCAAAACGACAGAGAAGAGCAATAAGCAAACATTAAAATTTCATAATACAGACTTACCAATACCTATATAATAGGATAAAACAGAATTTGCATCCCCCCTTTCTAAATACACTTTGGACAATCTCCAATTGTGCCTAGGAAAAAGGCCAAATCTAAAGGGGTAAAAAAGAAAATGTTCTTCAAAAATGGTTTACTATTCAGCAGAATATACAAGTAATTAATAATTAGTAAAAATTGTGAATTATCACAATGACTGTCTTCAAGAAAGTCCTTTTAAATGCTAAGAAATTTCAATGTTTTAACAAAATTAGATATAGTGAACCTTTCGTTGTAGTGAACTTTTTAATGGTTCCACAGATGGTTCACTGTAACAGGGTTCGACTGCATGTAGATGAAATAAATGTCATTATGGAAATTAGCAGACATCTTCTTAAATTAATAATTTAAAAAAATTACTTGTGCAGACTGATCTGGGTTATTTATACATCCAAATAAAAGGGGTTCAAACCATAATAAACCTTAATGAGGTTCAAACCATAACTAAATTATTATTTTGAATAATTTAGTTATGGTTTAATTAGTTATAATCAAAGTATTTAGTGTCTAAAGTTTGTCCTCAATACCAGGTCCAGTTATAACAGTCTCAGCTTTCAGATACTGTAGAATTCTAACTGTAACAATATATTTAAGGTGTTTGAGAAGCAAAATATACAATTTTAGGTGACAAGGTTTGGATATCAAACAAATGGAACATATGGCTTCAAAAGAAAGGCAGAGAGAATTCGTAAGTTCAAAGGGCAAATAGGACAGATAGTTAGTTTGCAAAAACTCTCTAGAATGAGTAAGTGTATGTGAGTGAATGTAAAGGTTATTGGCACAAGAGCCAGATGTGGCTATGCTACATCAAACAAGATTTAACTGTGGTCCAAATGTGAAAAATTGAAAAAAAGACACAAATTGGTTGACAAGAAAGGTCGAAAATACAAAAGGATCGCTAGGGTAACCCGTGGGTGCATCACTCATGTTTAACAAAGACAGTAAACCCCATAGGAAAGAAAAAGATCATTAGGGTACCTCAAGGTCATGATGCCCATACTTACGAAAAGAAGGCAAGTCCCGGAGGTCCTCTATAATGAACCCTGATCATAGCTATCCTTATCATTAACTTAAAATTATTGAAATCCCTTAGTCTAGAATCCTTTAATCCAATAGAAAATTCAAAGCCTTTGAGTTAATTATATCAATTAATAAAGTTTTAAAGCATATCTATTCAAATAAAAATATTAAATTATGCGAGAAATTTTTTCAAAAAGCCAGCAGCGGAAACATCACAATCTACATCCACTAGATTCCATGAATCACTCAATGAAAATTTGAGAAAGCTAGATGCATTGTTTCATGGCTAAAGTAAAAGAGAAGGAAATTTTCCTTGCTTGGAATTTATATGCATGGTACTGGATGGAGGAATCTTTATGCATTTTAGCTGCAGACAAAGTCTAGTAGGGATTATTCCAACCGGTTTGCATCTGTGGGAATGATTGACTGAGCAGATCTTAGGAGTGCAGGATTACATAAATAAAAAGTTTAATTGGAATAGTATTAGGAAATAAAGATGCACTCTTTACCGTGATAGTTAAAGTCTAAAATAAATTAAGAAATTAAATTAAAATTAAGTGAAACCATTATATATATATATTTACACACACATTGAAATTTAGTCATGAAAAATATTTAATGATTTTCCAATTATATTATATTATTAATATATAAATATTTAATGATTTTCCAATTATATTATATTATTATCCAATTATATTATTAATATATTTTTGCAATGCTTGACAAGTTTTTTTGTGGATAAATTTGCATTGGTGGGTTTCAACAGCATTTTCAATCATCTAGCGCCCCCCCCTCCCTCACTCCCTAAACCGACATATTAGATCAATTTCCCATCTTTCTCTCCCAATCTCTTTTTTACATGAGCAGATTTCTTTCTGAAATGACAGTTTGTTTCATTTAGCGTCTATGAAACAATTTCTTTTGCATATAAAAAATTTCATACTCTAATTAACATTTAATGCTCCAAGTTCCAACAACATTACTCACAAAAAAAAATTAAAATATAGCATAAAACATGAAAACAGTAAAATACTCATATTAATATTAAGTTAATTTAAATACTCATAAATAATTATTAAAATACTTGAAATTATTTACAGCATACATTAATTTTCAGTTATCAATTTGGTAGATAGCTTATTAATATCTTTTGAATTGGTTATACTTTAAATAATAGGTAATAATGAAGTATCAGGTGGTCCTAGGCGACTGGCAATTCTATTATAAGCTCAATTGATAGTGGAAAATTATACACACTAAAGATTTAATAATTTTTATTTATGCCCATCTTCACAAAACCATAATGCCGATACTTCACTAGGTTTTGGGCGATATTATTTTCCAAGTACGATTGTTGAAAAATACACAAGTCTGACACAAACCTATTGAGATGGTCACATTAAAAATCCATAAAAATATATTATAAAATGCCTCATGGTTTTAGCCTAAAATTTAAAATACATAAAATGCTGAAATTTTAAGCTAAAATTTCAGATTTCTTGGAAGTTTTTATCGACTAAATAAGAAGTTATCCCAAACGAACACTCATAAAAAAAAACGAACAGCTTACGGTAACATTTTGTCCGTCGACTTCAATTATTTTTCTGTGGTTATCGGTTCCAACTGTCAACTTTGAATTTTCTTTGAATTCGTTATCTCTAAACCGGCAAAATATTGATGTTTTTCCCACATTATAATCTCCTAATAATATCACTTTGAAACAAAAATTTGACGTCCCCTGTTTGTTTACATTTCTTGCCATAATGACAACATGACGTCATTGTTAAGGAATGAATCACACAGTTTGGATAAAAAATATTTGCGACTCGTCATAACAAAGGAACCTCCCCTTCACAAAATATCGACAAGAATTACGTAATGTCCCCCCCCCCTCCCAAAAAAAGTTGTTTGCATTTCCACTACATAAGGGTATTATTATGAGCTTAAAGAACGATTTTGAATCAATTTTGATGTAAGCCATATGAAATATATGTACAAATTCATAAAAGATTCCTTTGGGGGAAAAAAAAACCATGTCTGCATGAAATTAAAAATTTAGACAAATATCTAGCAGTTAGCTTGGTTGATTAAAAAACTTAAAGATATTTGTAATGAACTATTTCTGAGATCCTATTAAGAAACGTTAAGAATTCTAAATCATCAAAATGTTCAAAAAAATGATGATTCCATTCAAAATTATGTTATGCAAATGTCACACATTTGCACCTGCAAAATATGCATGTTATGATATCCTACCCATTCTACTGTTCTTTGTCGTTAGCCATGGTGGCCTATTGGTCATGGTTGATGACTCTCGGTCAGCGTTCTTTTCGTTGAGTATTGGGCTCGAACCCTGATTCCATGATCCACCGTGTATCCGGGCTAATGCAAGTTAAATCTGGTCGAGGTTCCAAGCCCCCCCTCATTGACGTGTTATTGAATTTTGAGAGGGAGATACCAGCTCAGGTACTGTCTTCGTCATTTGACTGGGGTTCAAAATTACGAGGTCTTTCGCCGATGACCCTCGTCAGTGCGACATAAATATGCAATCAAAATCACACGCTCTTTTTTTTTCGTTGGTAATTTGAAGCAGGAATTTGATGATTTCTAGGAATTTTCTAAGATTATGCTAGATTCTACAAAATGAGGATATAAACTTAAAACTCTCATCTACCAAACATTTTGATTTCAAGAATGTAATGTTGATCCTATGGAATTCCTACTATCGTCCTCATTTTATCTATTTCAATGCAAAAAAATTGCATTCGAAAGAGGAAAAATAATGAATGTTTCTGCGGAATAACATTTCCTCCCCGATTTTTGGAAATCTCTTAGGATACTTTTAAAGTTCGGAAAACCCACAATCGAATAATTAAAATAGTGGTAAAAATATTTTTAATAATCGGAGGGAAATTTTAATTCCTCAGAAAACTTCATTTTTTTTTTTTGTTTTTTTTGTTTTTTCGCATACACTTCTTTGCATTCAAATAGATAAAATAGTAAAAATTTGAAGTTTGTAGTAGAAATTCCATAGAATTAACATTACATTCTCTAAATCAAAATGCTGGTAGACGGGAGCCTTAAACACATGTGCAGATCTGTATGTATCATTAGCTGACCAACTGTGCACCAGGGACGTCTTAAGGCAAGGGCCATCTGAGTCCGGGTCCAGGACCTCGTCTCGTTCTCTACTCGGCCTCAATTAGATCATAATCAGAATAATTTTAATCGTCCAATGTTATTCTGGGACATGACTGGATGAAGACAATTACTTCTATGCTATATATTTCTATTTTACAAAGCTTGCTGAGAATCAGGGAAAATATTAGTTTTATTTCTAAAGCGAGATATGTCTAATTTATTTATAAAAATGCTGCTGTGGGAAGGACAGTCACAAACATAACAGACATTCCTAACGACCTTTTATTTATTTGCACACATGAGTCAAGGATCGCTCATGAATGGACAAGAAATACACACTTTATCCCCCAGTAGAAGAGACAAAAATACATTCCCTATTTTTGACAGGCGTCATGGCTAATTAAAAAGGGTTGAAATGACCCTGAAGGAAATCACACTTTTTTGAAGAAACGAGTGACCCACAGTTTTAAAGCGGCAGTTCCTTCTTTTAAATTTAATTTCTTTGAAACATAGCTAAAGGTAATTATGTTTTTATTTTTTAATTGTATTTATTTGAGATTTAAGATAATATACAAATATTTATATCGCATTAAGAAAAGTAAAATAATATGTAATTGTATTTGGTTAGTTATAAAAAATAATATTCAGTTTTAAGAAATTATACTCTTTTTTTTTTTCTTCCTTTTTTTGTAAATTTTCTCTCTCTCTTAACAACATAAAATAATCTCTTAACTGTTTATAAAATTATATATAAATATTTCAATGGACTTGTTCTTTGGGGAAATTAGTATTACGACGGACCAGTCCTTTTTGGACAAATTTTTTTATTGAAACTTAACAATAAAAATTAATAGTTCAATCATAAGCACAGTTATTGTGGGTGTCAACGTGACAGTATTTACCCACGTCCGTTATTGCTGAAAGTCGTTCACCTTCCGTTACAGTTATTGTGGGTGTCAGTGCGACAGTAGCTACCCACGTCCGTTATTGCTGAAAGTCGTTCAGCTTCTGCCTAGTTTTAACAGTTGACCGGTAGGAGGCGCGCACATGCGTCAACAGGACTCTTTAGAATATTTTTATATTGATTAATATGCACAAAAGCGAGCTTCCTTCATTTTGAATGCACTATGATCTTCCAAAAAAAATTTCGATGTGTATTGTAATCCAGAGAAATATTTTTATTCACTTCTAATATAGTAAGCGTTATTTTACTCGTTTAAAAATTCAGACTGTCCTTTTTATTATTATTGTCCTTTTTACTATGTCCTGCGATGACTGTCCTTTTTATTCCAAATAAAAAAAAAGGAACATTTATAAGAAGAATATTTTCCATCACTACAGATTGTAGTAATGTAATATAAATGGAGGGAAAAAACCATATAACAGGAATCGTTGAGAATGATTTGATAATTAGATAAATAAATGCCAGCATAATAATTTAATGTGTTAAGAGTAAACATCAAAAATGGAGAAATTCTCGTCCAACACAGTACAAAATAAGAGATTTTTAGAGCATAAGACATCTCACTAGAAATGTACTATTTGCGTGTGTATGTTTAATTAGATTTCCCAGCAGAAAATTAAAAAGTATTACAAATACTTTAATTTTATACACATTTTTATTTACATACTAGTGAGAGAGTTTTCTCCTTTTTTTTTCAACTTTGAACAGAAAAAAAAAAAAAACGAAATGCTACACATAGTTACTTGCATATTACGTAAAATATGGCATAATGATTTTTAGAACAATGTTTTTATTTATTTATTTTTAGTAGCAAAATAACAACTCTTTTTCGAATAACTCGTCCCCTAAACGTGTTATTTAAAAATAAAAATCTCTTAGCTTTTTTTAGGATATTAATAAAAGGGGAGCCATCATATACTAAATTATTCATAATTTTTCTGTATATCATCTTGTACCGGTTTAAAAGTGAATTCCAAGCTATAACTGGTCATTTATTTTTAATAACTGATCATTTTATTTTAAAATTTCACTCATGCGGAAATGGGTACTCCAGTTAATTTTGATATAAAACCTTTAAGGCACCCATCAACAAGAAATCCCAAGCGTAATGTTAATCCTATGGAATTTCATACTTTTCTATTTAGATCTGGGGTATTGCTTTTAATTGAAAGGAATAAAATGCATTCGAAGGAGCGAAAAAAATGTTTCTCTGGTTTTCGATTTTTTAAAAAAAATGTGCAAGTATTTTTAAATATTTTCATGAGCCTGGATTGCTTAATTAATGATGAATTGCTGGCAGCAGATACTCAACTTTCTGCTAGAAAATTAAAAATTAAGATTGATGAATTAGAAGCTACTTTTTTAATTATTCTTTGGAATGATATTTTGACACGTATTGACAAAGTAAATCTATTTTTCCAGAGTAAAAATATAGATTTGTCGAAGGGTATAAAATTATTAAAATCGTTAATGATATATATAAAAACGAAAAGAGACTCTTTTGACTATTATGAATCAAAAGCCTAGGAAGTGTCCTTTATGAAGGAGTATCAAAGTGTTCACAAGCGTGTAAGACAACTCAGTGTTAGGGTAACTCTCCTTGAAGGAAATAGAGACACCCACACAACGTTTGAATACAGCCACAGCCAGAAATTTAAAATAGAAACTTTTTTACCAACAAATGATTCTCTAATTTGCAATATAAAAACGCGAAGTAAGAAAATATTAGGAGCTTTTTGGAATGTTTGGATTTTTTGAAAATATTTCTAATTTGAATGAGACAGAAATTAAAATAGCATGCGAGAAAATATCAAAATTTAACGATAAAGATATTAATGGAGAGGAACTGAACTTGGAATGGCAACATTTCAAGTCATATGTCATCATTCATGGTGAAAAGCTGAAGAAAAAGCAAAGAGAAGAAATGGAAAAAAGAACGATTAATAAAAAATTTAATTCTACTAATGCAGATGAAGATGAAGAACAGTCATTGGATAAGGGGACTGGAATAGGAATCAACACACTCTATGTGTACATGTATAATGAAAGATTATTCTCAGTGTTTCCTAATATTGAAATAATAATGAGAATTTTCTTATCAAATATGATTACTATCGCGAGTGGTGAGCGTTCATTTACAAAACTCAAACTGGTCAAAAATGAATTGAGAAATCGTATGACTCAATCACTTTTGAATAATCTAAACTTGATAAGTATTGAAAATTAATAATTAACAATTGATTTTGAAGACCCTAATTAATGATTTAGCGAATGTAATATGTAGAAAACGAATATTCACATAAAACCTCATTTTACCATGGATTGATTGAACTGTACATCTCTATACACCAAATTAGATAAAAGGTTTGCGGTGGGACCTATTTTTTCCATAAGGCCCAGGACCTCAAGAACTCTTAAGACGTCTTTGCTGTGCACATCACAAGATTAGTTTGAAAGATATGAAGCCGCTGAAAAGAAATGTTTCCAGGTGTCGATTACGATGCAGCTACAACTCTAAAATATATCAGAATAAAACACCGGTAAAAAATGAGTTTTTGAAACACAGCTTCTCTTTCAAACTCCAAACTTTGCGTAACATAATTTTTTATACCTTAAATTTTAAGAGCAAAAGGGAACGCTGAGTTAAATTGAATTTATTCAATAATTAGTTTTAATAATTTATTTTACTATTTGACGTTCATTAAATTTATCATCAAAAATAAAAAAAAAAAAACATGCAAAAATGTTTAGGTCAATTAAGCATTGTAAAGTGAGCGAATATCGACTTACAAAAGAAGTAAAAGAATTCAAAATGCATTAAAAATTGACAACACATTTAAAAACCAAATTCACAATGTTAGTGGGCTGCGTTGCATATATCCATTTCTAACATTTTCTTTATTCTTGAGACGGATTTGGCGACTTGGCGAGAAACTTGGCGTGAAATTTAATTCTTTGAATAATTAGTTTTAATCAATTAATTTCTATTCATTTTTGTTAATTATCGTAATGTCCTCCAAAACAATCGTGCATTGAAAATTTCAGCTCAAATGAACGCTTTAAAATGTGAGAAAAAAAGCTTTTAAAGTTTTGACCTGGACAAAGAAGCAATGTGAGTTAATGAAAACCCATTAAAAAGGTTCACAATTATGGAGAGGCATTGAAAATATTTTTGAATACCAGAGACAAATTTCGTATTCTCACCCTTTACACAATTGTACACAAGCTTGAAACGGGAATAAAAGAAGAGGAGAGATATATGAAGAAATAACGAAGAGTGTGAGAGAGATTTTTCTGAGTGATAATGTTATTTTATCATCTGCTAACCTTAAAAAGTATTCCCAATACTGTCAAAAGCTAATCAATGCTTAATAAGAATTTTTCAATAGAAATTTATCTGTGGAGCTTCAGAATTTTCATTCATATGTTCACCTAATATTCAAAGCAGCAAATAAATAAATAAAAATAAAGAAACTAGATTTAGTCATGCTGAGGTTTGTACAATAATTGTAGGTAACAATATTGAGTTTGCCTTTCCAAATGTAAG
The DNA here is from genome assembly GCA_019974015.1 of Nephila pilipes. Lineage (NCBI taxonomy): Eukaryota > Metazoa > Arthropoda > Arachnida > Araneae > Nephilidae > Nephila > Nephila pilipes. The sequence goes on from BMAW01065761.1 coordinate 123,193, forward strand.
CATTGGATTCAGCATATTCTTAATATTAAGGGTCTCAAATTGCTCAGTTGAGTGTTCATTTTCTCAGGTAAAGCATATTAAAAGTCCAATCAGAACAACTATACAACAAGACAGACTGAATGCCTTATCTCTGTAAAGTAAAGAAGCAGATACATTAAATGAGATTAGTTTTTAGAATCTGATCAATTATATAAAGCGGAAAAGTACAAAAATAAGCATCATTTTCATCTTATTTAAGCTATGTTTAATTTTAATAAATAAAATTTTATTTTATGGTTTAGTTTTAATTAAATTAAATTGATTTTAATTACCTAATATATATATTTTTTGTTAAAAATTTTAAATTATACATGTAATGGGGCACCGAATTCTTTTAAGTGCTTGATATCTAAGGGTCCTAAATAATAAATATAAATAAATAGTTATAATATAAATACACTACTTACAGTGAAAATGTAATACCATGAACGCTTTCGCAGAAAAATATGCAAATTGTAGGATAAACACATTGCACCAAGTTATGCAAATGATGCGAAGTACATTGCTTTCTGGGAGGTGAAGCGAGATATGAGGGAAGGAATCTGCAGAAATCGCGACAACGCGGCATCACAGTCGCTAACGATTGCGAATTACCACTAGTCCGTATTGTTGGAAGTATAACTGCTCAAGTATATTGTATTATTGGAAGTATACGCGGAGGCTTGGATCCATCCTGTAACACTATCTTTTCTACAGGGGATGACGAATGTCATTTACCAGCAAGATAACTCCAGACAGCATACGGCGCGCAACAGCCAACATGCTCTGCAATGACTCTCTTGGCCACCTGTCCCCGTATCTCTCACCAATCGAGCATGTTTGGGACGTGTTTAGATGTCATTTGCGTAGGTTGCCACCATCGCGTTCAAATCGTGAACTGTGGCAAATGATTGAGAGAAAATAGACTATTATCGCTCAAGATCTAATTCACACATTCTTTGAATTTGTACCTAGACATGTTGCTGAATGTATTGCCGTCAAGGGTGGTCCAAAAAATTACCGAGCATATTGTATAGTCGCTCTTTTTATAAGTGTATCATATCGTAACAAACATCTCTGATTGTTTGTTACTGTGTCTCTCTTTTTGCCAATTTTCATCAATTTCTGGTCATGCGTTCTAGGTGTAATATTTTCACTGTCACGTAGTGTGTATAATAAATGCAAAAAAATAATAACAATTCTGCTGTCAGATATGAAAAAATCTAAAGTTTATCAATTTAAAGTTTATCAAATCTAAAGTTTATCAAAAAATCTAAAGTTTATCAATTTCTAGACATGTAAACTGAAATAAATGCTAATTTTTGTAAGAACTTTGGGATTACATTAGTGAGCTTGTTGTAGAAAAGTGACTTCATTCATCTCAAGACATATGTAGAATCATTTGGAGGAATTTAAATTTAATAGACAATGCAGAATATTTTCGACGGTCTAAACAGATATGCTCTACTAAAAGAAAATTGATTGTAAAGCTTTGTAAAGACGTCACAACATATAATGGGCTTTCATTATTAGGTTAGTAGATATTGTTCAACAATACAGTTGATTATGAAGATGCTTATATGTTTTAAAATACTACATAACGTTTCTCACCCGAATCGACCCTTTCTCTACTTACTTGTGTAGACAGACTATTTCTCTCCCGTTCGTTGAAGGATATTCGAAAATAAATCCTCCTAAGCTTACAAAAGATTATTAAAAAAAAAAAAAAAAAAAAAAGAAACACCGCATCTGTATTTATTGATACCACTCCAAATGCATGTAAATAGCAAGGTTTCCTTGGCGATGTTTTACGGAAAAAATCTTTGCGATTGAGAGAAATAGGAGGTTATATATGATAATACTTCTCTATTAAATACGTGAACTAAAAGCCGGAGTTTTGGAAAACAGTTGTTTTTCCCGACGAACATAAGCTTAACTCTTTTGGATCGTTTAGTAAATGGAAAACGAAGTACAGAAATACATCTAAGGAATTTATAATAATGGGGTTGTATAAATGCCTCAGAATTGGTTACTGGAACTAACCCTGAGTATCACTTGGATTAGTTTCAATTGATGTAATCATGAATCACTAACTTTGAATAGACACTTTGAAAAATAATTTACAACTGAAAGGGTAATTTGGTGCTTATAACATATACAGCATTTCACTTGACTCCAATCAGAAAGTTGCAAATGCTCCAGGACAGCTCAATATAAATCAATATTTATTTGTCATATTAAATGTAGAATTATGCCTAAGAATATCATTATGGAGCAAGAGCAAAAATATGGCGCTTAAGTACCAAATTAAGTGTTAAAGCTCAAGTGAAAGGTGATACGGATTGTTCTATAATGTTGTAAAGATAGACTGGTACATGGTGATGGAGAATAACTGTCGAATATCCTCTTGGACGATTGCAATCCGGATTCGAGCGTAAAGAAAAACGACTGCAGAGAAAACTAAGTTAAGTTAAAGAGCAAGAATTATGAATCTTTTGGGGTGCAAAATGTTTTTCACTGGTTCAGGATGAGCTCAGTTGGTCTAGTCCATCAACGGAGAGAAGTGAATCCATGTAGGCCCAAGAGAGGAGTAGGACAGTGGACGGAATCATTAGGACAGCATGAGGAATCGGTAAGGGCAGAACTGCTTTTCCTCTTCTTGTCTTGTTGCTGGAGCTGTTGTTGCGAATGTACTCATCTGGTAGCTGGACAAGTATAGATACTAGAACTGTAGGTGCTCACGAAGAATACTTGCAATTTGCATAACTGTGAGCATGAATAAATTAGTTGTTTTAAAGGCTGTTTCGTGGCAAGGTGAGATTGTACAAATGGTTCGAGGGAGAATCATGGCATAGTGAGGAAGTATCAATCAATTCAAGGAGTCTATCTAGTGTGACAAAAATTGGTCTTCACGATAGTTATGTTTGTATGTTTGACAATGATTCCATGTTACAGCTCTAAACACGCCGCTGTTGTTTTTGTATAACATTACTAAAATTATGAATTTTCCTCCTCAGTAATCAGACATCAATCCCGTGGAATATGTATGGAAAATTCTTGATCAGAATGATAGAAACAGGTCGATTTCTGATAAATATGACTTAAGAAACGCGCTTAAACAAGAATGAATCTATGTTTCTTAGTTTAGGCACATCGAATTTCGTCGAATTTTTGCAACGAAGACTCAGCATTTGAGATTATATGCTTTATACGGATAATTTCTACACCACGAGTTTATGTATTATTTATGTCTTATATTTTTAAGTGTAATTTTTCATATAAATTTTAAATGAAAATACTACATCGTGATCTGTTTTATGTACCGAAATATTTATTGTATAGCTTAACTATATATATATTTTTTTACAGCAAGGCTTCTTTAGATGATGGCCATCATTATACAAATACTTTCTACACTCACAGTAATTAGAAGTGCATCAGATTTTACGTATCAAAAACAGTAGTTAACATTTTTTAGACAAAAATAAAGTGAAAATTAGCAATTAATGTCTTTTCTGTTTTCCTTTGGATTTTATCACTACCTTTAATAATCTAGGCATAGACGACGCCAGTTTTTTTATTATTTTGGCGAGATTTTTTGCCCTTCTTCCATGATAGTGTATTCAAACTATTCCTTATTCGAAAGGGCTCTTTGGCGTACTTTTGTGTGAAGATATTCCTTTATATTTGTTTAATGGCGTTAAGATCTGGGGACTACGGAGTCCAAAGTCTTAGATGTCCACTATAGTCAACGTTCCTTCACAAACTTTTATGTGGGCTTGACATCATTATCATATTGGAAGATGTCACTTCATGATAATTCAATTCCAATTTCTCAAATTTAGAGGCAACATATTCTTTTAAGATTGTTAAATCAACTATTTTGTTCATTGAAGATTCGATAAATTATAAATTTTTGACTTCTACCACCATCTTCCACTTAGACCATAACAGAGCTACTTCTCTGCTAAACTCTCGATTCTTCAATTTTCGGCAGCTTCTTTGTGTCAAAAATTTCACTGTTTTCATCACTAAATAAAATATTATTTCAATAACTAAAATCCTTGTATCAGTGCTTCTGGCGAATTACAGACACTTGTTTTGGTTCGTTTCTTACATGGAATCCTACCATGTAACCCAAATTCATTAAGTACTTTTATAATACTTTTTTCCTGATGTTTGCGAGATATTTTGCGCCATTTCTATTACACTTGCAGCTGGAGATGCTTTAACCTTTTGTTGTACAATTCTCACTTTTGTATCCGTATATCATTTCAGTTTTCTTGTTCTTTGAAATTCTTTCAGCCTGTAAATACTTTGTGTTCATGATAATGATTTACTTAAACCCTACAATAGTTCTTTTGAACAATTTCTCCTGTTTTGCATAGTAATTTTAAATTTTCCTTAAAGTTTATCAATAATTTCCTTATTTCTAGCATTGTTTGTTTTGTTATGATAAATTCTGCCAAATTTTTCCAGAAATTAACGCAGGAACAAAATGTACATTAAGAATTCAACCTGTTTTAAGAATATGTAATAAAAAAATTGTGATATCTGCCAGATAGACAAAGTTTGAAGGGAAGATTTGACAGAGTATTTACTTTATTTGACGCGTAAGAATAGATATATTTTTTGATTAAATAAATTACTTCTTTTGATATGATGATTTATTTAATATTTACGAGTGGTTAAACTTTTTGTTGATAATTACTTAATCATGCAATGTTATTTTATGATACGCGTGGATTATGTTCCACATATAAAAAATAGAAAATGTTTCATTATGAAAAAATGGGGTTTTACATTTTTAAACTCTCAATGTACGGATATGTTCATAGAACGGGGGAAATAACACTGTCTTGTAAACCCTTCAGCACAACATCCTTCGACGAAAGACAACCCCCCTTCATCTGATTCGATTTTTATTAGAAAAATTTATGAATCCACTCAAACAGAGCGCTATTTTTCCTGTGATACCAGTTTGGAAGCTTTTTTATGGAAAACCTTGCACCGAATCATATGCGATTTTAAAAGCTTAGATGGATTTCTTTTCCAATATTGCTTCTACAACAACTTTTTATATTAAATATTATGCCGATTTCTATTATGCTTTTCACCTTCAACTAATCCTTAATAAAATTTAATTGATTTTAATTAATATTGAAAGCAATATCCAAAGGAATAAAAGTTTAATTATGTAGATTAGAATAGAATTATAAAAGTGAGGTAAATAGAATTCTTAGGAAATATATTTATAAGCAAAGAATATTTTAATACGATGCTTAGTGATAGAGGCAGTGGTAATGATTAGGAGGGGCGAGAAGGGTCTTCTACTTTTTAGGGGAAATTAAATTTTTATTCCATAAATTTAAATAAAACATTAGTATAAACCCTGTTGTTTAATTACCTAATTATGTTTTTATTTCGTTTCTTTAATTATTAAAAAATTACTCAGCGGAAATATGCACATAGTACAAAGCTATACATCGCCTCGCTGTTGTTGGACTCATGCGTAGCGGCTTATCGTGTCACAAAGCACGGCAACAAATAATGGAGACTCGAGCAGCAGGTGTAGCATGTGCTTTGAGGTAGGGTAATCTGTATAGATGAATGTGTGGAAGTTTACACTAGGTGAAAATAAAGACACTAAAAGTGGTTTAAACAAACGGAGAGAATAACATATGACTGGGAAACTTATTTAATATTATGTACTTTTTTTTATAATCGATTTTTACATAATTGATTGTATTGCTTTGAACGCCTTTTTATGTGTTATTTAGCTCAAGTAATCTATAAGAGTATTTTTATTTTTCCTTACATATTTTGTAATAAAATGGGGGTATGAAACAAAGCCACTTGAGAATGTTCACTCATTGGATTTGAAATAATTTTTTTTTTTTTTTTGAAGTTTAGTTTAATTAAGTTCTACTTTTTTTTAATGAAATTATCACTGATCTTTGATGATTTTAATACCTGTATAGTATACATGTAATACATATGTAATTTTAACACTTTGTAATTTAATTATAATACATGTGTAATACTGTTCCTTTGATGAAAGTTGTATTGTATAGCATTAATCAAAATAAAAAAAAAAAAATCTAGTATTAAAACTAAACCACAGTAGAGTTTGCATAAACTATCAACTTTTACTTCTCTGTCCAAATTAGAGAGTATTGAAACCTTACCATTTAGTTGACTAAATTTTTAAATTTTGCGTATGTGTCTTCCCTCATCTATCCTACCATTTTATTATTGCTTAAATTTTTCGCCTCTCAGCTTTCAACTCCCAATTGCTGCCACTGCGTTGAGAGATGAAATGAAGTTAGCAACGGAGACTTCAGTTTCATACCTGAGTTAGGAGTTTTCTGAGTAAGGAGCTACAGGAACTAATACAGAGAGGATCTATAAAGAATCAGTGAGTTAAACCCTCATGCAATGTCCCTCTTGGACGATTCGAACTCGACTGGTTCATCACAGATAAGTAATCTTTACACACACACACGATTTGGCTAGAAATGTGTTATGTGTTAGCTGATACACTTGGAAAGCGCAATTCAACGAATTAGTAGTTTAAAAACTGGAAATTTGATTTTCTTTGGTTGGTATATGTTTATTAAAGAAAGCTGCAAATTCTTTTAGAATCCTACTCGCAGCATTAAACCGCCAAAGAAAGTTTCCGAATTTCTTAGATAACCAATGAGAATCTGTAAATTAATCTCCCAACTTTAAATCAGGGAGAAATATCGTTTAGTTAAAAACGGGAAAATTAATTGAGATATTTTTGTAAAAATTATAACTATAAAGATTATTTACAGAAAAGAAAAAAAGTAAAAGTATGTAGGAAGTATATTTTTTGCTTCCCTTTTTAAACCATAAAGCAAATTTTATACTTGAGTGGAAAAATTAAAAAAAAACGTCACACAGCAATCGTCCTTCAAATTGTCAACATTTCAATCATGCATCCACTCCCCCCCTATCCGTTGTGTTACCATAGTAACGTAAAAGAAGGAACCAAATCTATTTGATAATTGATCCGGGAAAAACCTACTAGTGAGGCTCGCAATTAAATTGCATTTAAATACCCTCCTTAAAAAAAGATTTTTTAACGGTAATTAATTTTTGTATTCACAAGATAAGTAGCATTAAATATATACATTTTAATAAATGTTAGTTTTGAAATGCATGATTTTATTTTTCTGCCTATTTTTGTAATTTATATCAATCCGCTTGTTTCAGAGATCATTAATAAATACTGACCACATTTACTGATTATATTCATAATCTAAATATCCCTAATTCATTTATAGTAAATCTACAACGAGTTGACAAAAAAAAAAAAAAAAAAAAAAAAAGATTCTCCAAAATTATGAGTTTTAATAAATTGTTGATTTGTGTAAAAATCGCATGATCGGATAAGAGCAATTTGGTATTGGAGAAAACTAGCCTTTATCTCATTTGATTGTTATTTAATCATTATACAGCTGGAAATCAAGATCTCCCAAAGATCCTGTAAGAAATAAAGATTTCCGCACAAATGGAAATTGAAATTGACCAAATTCGGCTTGGTGTGGAGATATCGTTATAGCTGGATGGTCTTGGGCGGAGGGGAAGGGGGGGGGGAGACACATGTTCATCGCCGGTCATTTTCCGTCTAGCCTCATGTTCGAAACCTGATTTCTCTAGACGAAGACTCGTAGTGAAATGTAAATGATAAAAGCTAAAGCTAACTGGGCTCAAAATCTTGAGGTTGAAGTGGATATAAAATACTAGCTGATACCCGCCCGCTTCGCTGGGAAGACTATAATATTATAATTTGGAACCTATACGTAAAATATCAATAAAATTTTCAATTTTTAAACGATAATGATAATCTAAATTTAAAATTTTAAGAAATAGATTGTCTGTAATAATTGTTATTCACAGCTTTCAAATATATGAGAAAAATAAAAAAATTTAGTAAATAGTCACCTCATACATATATATAACATGGATAACATTCATTCTACCGTATACATGTTACACCTAGTATTGCCAAAGATACAACCTTTTGCCAGAAGATTCATCATGTGCTTAACTTTCAAATGTAATACCCTCGCAATAACATCGTGTCTATCATAAGATTTTTGTCCTTACCTCAAGAGATCTTTGATTTCTAAACATTTAGGATGGTGAGTGACTGCAATCCTTAAAAAAAAAGTCGTGCAAGTCGGGATGTCCAAAAGGTCTTATGTATGTCATAGCATCTTGAGTTCGTTCATGGATGTAGCGAGGATCTCCATTAAATGAAGATTGTCTTGCGTGTGCGCTACTCCGTAAGAAGTCGCCATTTTAGTATTTTTTAAAATCCTGCTACGTTTTAAAGCTAAATTATTTTCATCAACCGTAAAGTTCCAAACTCATTTATTTCTATCACTAAATATGTACGTTTCCTATTTTCGACATGAACAAAATTTCTCATAAAGAGTCCCTAAGCCAAAATCTTGCCAATCATCCATCAGCGCTTCAATATTAAATTATTTGGTATTTTTCCATTCCGCGCGCACAAATCTCACCAAGTAAACTTAATTGGTGATAATACGCAGTATACATATAAAATATATATTCCGTTTGGCGTCGGTCATATTATTTTTGGCGATAAAGTCGCCAAAATTTACATAACCGACGGATAACAGTAGATGAACGGATGAAAATTACATTTTGGATAAGACTTCCGTAAAATCCGTTCTTAGTGAGCGTCTACATCGCAAAATGAGTAACTATGCTAAATTTCAAGTCAATCGGTTGTATAGTCTTTGAGATCTTATGATGAGTCAGTCAGCGGTATTTCGCTTATATATATATTATAGGTGTGCTTAGGTGCTTTCATGTAACCTTACGGTAATTGAAAATCACAGAGTTCATTGCCTTCCTTCAAAAACCCATGAGTCATTTCTAAGAGCGACATTAATAAATAGTCGATTGATGCGGATGCTTCGAGGATGAGGAACCGACTTAAATATCTTGTTACGACGGCTCTCCTTTACTCTGCTCTTGCGCCACATCTTAGTTGAAGATATCAAATAATAAATATTGAATCCAATTGTAGGAACGTAAGAACAAACTAAATTGTTTTATTAATAGTCACTAATGAGTAGCTACAGTCGCTCTCTGTTGAATCCCAAATTAACTTATCAATTTTAATTTAGGATCAACTGATAAATTCTTAGCTCACCAATTCACTTGTATGATCCGATCACTTCACAGACAGGTGATTCTTATCTTAATTCTCTTATAATAAAATCCGTTTCAATCCACAAAACTAATAAAAGAGTTTCAATGCAATATATACTTGATAATATACTTATACTTATAATATATTGATAATAAAAATATACTTGAGGGTGCCCCTTGGCGAGATTGGCGATTTTTGTCTGGCGCCAATCCTGATCGCGCGGAACACACTGAAAACAGAAATGGCGGCCAAAACAAAGAAATTTCATTGAACACAATTTAAACAAAATTAATAAAAAAGGAAAAAAAAAAAATTACTCACGTCATTTAGCAGGAATATCCTCACTTTGAGGGACACAGAATTCTCTAATCGCACCAAGATATTGTTTAAATTTATCCTGTGTAGAATCTGTGTACCTCCATCGCCACATAAAATCTGCGAAATACGAGTCAAAGATGGCGTCGGTGGTGCCGGACTGGCGGTGACTTTTTTTTTTCTGAATTCGCGTTTTATTACGGACCACATCCCTTCAATTTTGGGGCTTGAATGCAGTTTAGCGTAACCACTTGGCGACAGGAATTGTTTGGCGATATTTTGCCCATTGTGGCTACCATGCTTTCTCTCCACTGAGGTGGCTTTAGCCGTGGCAACCCTTTCGAATAAGGCTTCAGGCTCCGCCATAAAAATCGCCAAATTTGGCGATTTTTCAAATCTCGCCAAGTGGTTACGCTAAACTGCATTTTCACCAATTTTTTTCGTATGGGCCCCGGTTTCAGGATCCTTGAATGTCTTTGAGTGATTTACGGAAAGATGTTTGAAGTCGTTTTCAGACAGGCAGTCATATGATTTCCAGCAATCGGAAATAATAGTAGTTCCAGGTAGGATGTTTTCTTTTATCAAATGCAGCAAAGTTTCTCTTGTACGATCTGGAACAACTTCAAAAAAGCACCTTTTACTCCCTCTTTCAACACCACCAAACACCCAATTTCCATCCACCCTTTTACCCCTATTATGTTTTCTTTTCCCAAATTTACTTTCATCAATTTCTACAATCACGCCAAGTCCCCCAATCATTTCACACTTTCGCGCACATATATCCACACAGACATCCCTACAAAAATTCTTCCAATCCGTTATTGTTTTATCATTATTAATATTTAACTCAGTTTTAATTAATTCGCTATTAGCTCCATACACCCACATCCATGTAAAAATTAAAATATCTATCATACTCAAATGACTCTCCTCAAACCACGATCCCTTTCTAATGGATCGTTTTATGTGGTGAGCATTTGATCCTTTCACACGACAAACCCATTCAAAGCCGTCTGATCGATCTTTGCGTTCGACCAGAGACATCCCTTTCGCACAAACAGGACATTTATACATTTTAGTAACTAAGCCTTCATTCATACACTAGTCAATCACTGCTTTTTTTCCCGTTGTTTCCCAAATCGTACAGAAACTTAAGATTTATTTTGCTAACAGCAGTCATTTTAAACTAGGACTAAATTTTAAACTAGGACAAAAGAAAACAATAACTGCTGAAACTAAATTTTAAACTAGGACAAAAGAAAACAAACCTTACCAGCCGACATCCACCGTAGAAGTAACTGACTCCAATTACATATACCGTTAAACATTCAAAAATAACGGTAAAATCTAAACCAATCAGAATTGTGACTGGGTTTCAAAATAACGTTTAGGGTTACCATAAAGAAAAGCTCACCCATGAGTTACCATAAAGAAAAAAACATCGCTCAGCTTGGCGAGAAATTTGGCGAGAAATCAAGGGGCACCTCAAATATAGTCTAACCTTACTAATATCTGTTAGCAAGTCGCTATCGTCTCTCTATTCCCCTCTATATCTCTATATACCTTTATTTTCAATTAATTCTGTTTCGTTTAGTTACATATCAATACTTCTGAATCACTTCACTTCTATCTTAATCAAATTTACCTAATAATGTTTCAGTTTGGTTGGGAAGATATTATTATTTTAAGCAATTCAAACTGATTTAAAGTCCTCGAGGTTAGTCAAGAGAAAATCACGAATAGCCCAACGGCATAATCTTAATTCTTTGTTTTTTTAAATTCTAGTTTGAAGGCACAAAATCCATTGTTAGAAGCCTGCAATATTGCTTTAGAATGACATCAATATAAAAATAATGAATTTATTAGGTGAGCATTTAGAGTAAGACTTAAAGATAGAAAATCACGTAAAACTGAAAGCTTCGTTTATTGAAAAATAATAATGAAACAAAACTTTCTTCCGATACATCAAAGTAAAGACAATTATCTACATATAACTCTACGGACTTTAGGAAGAGATGTTTCAAGAAATTTCCAGATTCTTCGAAACAAATGAAAACTATTCGAATTGAATCAGCCTTTTTGATCTGCGTTCGCAGTCAGCGCGCCCAGGAGCAAAGAAAGCTACCGCAGACTTTATAAATCCGTAAGTTCAATACTGAAAAGTAATTACTTCTACGCGCTCGGCTGCTCCATATAGGAATGGATCGGTTCATTCTGTTGTGTTTAGTTGTTTCCATTCTGGCGGGGCACAATAAAACAATGACGTGTGGCCGGAAAATGAAATAAAAGCCGAAATGAAGGTTCCAAAAATTCGGCCATGTGAAAAGCGGAAAAGTCGTAAAGCTAACATGGCGTGGATTTAACGACCTCGCAGGTCATATCTTAGAGATTCCGGTGAAAGCTTTTTATAGGAAATGCCTGTAGTTTCTCTTCCCCGTTTTTACTCTCCCATCCCCCAGATCTACTTTCATCAGATACCAGGACCCAGCTATTGGTGAAAAGCATTTAGGGTGCAGATACTCAGATGATGAAGATTGGTGTACTATTTCGAGAGGGAAATAATCTGAGCTCGACTTTCTTCTATTTCGAACGATTTTTGAGGGGCAAAAATGTGTAATTCTTTCCAATGTAGACTTCTTTTTTCGGAATTTCTCTATATTTGTTTTTCAGGTAGAAATTTTTTTATATGGCATTCTTTATTTTTGTTATAATTTAAGCAACTGTTTAAATTCTTTCGAATTATTTTGTTTGATTTATTACATGATATTCATAAATTGTTCGCACTATTTTAATTCAAATGTATGTTTATGAGGTATAGCTATTTTTTGAATAATTAATAGAGCTTTTAAGAAAGTAGACTCGCATACACAAGACGAAGTATAAAAACAGAAATATTTATTTTTTTTAAACTAAATGATTTCACTGACTTTCAGCTTGAGAGGCAAAACAAAAATAAGCTTTGGTATGAGGTAAATAGAAATCTTTTACAATTTGACATGAAAATGTAAGAAATGTGGGCTACTTGAATAAATAATTCACAAAAATGGATGTTATCTAACGTGTAAGTCTTTATAATCCGAGTTGAATTCGAAAAATTGCAATGACGGTTGGCGCTTAACCTCCATAGAAAATAATTACTATTCAAAACTTTCGCTTATCTTGTTGACTAATGTCCAAAAACGAAATGGGAATCTATATTAGAAAATACAGTTCACTTTATTTTTGATGTATATTTGGATAGGAAAATTTGGAAAAGAATGTAAGTTCTTTGAAAAAAGTAGAATTGAAAGAGAAGAATTAAAAATAAAAATGACTTTGCTAATTTCATTTTAACACAGGCTGATTTTTTTTCCTTCCCGTTAAATTCTCGAAAAAGTTTTATAATACATAATGAATATCAATTAGCGTAAAGTAAGCGTATTTCCGAGCCCCAGGCTCCAGAGGAGCAATGACTATCGAGGGGAAAAAATACTTTTTTCGAATTCCTTACGAATTTTTATTTTTCAAGCAAAACATTCGTACAAAAATGTTGCTAATGTTAAAAACAAAAAGAATAAAAGCAGATGATTCTGCCATACTGATCAAGTATTAAATGAAATATTTAAATAAGAGCAAACGATAAATCATTAAAGTAAACAATGATATTGTGTTTAGACATCAAAGTAAAAGCAGATGATAAAATATGAATTTAAATATATATCTAGCAATATAAATATACCTTAAGCAAACTAAATGTAATGATTATAATCATAATGTGTTACACTGTCTATCTTCTGAACTAACCCCATGCATCCTTTATTTTAAGCTCATGCATTTTTGTTGACGCCAATTTCTCAAAATAACACGTTAGGACATGCTAAAAGTCGCAACATGTAGAACTGAAAAATGAGAAGATATAAATATTAGCTATTACGGAATTTTTTTATTTGTAGAAAATTACTCGGGTGAGGGTGTTAAGTAACCTAAATGAATTACCTTTTATACACTCTTAAATATTTTTACAAATGCTCAACCAATATAATTAATCAACGTAAAAATATCGGTTCGGAAAGAACAGTAAAAATGTCATTTTAGTGCTTTTATTTCATATTGTTTTCAATCGGGAAAAGCATTGTTTTTGAAACAAGTAATTTTACACGAAATATTTTATGTATTTTGATAATTTAATTTCAATAATTTTGAAAATAAATTTGAATTCTCGTATATATATGCATATAAATGATAGACACGTAATAGAAACACGTAACATTTGAAATTTTTTTTTTATTAACTAAGTGTTAGCTCACCATAAGCAAATACCTATGGTGTACCTACACTGTTTTAATGAATAATTCGAAATAAAAACCGAAGTTTTTAAAAACAACGTTTTTATATGCTGGCAAAGTTTATTAAAAAAATTATTAAAATATTAGTTAAAACTGGTCGCAAATATCTAAATATTGCATTGTTAGGCAAATAAGAACGGTTCCCCAAATTTCAGAGCTCTAGCTTGATGGGAAGTTGGTTAAATTAACAATAGACAATTTGATGACACACTGATACACATACATACAGACACACACCAAGTGAAATACATAACAACGTTAAAACTAACTAAAATTAATTAATCCGGTAAATTAAATGGTTGGAATACAGTTTAGTCAAACCACTCTTGGAGACAGGAATTATTTGGCGGTATTTTGCCAAATGTTGCTAAATTGGTCCGCGAAGCGGACTTAACATTCAGCCAAAAAAAAAAAAAAAAAAAAATTGCCAAGTTTGGCAATTATTCAAATTGCGGCAAGTGATTGGGTTAAACTGCATTATGGACGGCATTATGGCTGGCATTCATACCACATTATTAAACTGCATTATACGGGAATATTTCCACGCTGCCCATTTTTTCAAAATTCAAATTTAAAATGTGCCCTGCAATTGAAAATCCCGCCAGTTGTGAGGTGCGGTCTGTGACACGGTTTTTTGTTGGCAAAAAACCTAAAACCTATGGAAATTTATCGGCAGGTGTGTGAAGTGTACGGAAACAACGTAATGTATGAAAGTTCAATCCGGAAATGGTGCATTCAGTTTAAAAATGGCCGAACTAACTTTCACGATGAAGAGAAGAGTGGACGACTTGACTGAAGATTGTGACTGACGAATTGGTCGCTAAAGTTGATGAAAAGATTCGTGAAAACCGCCGTTTCACAATAAAGGAACTTTCGCTTAGTTTTCCACAAGTTTCACGGTCTTTGTTGTTTGAAATTGGCGACAGAATTCTATGATGAAGGAATTTCAAAGCTTGTCCACCGCTATGATAAGTGTCTTAATTTGTTTGGTGACTATGTAGAAAAGTAGAATTTTAGTCGCTCTTTCTGATGTATATAATTATTTTTTTCCTTGTACTTAGTTTCTTTTTAATTCCAAAACGTTCCTTACTTTCTGAATAGCCCTCGTAATTTGGATCAAATTTCATGAACCTATTACGTTCGGATTTAGTTTCTCTATAAAGAAGTGTCAGTGACATGAAGCGGCAACGCTGACATGAAATAGCGACTAACTCAAAAGTACCCGGAAGTAGCTGCTCGAAGCAGTGACAATAACGGAAATCAGCGACAGTGACAGAAGTGGCGACTGCTCCACGAAACAGCGATCGTGACAGGAAGCGACATCTGTTCTACAATGCAATGAAGGTATCGAAGAGCAATAACTGCGCCATAAAGCAGTGATGGTGACTGTTATGTGAAGCTGCGAGTGTGACACTACGCAATGACCTTGAAGGAAAGAAACGGAAATAAAAGTCTAAGACATCGTACAACTTTCCTATTAAAAATGAAATTTGAATTAAAACTGAATAATTCTGAATTATACAAGTTCTGCAGTTAAAAGGAATAAAACGTTGAATCATTGAAAAAATGAGAACCGTAACTGGGTTTTGTAAGGAACATATTACTGACGGATTATGTTCAAAATACATAATACTGTTGTTATATATACTGTTACGTGAAGTAACACCCAGCCCTAGCTGCATCATTTAAAGTAACAGAGACATTAATGTGCTTCAAATGTTACATTTTTTGATATTGCTTTTAAAAAAAAATAGATAGCTTTCGAAGATTCTGTAGGCTTATTTATTATGATAATTTCTTAAATAGAGGGTTTAGAATTTTTTTGAATTTTAAAATTTTAAGCACACATGCCATGCCATAGAGGAAAATATTTGCATTTGCGTTTTTCTCAAATTATGATTCTTTATGGTTCTTGCACACTTCCATTGAAGTCTACTTTATTCACGGAGCTAATATTTCGCACAGTGAACATAATATTTCCTTATTCCTCTATTCATACAACACTACTTACAAATCTTTCATTGTTGGAAAAGGTGCTGAAAATCTTCTGTCAGTAGTTTCTTCAAGACGCGTGCCGTTTTCTTTTTCACAGCTTCTTTGAACTCAAATCTTGTTCCTTTTAGTGCAGATTTTACCTTAGGAAATAGACAGAAGTCGCATAGCTCAAGATCCGGCGAATAAGGCGGATGGTCTATCACTAGGATTCTGTACTCGGTAGGAAACCTCTAATCAGACAATGTAGTATGAACTGGCGTATTGTCTTGGTGGATTTGCTGTACGGTTTCTTAGTCAATTGCTGCAGTCTCAGCAATCGCACGAATACCTAACCGAAGGCCAATTCGAACCAGATTACTGATATTGTCATCTGTTTTTTACGGGGAAGGGCAACCCGGGCTTGAATAATCTTCAACATCTTCTGGACCATCTGGAATACGCTTAAACCACTCAAAAATACGTGTATGCTATAAATATTCATCGCCATACACTTCTCTCAATAAACTATAAGTTTCAGTAACGGTTTTACCAAGTTTCAAGGGAAATTTCATAACAATTCGTTCGTTACAAAAATAAATAAATAAAACCCCCTCCTAATGCGAATGAAGGCTACAGCTGTATGGATCGAGAAGCACTACATTCAAAAGAGAAGGCTTCACGCAAAACAGCTGTCGGTCGCTGACATTTGGCGCATGCGTACTTCGCAGCGTCAATCTTATTTTTTAGCCCCACCTCGTCGTTTAGATATGACAAATTAGGAACTGTACTCGCTTACTAGACTAATAGTACGATATGTATTACATTCTTAGTAGCTTCATGAGAAAGAGATAATAACGATCTCAAAATAATATTAAAGGTTAATTTTAAGGTAACTGAGAAGCTTTCGAGGAGTAGGAGATTATTTTATGCCAAGCTCACTTTTAAATCCTCACTTTTTAAAATTAAGAGCAGTGAAAGTTACATTTAAACATTGAGATATCTGTATAGTTATGTATCTTGTTATGCAAAGAGAAAATCACATTTACAAGGATAAATATTTATGTATGGAGGAAAATAATAATCAATAACTATATGTATATTTATGAGTTATGTGCTTACCTTTTGGGTATATATCGTATAAATTCTACAGCATTTGTAACTTTGAAAAAATGCTGAGAACTCATAAATATAACATTCTATACACTGAACACAATTAAAATTTTAAAAAATAAATTAATTTAAATTTAAAAAATTAAATTGATTCCTTTTTCAAATTTCCCAAACTTTCTAGATAAATATTGTGCAATACTTAAAATTTATGTGTGTTTATTAGAAAAAATTGTATCCATTGTGCGAAAAATAACATTTTTTCATATTGTGAATAATATCAGTATTGTAGATAAAGTAGATTTTTTTACAAAAAAAATTACCAGAATTCTTTAAAAAACCATATTTTGACAGAAACGCAAATACAGATATTTCCTATTGTGAAATGGCTCGTCAGTATACAATTATAAAATTCCATTTTCTGATGTTCCATGAATTAAATTCTCATAAAAAATACAACTACGGTATCAGTGAAGTACCCTATATTTTTTAATAAGAAAATCAACATTAACAATTAATAAATGAATTAAATTTCAGTATTTCAATTACCTTAAAGGGAAATTCAGCAAAAATGGTTAAAATTTATTTTTATAACTGAGTTTAACGATATTTTTTAAACAGAATAATGCTGTAGGTTTCTTAGTAGTTTATTTTTTTTTCTAAAGTAAATTTTCTTACTGTAATTTCCTCAGAGTATATTCAACTAATAAAATAAACATATAAAATTATCAAACTTAATAATTATAAATTAATAACTGCGTTACGAATTTCTTAGATGATAGTTTTAATTGATCATCTTGATCTTGAAACGAAATTTGACTGATTTCTTTTGAAAATTTAAATAAATATCTGAGTTTTCTAATTTCTTTTTTTTATTCAGATGTATGATAAATATACATTAATCTGCAAATTTGATGAGATAAATCTGTCAAAATAATTAATTGAGGTACTAATTTAAGAATCTTACAGTGACTTCTGAATAATACACGCCTTATTTAGATATTTAAAATTCATTCATCAAAATCCTTTAAAAATTTCTGTTATGAAAATTAAAGTATTATTAAAATGAATTCTTTTATTAAAATTGACAGCACTTTTAAATGATGTTAAATTACAGTTACGTTTTCTTTAAAAAAAAAAAAAAGCTCTGCAGTAAATAAGAAAATGTGTTACTTGAAGGTATCTACATTCAAGAAGTTTTTTTAGGAGAAATTAAGGAGGATGTGCAAATACAAAAATCACTCTCATGTCATGTAATCATTATAACTTTATTTTTCAAATCGAGTTATTTATTGGAGAACTATCCAAGTTTCAACCCATAATGTTATACTTCAATCACTTAACGTTAACAGAAATCTCGGTTTCTGAATTTCTCGTTCGCGATTCTTATAGCAACAGTTGGAAATACACAGTCGTGATTTGTTGATTGCTTATTAAGGTCGAATTTAAAAGCAACATGAGGGATATTGGCGAAGGAGCTCGTAATTTTGAACCTCGGTCATTTGACGAGGACGACAACTGAGCTGGCACTCCCCTCCAAACTTCCACACCCCGCCATTGGAGGACTTAGAATCGCGACAGAGATTTTACGCGCATCAGCAAGGCTATAAGAGAGGTCTTTTGTAGTATCGGGACTCAAATACACGATTTGAAGGGGAAAAAAACGCAATCGTGATAGGGAGGAGAGTCGTATTGGATTCTTTTTTTCTACCCAGATATTTTTGCAATTAAAAGAAGACATGATAGGAACTCTCAGCAGTTATTTAAAATGAGCTATTACTGCAGGCAGTTGTTTAAAAAAAAAAAAGGGAGGTTAGCTTCCGCTTAATTCGGACTCAATGGCAAGAGAGTAAACATAAAAAAGGATCAGGAGTGAAGGCAATTTTATTGCGGGTAATTCCCTGGATAATATGATTGCCTGAAATTGTTTACCACGGTTTTGTTTTTACATGAGCAGTTTTTACGGCTTCGTACGTACCTCCTCACTTTCCACATCATAAACGCCGCTTTTATCGCCCTCGCGTGCATACTTCGTTGTCACTTCATATCAATAGATGGCGCTGAGGTGCTGCTCCTCCTACTGTTTCTAGATCTCGTGAAGAATGACTGCATCCGGTGAATTATTAAGTGATCGAATAAATAATACAAAATGAAAGCTATGCGATTAAAACTGTTTAAGCAATTCTTATAATGAATAACATGTTTTTTTTTCCCGCTAATGATGGAAATAAAGATGAGACATCATTTTTTTTATTTTTATAAAATATATCAATGATTTTCTGAATTTCTCTCACCACGAAATTTGTTCCTTTTTTAAATATTAGTTTTTCTCTGCTTTGTATCGTGATGTAATCGAAAAACTAATTTTAAAGTCCACTCTTAATACCGTTCATTTTTAGAATTTTTTCTCCGCTTACTATTTTATATCATTTACATAAAAAATTATCTTCAATAAAAATGGTGTTGATAAACGATTTGTTGCAATTTAATGTTAGAGTTTTATTTATCTCCAGATTTTACCAATGCTAAATCATATATAAAAACTTAAATATACCTATGTATTATTTTTTTTGTGTTAAAAATTTATATAAATAATTTAATTTGCTTGAAATTGCATTCATTTAATTTAGTGAAACTAAGCATTTTATTGACCCCCCCCCCCCCCACCAATTTTTTTTTTGAAGCAGCTGTTAGTAAAGATTGTTTTTGTACACACCTTGAAAGAAACCCCCAAAAATATTATTATTTTAATTAATAAGGGCAACATGTATTTTAAATTTGAAGACAGGTCTAATATTAGAGAACAAGTTCATCTTTTTACCCTAAACTAAATAGAAATTTGTACACGACTTAAAAAAATCATGCTTCTGAATATTAATAATAATCATTTCAGCTACACAATGATTTTAATGCATTGTTTGTACTCTTTGAATAGTTCAAACATATGCCATTGTATGAGAGTGGTTCAAAAGAGCACCAGTGTTATTAATAAGAAATGGGGCATTAAGAATGGTAAAAGGTTAACTAATGGCATTGTACTTTGATCCATTTAACTTTTACTTAGAAATCCAGAAATATAATACCTTTTGCATCCGAAAAAAAAAATCATTGCTATAACTTTTCCGACCGACGGACCGTCTTCGCCTTTTGTGGAGCAAATTCAGCTGAAGCAACTCATTGTTTTGATTGTTTCTTGGTTTCGGACTTAATGGATGACAGCTCATAATAGTAACACTATATATCGTCAATAACAGGTACTTTTTGAAAAACTCTTGTTAATAAGGCTTCCCCATGTCTTTCTTTTTCTATTTCAAAACATTCGATGCTTTTCGAAGATAGAGCTCAAGAAAAGATATCTTCGCAAGGCAAATAAGTAACAACATATATTTATAGTATATCATAATACGTATGATTCACAAAAAAGTTATTATTATTAATAAATATACTTTTTTTTTTTGTTTTACTCGAGTTGATTGACTGTAAATTAGTGTCACACTTTTAAAAAAAAGGAGAGTTATTGGCGACTGATCTCAAAATTTTGAACCTCATTCATGTGACGAGGAGACATCTGAGCTTTCACCTTCCTCTCCAAAGTTCCACGCCATGCCAATGGAATACTTGGGACTTTAACATATTAAACATGCATCAGGCCTTCTACAGGGGAGCTCTTTAGTGGCATCAGGGCTCCAACCCTGCTACTCGACAAAATAAAACCAGCCACGAATCCGCTATCATGACTATTAGGCTACTACGGCCACTCATTTAACTTTGTAAGGTTTTTCATATCTTCTCATATAATTAGCCATTTTATGATTTGAGTTTGAGAGAATATTAATTTATATCATAAATTCTAAATTTTGGAATAAAGTTACAAGTTCTATAATTTTAAAAATTATGAATTAAATTTCAATTATATTTGCTATCTGGTTCATATAATATTAATTTTACCTTATATTATAAATATATTTTCCTGATAGTTTGTTCGAGTTTCCAACTGGAAGCTAATCCTTTTCCAACCCTGGCATATGAAGCTGAGATTACACTCTATATTTTTCATTAATAATTACTTTAATTATCTGTCTAATTCCAAGGAGATACACCCTCTTTATGTTTAAATATCGAAAGCTTTTTTTAAAAAAATAAAAAATATATCATTTCAGTTCTCGGTAAAATTTTCAGAAAACCGCTATTTAATTCCAACTCTTTC
Organism: Nephila pilipes; assembly: GCA_019974015.1. Lineage (NCBI taxonomy): Eukaryota > Metazoa > Arthropoda > Arachnida > Araneae > Nephilidae > Nephila > Nephila pilipes. The sequence continues at coordinate 144,353 of BMAW01065761.1, forward strand.
TTGGATCCAACTACATAAATATGTTATCGCATAGCAAATTTGTTATGAAACTCTCAACAAATGCTTTAGTATTTCATAAATGTCTATTTATACTTCCGAAATAAACATCAAGGAATGACAGCTTAGTAGGCTTGTGAAGCAGCGAATGTGAAGAAATGGCTCAAGGGAGTTGTATAATCAAATCTGCAATTTTTGCCGATGATATGAAAGTGGATGGATATCCATTACTGCAAGGGGTGAAGGAGAGAGGGGTGCAAGACCTAAACAACAGAAAAAAACTCCGCCCCGAACAATCTAAATTAAGAGTGGTCTTCTCATTTAACCACGTAGTGTCCATTCCTAATCACGGATGCATTAGGCGAGGAGTCCCCCTTCTCTGGCTGTTTATGCCGAAGGGGGTGAGGGAAGCATTAAGTTAATCACTGGGTTTGCAAGTGAGAAAGCAATTTCATCACTTCCCAGTCAGCACTTAGGGCGACAATTCCGGAGACCGACCTCCCTTTTATTTGTTGCTCTGAGGAGAGGGGAAAAAAGTCAACTTTCTTTCAATTAGGAAAAGACAGCACCAAACGAGCCCATAGATTTGATATTTCGACGACGCTTTCGGACAACATTTTTTTTTTTCAATGTCTGCACGATCGTTTTTTGATATTATAGGAGTGCTTAGGTTGTAAAAAATAATTTGCCACCCAAGGAGCTATCTTTTTCTATACCCTATAAATGTCGTACCCGACCACTTTTCAGAAATTTAGCTGAGAGGCAGCCATTTTGCGTATAATTTTGATGTCTGCTTTCACCAGTCGCGAACTTAATTTTCAAAAATACGTCACAATATAAATTTCTCCTAAAATTTGTATTGGATTGAAATAAAATATATGCAATATGCATCTGATACCTGCTTTAACTTTTTATTGGATTGTAGTGAAACAATATAAAAATTAAGTATTTTATTTATTTATCGATTTATGTATTACCTTAAATCATATGTAAACTGGAATCAAGATATGACTGAAAATAAATAACATTATAAAGAACTGTAAGACAGCTGTGAGGCAACCATTTTTTTTTTTTTTTTTTTGCCTCAAGAATTTCAAATTACGTCTTTTTAGTTTTTAAGGTGGCCAATTTTTTCATAATGAAAAGGAAGACGAAAAAATTTAAGAAAAAAATACGGCGTAAATAAATGAAACATTTTATTAATTCAAACAAAAGTACTCTAATTATGCTTACATCCCTTTTAATTTTTTAATTAAACGAGTATTTTCCCATTAAATGAACGTTTTTTGTCAATATAACGTATTTTTAAAAATATGTTGGAAATTTTGTTGCAAGACATATCCTCATATTGGATTTTACGGTAAGTGCTGCAGCTTTAGTATCAACATTAAATTTTGATTTCTCATTTGTTCAAAAATCATTACCAATTGAAAAAAAAACTATTTCAACTGCTGCATTGATTCTTGGGCAGCACGACGTAAATCCAATAAGAATAACTGAATTTTCACATGGAATGTGTTTATTTTTGAAGTAGTTAAACATTTCCACACATCTTTTATCAATTTAAACATAGATTTTTCCATTGCTCTAATTTATCAGAATTTTAATATACATTCAGTCTTTTAATTTCTTCAAACAGACAATTGTCATCGATTTTAATATCAAGTATCTCTTTCGATAAAAATTCAACACAATTTTCAATATCTGCCCCAATTTACTTGCGATCAAGACAAAAAACACCATTGGAAACTGTTATTTCCTATGATATTTGTTTCAAACTATTATTCGCCCTTTTGGAAAGATGTTTGGTAAAAATTCTGAACTTCATTAGTACACTTTTCCATTATGTTTGGATTTGATTCCTCTAAGTTTGACAATTTACTTTTTATTATTAAAGGAATAAATTTTTCTTCATATCATGATTTATATTGAAGGACAAAATCTTTCAAAATAAGACTAACTTCTGTAGCTGAAATATATTCCCTTTCTATCTTTTGAATCGTTTTGTGGAAAACAGATGCCTGATTATGTACAAAATACATAAATATATCCAATAATTCATAATTGAAAAAAAAAGATTCCGGAATTTTTGGACATTTGCTTAAATTTAAAAAATATTCTCAAATAATAGTAAAATAAACTCTATAGCAGGTGTTAAAGCGTGCCACATCTAACTTTTGAATATCCTAAAAGTTTTTTGTATTCAACATTTGCGTAACAGTTTGGCGCGGCATCTCTGAATAGAGTGATTAACAGATTAGTTTTAGAATATGAAAAAGGAGTACAGGAAAAAGGACACTTTTTGAAGAAGGACAGAGCTTACAAAAGGAGGTCTGCCCACCCTAAAAGAGGACGATTGGTCACCTTACAGTTTGGCTTCCTTCTAAGAATGTTTTGGGATCAAATGATTTTAATATTGATTTACTATTAACAGCCACCTAAGGGTCTACTGTTTTAGGTGGATCACTTTTGGCGAACCCAGATCATTTTTCATTTTTTTTCTCGTTTGCTTCAATTTTAATTACATTTAGCTTAAATGTATTCAATTTAATAATTTATCGTTTGCTTTAATTTTAATTACATTTAGCTAAAATATATCCAATTTAATAATTGATAGTTTCCTTTCATTTTAATTTCGGAAAAATTTACTATTGTCCATTTCTCGATATTTCATCGTTAACTTTAATTCTTATATTTAATTGAGTAATTTAATAATAATTATAAGAAAAGCGCACCTAGGGTGGCTAAATTTGTTCTTTGTAAAACTTTGCATAGAATTTTTTTATTTTTTATTTTACAACTTTTTTCTCTTCTGTTAAGTTGTGAGTATGTATACCACTGAAGTATAATTCATACTTGAGCCGTGTTTTTAAGTACTTTTCATTTTAAAAATTTCAAAATTGGCTCATGTGCTTAAGAGTGTTTCGCGGAATTCTTTTAAATTATTTTTACCTATTGTTAAAATGACATGTTAAATAAAAGTAAATATCCGCAATGAAAAGGCGGTACATTAAAGTGTTATTCTGCCCCAAAGTATTAAAAATTCTAATCTCCCCATCCCCAAAAATATTTATTATTTTTTTTGTGTCTAATTCTCCGAAAAACTTCAATCTGCAGCAAAAAAAAAAAAAAAAAGTAACATTTTTTTATGTCTGATTCTACGCAAAGTTTCTATCTCCAGTAAAAGGAAATAAAATTTATCTATTTTTCTTGATTATTGAATGAAATATCTCTCAATGATTTTGTTTGTATTATAATTTTTTCTCTCGTTTGATCAGGGTAGATTTATCCGCTGTGACACTAAATTCTGAGTTGTTGAAAACTCCTCATATAACATAGTAAACTTATTGAAGAAAAACAGAACAGAAATTTATTTTTTTGGATGATTTTTCCAAAAAACCCATTTATATATTATGTGATAAAAAAAAGAGGTGTGTCTGTTAAATAACGAGACTGACGCTGTAAAACATTTTATTTTGATGTCATACATATTTACTTACTATCACCTACAATATACACCCTTCCTCTATCCCTACAATACTTCATGCGAATCTTCCATTGTTCGAAACAGTGCTGGAAGTCTTCTGTCAGTTCCTTCAGGACTCGTGCCGCTTTCTCTTTCGCAGCTTCAACGGACTCAAATCGTGTTCTTTATAAGGCAGATTTCACATTAGAAAACAGATAGAAGTCGCATGGTTCAAGATCGCAGGGTCTTCTAGCACAGGGATGGTGTACTTGGCTAGAAACCTCTTGACATACAATATGGAATGAGCCGGCGCATAGTCAGGGCGGAAAAATTTGCCTTGCGGATTCTTTGTCAATTCCTACAGTCTCGGCAATCGCACGAATACTTAGCGAAGAACGAACCAAATTACCGATTTTTTCGCCATTGTCATTCGTTTTTTTTACGTGAAAGGGCAACCCGGGCATGAATCATCTTCAACGTCTTCTTGACCATCTTGAAAACGCTTAAACCACTCGAAAACACGTGTGCGCAATACACAATCACTGCCATACTCTTCTTTCAAAAAATTACAAGCTTCAGCAGCGGTTTTACAAGTTTCAAGAAGAATTTGTCAACAATTTGTTATTCACTTATCGATTTCCCGGAGAAGCAAGGAAATAACTCTAATGGAACGAAGGATACGGGCTTACAGATGCGAAAAGCGCTGCATTCAAAAGAGAACGCTTCACGTTAAACAACTGTAGGTCGCTGGCGTTTGGCGCATGCGTACTTCTTCAGCGTCAGTCACGTTATTTAATAGCTACTCCTCGTGTACCATACCAGGATAAGTGATAGTATGTGAGATGTTTGAAATAATATGTTTCCACTGTTTCAAATATCTTTCCTCAAAAGAATCAGAGATTGATTTTAGAATAATCTTTTAAAGTCAAGAAAACCCCAGAATCACCTAAACACTCTTAAATTTTGTTTACGTATGTAAAAGAAGCGTTAGTTTAAAAACCAACATATTTGCCAGTACAACGCCAGTGATGAATGGATATTTATTAACATCACACTGAAAGTAAGACGAGGGCTGTTGACTACGGACCTCAGAAATGTAGTCGAGTGATGAAGATGATATTTAGACCCCTTTCTCCTAATTTCCACGCCACTATATCACGGAGATTTCGAGCCAGGCAGATTTCATTTACAATAATTCCACTATGCAACTATAACTTACTACTTTATTGCACCAACCACGCTACCTGAAGTCAGTTATGATGATTTTGGTGATATGAGACTAAAAACGCTTATAATTTTTTTTTTTGATGCAATACAATTAGCAGAATTAGAGATTTTTATTTTATTATGTTGATCAAATATATATCCATTTGTATAGGTACACCTAATTATGTGTATCAATTTTTAGTTAAAAATTGGTCAAAAATTACTATTTTCATGTAAAAAGTAATTTTTGAACTTGCCGTATCTAAAGTTTTATTTTATTAATGTACAATAATTCAAACTAAATGTAATATATATAAAATTTTATACATTATCAATCAAGCAAATTTTAAAAAATTCATATAGAATCAAGGTTATAACACTAATAACAATATAAAGGAAATTAATTACTAATTTTGCAACGTAGATTATTATTGTGTAGAACTCGTTCGTTATTTTTCGTTAAATCAGAAAAATAAAAACCAAGTTTCCTTCTACAGATACTTGGCAAAAAGCAAGCTTGTCATTTATACCACAACATTGGAAAAAACATTTATGAAAACTTTAATTTGCTTACTTTGTATCTTAATTGGAACGAAGAATAATTAATGATTATACGGATTTGTAAGGTTTAAAATATTTTTGCACATGAACTTAAACTAAATAATTTCTACTAATGAAGAATAAATTGGCATTAAATTTATGTTAAAATATTATAAATATGTCTAAAATGATTCACACATTTATATAAGCTTTTGTTTATACAGTCTCAATATACTTTATATAAATAATACACGTTGAACTGATTTATCTTTGCTATTAAAACTGCAGAAGAAACAAAATAAAAAATACTGCACACAGATATTCATGGGTAGACCGAACAAGAAACACTTTAATTGTTTTATTTTTATTATTATTTTTTTTAATCGTTGTATCCCTAAAATGTTGTCTTTCGCTTAGCTAAGTGTAAAAAAAAAAAAAAAATCTGTTAGAGGAACGCTTTTAAAGTTTTGAAAAATGGAGCTATTTTTGTCAACTTTTTATAATTATTAAACTCCCAAGTGTCGTATCGTAGTAGTTTTAATATATATATATATATTTATTTATTCTCTGAAGTATGATGGTTTGATAAAAAATAACATTATCAACACACATTCCAAAGTATGGAGCAGTATTAAGTACATAATTTCCATTATTTATTTGCCTTTCTTTCAAAGGGCTTGCTCTTATAATTTTTTTGGTTCTGAAATGAATTTTTGTTTTTAGTTTTTAAGCTATAGTCTTAGTACGTTATCATTATTAATTATAATGATTGTTTATGGTTGCAGAAATATTGTTTTAATGATTTCTTTAAATATGTAGTTATTATGCTTTAGTAGTATTGAATTTTGAGATGAATATTCTTAGTTATATATAGATGGCGCTCCCCTTCAGTGGTGCTCTTGTGAAGGAAAAGAAACATTCACAAATATATCATGCACTAGCCAAGGGAAGTTTAAGCAATGACCTCTTTACCTTAGCTGCTGATTTGACGAGGAACTCGATGACTTTGGTGACAGATGGAAAGTTCCTGAAATCCTGGAATTGAGTCGATATCTTCACGGGGAAGAAAGTTACAAACTTTTCCTGAACTTTCCCATGTGATGTTATACCTGAGCAAAAGGGATATAAATAGAGGATAGCTTGAGAGAGGGAGAATCAGTCAGTCTAAAGTCTGTCTTTGGAGTCTCTTTTGCGAATATCGATCAGGAAATCATCATCAGAAGCGACATCACATACGCGTGGAATACGTGTACTCAGTGCCATGGCAACTTAAAAAGAAGGAGGAAGGACACATTTTCAGACATTCACTGCAAGTGAAAGGGAAATCGTACATTTCTAATGGCTGCAAAAAACCATCAAGAGACCTTTACACGGGGTAGAATGGTCGGCAAGCTTGAAGAGAGCTGTAGTTTGACGAGTGTTGCACAAGAGTTTGGAACTGACAAAACAGTAGTTTCAAGACCTTGGAAAGCCTTTCAAAGGACAGGTACAATTATGAGAAATGTTGGCGGTGGTTGGTTGAGGAAAACAACGGCGAGGAATGACCGATATATCATTCTGCAGGAAGAAAGACCGGAACCAGACATCGGACAACATTGCTCAGCAGCTGCCTACAGCAACCGGATGCTCTCTCGGCCTACATGCTCTCTTGAATTATATCTACTCTAATATGTGTAAGATACTTTGAGGAGACTCTTGATAGGAAGACCGTATCGTCCTGAGAACACCTTACATCTAAAACAGATGCTCCTTGAAGAGTAGCAACTCTTACTTCAAGAATTGCTTTATAATTTTGTAATGAGTATGAATAGACGGTGTCACGCAACCATTGCATTACATACATGCATACAAACTGGAATATGTATTTGTTCTTCTTCGAATGTTCGTGTTATCTGCATTGAAGAATTTTTAAAATTAAACTAAACAAAGAAAATTTAAAAGTGTATTTTAGAATAATATTTTTTTTTATTGAGGAACAAACAAACGAATGAAAAAAACGATCTCCAAAAATCTCAATGAAGAATTACAAATTATCAGAAAAAAAAAAAGGCTTTGACGCCATATGATGTAATATGTGTAGCGGAACGCAGTTCTTAGCGTAAAAAAGCTGAACTCGCTGACTTGTTAAGCGATTAAAAACTTGTATAAAGTTCACTAATTGATATTTTCTCTCGTTCTTTTTTTAAAAAAGGACAAAATATCCATTTTAAATACCATATGAAAGCCCGTGATTTGTATCGACTTATTTTTGGATGGAATTACATAAAAATTATTTCAAGAATCCAAAATTACACTTTTTAGTTCTAATATCTAAAGTCTTCACGAATTTAATAGTGATCGTGCTTAGAGTAAGTCGCACGCTTGTGCTGATGAATATTTAGGTTCGTTTACTGTTACACACTGTTTACGGCTCGTTTACTGTTTTGCTCGCCTAACCTGTTAATGATATAGAAATATGCACTATTTCATGAAAATAAAAGGATGGTTTTTAAATTTTGTGTTCTTATTGGAACATGTTCTTCTATGACAAACAGAAGCTGTTTTAACTTAAAAATGGATCATCTTGAAACAGAATTACTGTAAAATTCCGACAATGTCCCCAGTTCTATTTTTACCTCAGTTTGAATTTTATCTTCATTTCTGAAAATAAGTCCTCCATAAAACTACTTGTGTACTTCCATATTTTATGCATACATTTTAACACTTGAACTGTTATGGTAATTTTCAGGATTCAAGTCTAAAAAGATAATTTAATTTAATCACAATCTAATCGTATTATTATTAAAAGCTGAAATATCTGCTCATTTGCTTAAACATTTTCTGTTCGTGTAAGACAGCTTTGATTTTTTCGTTCTTTCTCTTCCAGGGAGCTATCTATTCATATTTGCACTGACATGCTACGAGTTTAATCGTAGCTTCACGGCAAAAAAACAAGCTACGAGATAACTCGATGTCGGCGTCCTAACCAAGAACGCAATCTACGAATTATCTCGAAGTTGACAGTCGACTTGTTGATATCAATTACAGACTCATTTTAAGTTTAACGATTTTAGAGTTTCGAAAGAGGAAGGGGTATTCAGAAAATTTCTAGGGTGGCAGCTTCTACAGTTAAATAGCTTATCATTTTGAATGTAAACTTTTCTTAAATTTCAATAAACTTCTTTTTCAAATATATACAAAGAGGAAAATAGTATTCATGAGATGCTTCAGTATACATTCAGCTATAAATTCATACCCAAAAATGTTTTCTAATCAGGCTTAAGATAAATTTGAAAGTTAATTTAAGATAGAAAAAGACGTTTAGAATATCAACTCATAGTTTTGAATTATACATTTTTAAATTATTTTTTGAAGTGCAAAAAATAGTATTTACTTTTGAATGTTTTGAGGGGTCTCAGAACCCTTAAATTTGAGATTCGAATCTTTGAAAAAAGATATATCAATAAGAGTCCCATTATTTTTCTGAATATATGGATGTCAAAAACTTAAAGATACTACGAAAACCTGAGCTATTGAGAGAAAAAAAAAACTAAACTTTGTTTAACAAGTTATTATTATTTTTTGTTGTTGTTATTTTTCAACTTTAACTTCATTTTTCCCAGAACAGAAATTTTCAACTTATGTGAGAGATTTTTCAGAAATTATTAATCATATTACTTTGAAATTTCATGCATATGTTCAAAATAAATTTATTTATGACTAATATTATTATGTAAATTATTAACACATTTTTTTACACGAATCTTAATAGATTTTTTTAAAAATTTCCTAATTTTTTTTAAAAATAATTGTTTTAAAAATTTATTTTTCTCTAATTTTTATAAGAAAAAAAGAATACAAACATTCAAACCGGAACATTTTTCTACCAAATAACATCACTTTTATAAATTTTTATCAATACTGTTCTTCAAAACTCTGCAAGCACTAAAATATTAATTTTCGTAATTTTGAAAAAGTTTCAATTTATATTTTTTTTCATAACTTCTTAAGATTTTCTTAAAATTACATGAAAATATGAGAATTAATGTAAAATATATATGAATATTGTACGGCAAAAGTATCAAGTTTTTCTCTGCTTTTTTTCATTGGTAAGTTATATAGGTTTGAAAAATGATGCCTTTTAGTAAACACGGATAACAGTAGTGTTTTGAGACTTTTTAAGATACTCGAGTGACTCAGAAATACTTTTTAGTCATTATTAAATAAGTTGTCTCGGAGAGAATGAGAAGCAATAAGATCTCTTCTCAATCGACGTGTCCATCCTTAACGAGGGAAATAGAACTTCTAATCCTGAAGAAGTACATAAAACACGAATTTTGAAAATGCATCTTCTCTCGAGGGAATTCAGTAACCCCGAATCCCTCTCCTCCCCCCTCGTCAAAGTACCTGAGTTAAGCGCCTGTAGGCCTACAATTGCGCAACGCCCTGGTCCTAAATACGCCAGTGGTCAAACAAAAGAAAAGTTATAAAAATTCCTCTTACTCTTACCATCGAATTCCAAACACACACACAGATGGAGAGGGACAGGGCGTGGGGGGTGAAAAAGAAGAGACTGGGGGAAAAAAATAAAGAAAAATATCTAAAAAAATAACAAACTAAAACTCCTAAAAGCCGATAAACACAAGAAAGTCATCTTTTCACTTGAATCCTCCTCCTCCCTACCATCTCTTTTCCACCCCTCCTTAAAACTCCAAAAGGGATGAGATTGAAGAGAAGTGAAGAGAGGGGGTGGGTGGGGATTCTGTACTTTTAGTTCGGGATTAGAGTGAAAAAGAAACTCACAGTTTGAAGATCCCGCAATTAGTATTCTCCCGTGAGCCTCCGCGGTAAACAGTTGGCGCGCCATCCTTCGGACTCTGTTGACATTAAATTCAATTTGGAGCCCTGGGGAATTTGAAGAAGTGTCCTTAGGGTTTGTGAAGAGGAAAGGAGAGGAGGGGGTGGGGGGAAGAATAGAATTCACCCCCTCCCATCTCACACTGGTATTGGACGAAGTTTTAAACCAGGGGTTCATTCGTTTGGATGCTGAGAGCATACAATGTATAGAATGCTCTGTTATTTCAACTTTTCCCGATGAAAAGATCTAACGGTAAGTTCCCCCCGAATAAAAGCCTACATATGCAGTGTTGGCTCAACCATAGTTTAGTCATTTGTGACATGGATTGACAAAACTGTCAACTTTACAGCCGTTTCAAGTCACAGCGGTAATTGCTTCCATGAAAACAGAATGCTAAGTCAACCGCGTAAAGGATCCATAAATGAAATGAAGATTCGTTTTTGTTTTAATTATTTAATCACATCGAATATTTTTTCCCGCCATTCGAATGTTCTCTACCCAACTGTACATTTAAATTAATGTAATTATGAACTAAACTTTATTTCGAGAAATCCCCGGATTTGCATTTTTAAATTACGTAAACGTAGTGACATCTGATAGCTCAAAAATGTTACAGTGAATCCGCATAATCCTACTACTACGTTAGTGATGGTCGGGATTACAATGTAACGCTGGAAGATCGTTATCATATATATATATATATATATATATATATATATAACACATCAATCAATAACTCCCGAGACTAACATTGAAAACAACATTTTTTTTGCAATTTTTTTTTTATTCATCAACATAACACCTTTTGTTAATCACCTTTTAGGGTGATACAATCGTTCCAACGCGCTTTTCCAAATCTTTTTTTTTTTCAAAAATTTTTTTTTTTTTTTTTTTTTTTTCCCGCAAGAAATCTTTTTTGTTGCGAGTAAATAGCGATAAACAGCTTTCTGAATCATCGACTTGTTGCTGTTTTTGTTCCATCGAAAGCAATCGCGGCACCCACTTGGAAAAAACCTTTTTCATGCTCAATTTTTCACGAAGGATAGTAAATACACTTCCATATGATATCTGTGTCATCTCAGCAATCTCACGGAGCTTCACTTTACGATCTTTCATTATAATTTTTGTCACTTCACTCACATTTTCCGGTGTAACGGCTTCCACAGGTCTACCCGAGCGTTCCGCGTCATTTGTGTCGGTACGACCACGTTTAAACTCGGCAAACCACAGACAAATCGTTGCTTTTGATGGACAAGAGTCCGGGTAACATTTTTCAATCCATTGTTTCGCTTGCACGCTGTTTTTACCCATTAAAAAACAATGTTTTATCAGAACACGAAACTCGGTTTTTTCCATTTTTTAAACAAACTACAAAACGACTTTACTCCAACCTCGATAACTCAGCTGTTTCTGGTCCGATCGACTTAAACTTTTGACACGTTTCAAGCAAAGGTTAGTACTCTAGAAAGACCTGGTTACTGGTTTACTACGAGCGCCATCTCTGGGTTAGTCTCGGGAGTTATTGATTGATGTGTTATATATATATATATATATCTGTTTAAACTTAATTAGATTAACATAGCTCTAAATCTGCTTAATAAAATATTGGCTTACAGATTTTGTTTTACTAAATTAACATCTCTCTAGACATGCAAGTACAGCTGTTATTGATGGATTCGGCTGTTTTAAATCTGGTCAAGTGATGAAAATGACATCTTAATTGCTTCCACAATCTTCAAATATTCGCTCCTAGCCACAGAATTTTAACATGCAAACCCTGTGTGCACCACACGATAGCTTTGTTGAAACTCAGACTCGAAGCTAAAATATATTTCACGAATTTGATAAGTATGATATCAAATCGGTTTTAATTAAAGTCGAAGAAAAGCAGCACGAAGGCTATTCTCGTTTTTCTAAGTGAGGGAGGTTTATGCTACCAAAATTCCAACCCACTCTTCCCATTTCCACCGTGTCTACTCGAAAACTTTCAGCCTCTATTGTAGATTTCTTCTTAATTATTTTTAGAATGGTATTGTTTATGAAAAATATAATAAAAAGTAAATAAATAATATAATTTGCTTTGTGGCATTGTATTAGTTAGATTTTTGAATCATTCAAACGTAATGATTTTTAATTTTTGTTAGTTAAATAATTTGTATGTTAAGTATTTTCGATTTATTCATACTCATGATTGTATAAATTCGTTGACAAATTAACTTTAACTCATAGAGGATTAGGTATAATTGTATAACAACGATTTTTTATTCTTGTTTATATCAATACATAATGAGAGATAGAGGAATAGCAAACTTATAGTGTCTGCCTTTCATTATTAAGCTCACCAGACATTTTAAGATCTAATTAAATAGTCAATAAGATCAAAACTCCAATTGAAGATACAGAAGAGAAAGACAACATATAGTTTATTATCAATCAAGTAATATGTAAGATCGCTCTCACTCGAATCCCTCTTAACCCATGTAATCCTAATTTATATTCAAATATTAAAGTTGTAGCCTACGAAACCACTCATTCTGATTCAAGAACTTTTCAATGGTAGCAGATCCGATCCCTTTTATTCCGAACAGGAGTCACTTCCAACTATTATCAATACAAACGATTATTTACAATAATTCACTCCAATCTACAACATCTATCATCGTTATCATCTGTTTGCTTTCTCTTTCCTTTCAATTCTATTTCGCTTATATATCACTAGCCTTAATTCAATTCATTACATGTCTAAATGTCATCAAATTTACCTGATCACATTTTATTTGGTTGACAAAGAGTTGTAATTATGCGTGATTCAAGTTACAAAAAGTACTCGAGGTAAATGAAGAGAAAATCGCGAACACCCCCCGTCACAAGCAATGTTTATTTGGTTTGCTTTTTGAACGTTTTCTATCATTTAATTCTGTCTTATTTAAAGATTCCATCAACAAAGCCAATGTGCCTCGTAATTCTGGGCCACGGTTCGATGACGAACTCGAAATATGAGCGAGTAGCAGATCTCTACATCCGCCACGGAATGGTAGACCATTCGATAAGGACAATCAGCCCTGCCAGATTTAACGTGAAATAGCTCCGTTGCATTGCGGTCTTTGGAAAGATGAGACTCGACCTGATAACCATCTGTTACGACTACGTTATCTTATGACCGCGGATAACCGGAGGATATCAGGAGACCTCGGCAACTATGATACCATTAGCATGATGCAAATTCGGCAATAGAGACGGACTTCAATTTTTAATTACAATTGTTCGTGTAATTCTTATGTTTATAATATTTTTTTTTATGATTAAGTAATTTATTTACTTTCAGAATATTTGATGCAGATTATATTATTTCACTTTGCATAACTTTTGCATTTTAATCACTTTGCATAGCTTTTCTTAAACAGTTTATTTATTTTCATATTATTTTTATGCAAGCGATTATTGATGCCCAATTTATTGTTATGTATTTCGTAAGTTTTTATACCACTATGTGGCAACAACGAACAATATTCCAAAGTTTGTTGATCATCGCCGTGTTGGAAAAAAAATGTGGTTGTGTGAAAGTTGCGATGTTCGTTTTACTCCTTTGATGCGTTCTTTTTAACTTGTGCAAATAGGGACAGCTCGCTCATTGTTAGCGGCAAATCGTAATTATTCCAAATATGTTAATTTCATAAATGTTACGTGTTCTCCGTCCATATTTGTTTGTTTGTGTGAATGTGAATAAATAAAAAAAAATACTAACTAAGGACTGCTTATTGGATTAAACACTACTCGGACTGTTTACAACAATTATATGACGAGATATGATATTTTACCTTCATTTGTGTAATTTTTATTCGCATCATGTTAAATTTTAAGATTATTGGTTATGTGTAGTGCTTAATTAAGATCTCCATACAGCCCACGAGAGTCTTAAAATCCCGCCTTGAACATGTGACCTTCCGGCTACATAGATACGACTTTGTCGATCAAGATATCAATGCCTTTTTTATTGGTCTATTTTGAAAAAAAATATTTCGAGAACGCACATCTTTTCTCTCTCCCATTTAAACTGGATTTGGATTTATATCACACATGAGCTGATCTTTGGGTTATTAGCGACGGTTGTAGGTCAGTATCAAAGAGAAAATTCAAACCTAGCCGAAAGAGGCATATAACTAGAGAAAGTATATCTGACCGAGGAGAAATATGTACTTCTTTTATTACAAAGCAGCCATGTTCATCATCATTTATATAATCTCAATAACAAATATAATTCAAGGGCGCCAACCAAGATTTTAGTAAAAATATTTAAAATATATAATAATTATTGGATTAATTTATGAAAAAAAAAATTTGTCGCTATTCTTTGTAAATTCATATAAATTAGACTTACAGATGTAATTCTTGAGAATAATTTTTTTCTTTCATCTATATAAAGCTCCGGAAGATAATTGTTTTACCACAAAAGCTTTGTATTGAAACTAAAATGGGGTGGAAGTAGTTCCTTTTTTATGGTTACAAATTTCACGCCTGATGACGAAGAGCTCTGCCATTTGTTTGAGTCCTTATTATACCGTTGCATGGAATAATGAAAGTTAAGTTAGACCTCAAATTCCTAACTAAGCGTAGTGTGAGATATGGCATTAGCTCAGGTTAAAGGTTTTTACTCGTATCCATTATTGAATTCGTGAACGTAATGCTAAGCGTACAGATTTTTTATTTACCTCTCTCTTAGGGGCTTATCTTCTTCAGGAAAGTTCCTAAACTTAACAAATCAACATTAACAGTTGAAATGTACAACATAATATGTACATAAGGATTAAATTTATCTTAATATCTTGGTAATTTCTTAGAAAGAATTACAATTGTACTATGCTCTCAAGTATATATATATTATTAATGACATAGCACATTTACTTCGTCTGCTGTTCATCCCAAAAATAAATTTGTAGCTATCAAATGGTCATCCAGCAAGTTAGCGACCGGCATTGATTCCGTGACCGTCGCAGGTTCCTGATGTTACTAAGATCTGTGTGTTGAGAGGTTGACGCCTAGCAAATCTGTCGAGGCTCGAAAATTCTCACGTAAGTGTTATGTAGAAGCTTGTAGAAGTCCCAACTCAAAGTTATTCCAAGAATCAGATTTATGAGATCCGTCGCCTATGACCTCGAATTGATTTTAAGTGTGATGTTAATAAACAATCAATCAATTTAGTTTTAAAATGTCTCTCTGTTTCTTTTATCAATTTTCAATGCATATTGATCTACTCGTACGTATGATCTATTTATTGTAAACAACACACCTGATCTCACATCTCGTGGATGCTAAATTTCAAATTTTTAGACTTTTTGAATATATATATATATATATATATATATATATATATATATATATTGAAAATTGTGATACCAACCATTTGACGATACTCAACAACTCCAAAAGTTATTCAAACAATTGTACAGAAATTTTTTCGTAAATACAGCAGTTAAATGGACATGCCACTCCCGCGTACTTTCGAATTCTACGAGTGTTTTTGTTTATTTTACTTTATAAGCTCTTTTAAATTTCTTAGACATTAGGATGAGTTAGTAGGCAGCTTGGCAAAATGGTTAACTAAAATAAGTCTATATTCATTAATCTCGAAATTTTTCCCAATATTGATTAGTTCTGGTCTTCAATTTTTAGAGACCATCTCAAATCTAGTCACTAATATTTACAATGACGAAAATCAAAAACATTTTATTATTTTAGAGAAATCTAGCATAAAAATATTTTGAAATGTAGGCTTCTCACTGGCAGGAGATGGTAAGCTTCGTATCCATACATTAAAAAAAAAGGAACATAGAATCATTTTTGAGAATCTTAGAAGCCAAACAAATGATAAAAAACAAAGAGAGTTGTCGGAGTAAATGGAAAGAAAGTTATATATCATCCTGAAGCATTTTAATACGCAAGAGTTTCAAAACTTAATTTTATAAATGAAAATTAAAACTTTAAATGCATTTTTCTCAGTTCGAGTCTCTTTTTCAATTGCATGCAAGGCTGTTTCAAAAACTATTACACTTGTTAAAATTATATTATTAATAGGTTGTAAATATAGTAAGTATAATACACTCTTAAAACTGCGCCCAAGTTTAGTATCATATATGCATTTAATGTCTTAAAATAGTAAGCAAAATGTTCAACTACTTAAAAATTCAGAAATATTTTACTTTTAAAAAATATTTTGTAAAATTTTATTTAATTTTCTAGAGATTCAGTTCAAAAGGTGTATATGACTTTATACATTAAACTACTGTAATTCATAAGGAATATTTGTGTACAAAATATCCTGCACGAAGTAAAACCTACTCAAATTTCATAAAAGAAAATTGTATTATATTTATTGGCCCAGAAAATAAAAAATAAGTATAAATTTAATTCGTTTCACATATTTTAGAAAATTCATTTCTTTTTAAAGTAGCTGTAAAAATATCAAAGTAGTTAATTTTAGTTTCAATTAATTATAGTTAGTCGAAAATTGTGTAAATTTTCAGCAGTTGAGATAAATCTAACATCTGTGAGATACTTTAAGGCTACCGTCTACCGGCCATTTTCATTTCGTGGACGTAATGTTAATCCTATGGAATTTCTACTTTTGCTCTCAAATCTTTACTTTTTTTTTCCTTTTTTTATCAATTTGGATGCAATAAAGCGCACTTGAAAAAGCAAAAAATAATGAAGGCTTCTGTGGAATTACTTTTTTCCTCCTTTTTTTAAAAATATTTTTACTCCTATTTTAATGATTCTTTTAGGAGTTTTTCCGGTCATAAGAAATATTTTAAAATATTTTTACAAATCGGAGGAAAAAACTAATTTTGCAAGAGCCTTTATTATTATTATTATTATTATTATTATTATTTTGCTCTTTCAGATACCCTTTATTGTATTCAAATAGATAAAACTGTAAATATTTGAGAGCAAAAGTAGAAATTCCATAGAATTAGGTCTATGAAATCAATAAGGCCGATAGACGGGAGCCTTACGCAGGCTTTTGATTTATTGTTTAATCGATCTTTGTGAGTATATAACTCTTGGAAAATGCAACGTTTTTTAAATCATTATTTGTTATTAGTAATTATCATAGTAAAACCAAAAGTTTACCAAAGATTAAAAAAAACAACAACCTAAAGCCAGTTAAGAACTACATAGTATAAGCTCTTTATGCTCATTTAATGTATTAATTACAGAGTTTTATTTCTGACTTTTGTTTACGAGTCTGATTTTTTTTGCATCTCATTCCTAATCTTGAAAGAAATTAAGGCCGATAACGATTAAGGAAATCCAGATATCCATTTTACATATTAATAATAATAAAAAAAAGGGACAAGCGCAATTTGTGGAAGAAGAGAATGTCAGGTAAGTCAGGTGGATCGAATAGTTGGTATTTGATTAGCGTCACTCTTAGAAGCAGCAACGAAGTTTACTGGCCCAAGCCTAGTAATTTTTAATCCAAGGCAAGTGACGAGGATGACACTCAAGCTAGCACATCGCTCTCTCCAAACTCCCCAACTACACCAAAGTGAGAGTTTTAAACCCCGCAATATGACAGGACTTTAGGTGAATCAAGACTTGAGCAAGCAGGTCGAGTGAAACATCTCCGGCCACGAGCTCGATGCCATGACAACTTGGCTACTGTAGCAATAACCCAAGTGGAATGGAGATCATCCAAAGTAATAAATAATAATTCCAAAATCAGTAAGGCGAGGGTGATTTGCTCTAACCTTATCACATGGGGGCTTTCAGTATGATGTAAATTCTTAACATGAGATTAAAAATAATATAATGATAATTAAACATATATAGAGGATTTTAAGTGCAATTCTGTGCAGTGTATATGGTTGAAAACTGATGTTAAGGGGGGAAATTATCTTATTTGAGGAAATACAAACTACTTTGGGATATTTGGGTAATTATAAATCCCCACATATTTCGAAAAAGTAAAACCAAAGGTCTCATAAATAGACTGTCTCTTATAATTTAAAGTACTTTCCGTCGAGAACCTCTTTTATCTTTAATAAATACACAATTATTACGTTTCTTAATAAGAATTTTGATAAAAATTGTACCCATGAAAAAATAAGATTTTTTCGTACATTTTACTCATTTATAACAGAATTTAATATTAATCCTAATTCAGCGTAACGTTATAACACTTGATATATCTTTATGAAATCACGATCGATTATTTTTACAAAATAAATCTCATTTATATCCGAAAAATAAATAAGTTATCGTGTTTACTTCAATTCAGCGTTTTCCGCCTTTAGATCTAACACGAAGTGAAAAGACTTTTCCTTCATTTCAAACACTGTTTATTTGGAATACATTAATTTCCGCATTACTCATTGGAATCGAAATTTTTTTTTAACCGCCTGTATGCATTTCATCAGGCTTATTGTGAAAGGGTTGGGAACGCAAACGTGAACCTTATCTTGATGGAGATAATCTTACATCAGCGTGAGATATATGATTCTTCAACAATGCTTCACGAGGGATTTCTTTTCGAGCGAAAAGCATACCTGTGTCAATATTTGAGGGGAGCAGAAGAAATTTTGGTGAGCCAAACACCACGTCATATCGAGGTTAAAAGGGTTAAAAAGGATTAGATACTCTCAGACCCAATTAATATTCCGTTTACTCACCGGAACTTTTAATTAGCTCTGAGTATTCTCTCGTTGATAATTAGAAAGGTAATATAGTTTTAAAAGTAAGCCAATATTTGGAGAATTTCTATCATGTCGTGACAGAGAAGAGCTACGTTTTTTTTTACGTACGTTCTGATACAATAAAGTGTCCGCCGTAGCCGGAGCATGCATGTTAAATCTGTATGAGGCCGTCCTCCCGTTGGCGTGGTGTGGAAGCTAGGGGAGAGGGAGGTTGGTCACTATCCCTCGTGTTGCTTAGAAGACGTTAAAACCAAATCAAAAAAGATATGTGAGATGTAAGGCTGAAAATGTATCAATAATTTATATTTGAAAATAGATTCTGTGATATATATTCATAAGTTTTGATATATAACTCTGTTAGTCACTGTCATGATCAGGAATCAACTGAAATCGAGATTCTTCAATGAATGTAAGAACTGAAAGAAAACATATTATAAGTATAATTTTATGAGTTATGAACATTAAAAGATTGGTATAATTCTTTTTGAAGCGAAAAACACTCCTCTGCTTCTGAGACTCAGCTGATAGGTAATCACTATGCGCTTCCAGATAGCAGCTTTGTGCCTCCTGCATCCATCAAGCAAGTGAGGTCCTGACAGCACTTTAGGGAGGAGGAGGTATGCTGCCCATAAAGGGGTGGGGTGAAGTGTGCTCACTGGTTAAAAGTGCCCAACTTTCGCTCCAGAATGAAGCGCTTTCTCGGCATTAATAACACATCACGAACTAATTAAAGGCGCCCTTCATATGCTGGTGTTTGAGTGTCTCCCCTCAGGAGTGGGAAGAACAAACAAAATGTGTAACGCTATCCCAGGTGTATCACAAAGCAGAGATCGAAGGACTATCTAGAAAGTGTGGACGAGTTCTCTTTTTGGCTATTTATCGCCCAGTTAAACCAATATTTGAATAACTCGAATAACATCATGCAAATGTGAAAGGAAAAACTGATATCAAAGGAAAATATTATAGTGCAGATATTTTTGCCCAATAAGATACATTGTATTTTAGAATGATACTTTTTTTTGATGAATCTTCAGTAACGTTTTTTTTTTTTGATTATTCTCTACAATAATAACATAGGATCAATACTGACACACACACACACACACACACACACACACACACACACACTGCTTAAGCCATTACTAATAATAATAATACATTGACACATCATTAATACTACACACACACACACACACACACACACACATTACTAATAATACACATTACTAATAGGCTTTCACACACACTACTAATACACACATACGAATACTACACACATTACTAATACTATTGTTATATATATAGTTTTGATATCTTTTTCAATTGTTCTAAGTTTTTTTTTTTCAACTAGAAAATATTTTTTCATATATTTTTTTTTTTTTCTGTAATCTAAATAATTTTTTCAAAAAAGTTTTCTCTCCATAGTAAATCCCCCCCCCATAAGCTTTTTTTGCATTTTTTGCGGTTTCTCATTAGTTAGTTATTTATTCTCATAGTTTTAGATAACATTATTTGAAATATCATTTTAATTTTATATACGT
>BMAW01065761.1:168131-191040 GCA_019974015.1 Nephila pilipes
AAGGGTTAAGGAAATTTAATGCGGTGAAGAGCATAGCAATACGTAACCCTGAAGCAACAAGGATATTATAATGAAATAAATTAACTTATAGTTTAACTTAATTTTAGTGTTTCATGTCGCTTTTAGTATTTTATATACCAGCCTCTAATTCTGTGATTGAGATGATCCGTCTATATTTTATTATGAATTTACATCTCATCTAGCCATTCCAACATACGACATAAAATAGTTTTAACAAGAGATACAATCACATTTTCGATTACTGCTAGAATAATACATGATTTTTCAAAACCTTAACATGCTCTCTAAAAGTTAATTTGATTTATGGATTGAAATAATTAATTAGTTTTAAGAATGCCCCAATTTTGAGAATGAATGTTGTTATGATGTCTTCATATTCACCTTAGTTTTCAAAAAGAAAATAATAATAATGAAAAAAAAAAATTAATGTTTTCTTCCCCAATATCTATATTGTAACTACATTTTTGTGTTATTCTACTAGAAAACATTATTTAAATGCGTATTTGTTTCTCGCATAAAAATTTTTAAAATCTGTTTCATCTAATTTGGTTTCTATTAAATTAAGCAACTGATTTTTTTTCCGGTATTTTCAATAATGTCACGAGAATATTTTATTTCACATAGTTCATATTTTATTGAGTGACTGATATTTTTAGTATTTTCAAATGTATAATTTACTCAAATTTTTAATATCTTTTTGTTACTCTATAATAATAATTTCCACTTATTTTGTATATACAAGGTGTTTCGAAACTCGTGGGTAAAAGTTTAAGGGGTAATAGAAAGCATCTAAACAAGCTATTTTTTAATCTTGCTATGCATAGGTGGAGAGCAAGCGGTGGACCGCTAGACTCTGCTGTAATGGAAAGCAGAAAGTGCGAGTTTTCTTATACATCGTCATTTCCATCGCTGATTTCAGGAGGCAAAGAGACGTACAATAATCAGGAAAAGGCTAGAGCCTAAAAAATATTGAACCCTGCAAGTGGTTCATTACTCGTATGACATACAGGTTGTTTCAAAACTCATTGGAAAAAACTTAAGGGGTTATAGAAAACATCTAAACCAGTATACAATGGATGGCGGAGAACAAGCGGTGAATAGCTAGACGGGGCGGTAATGGAAAGCATAAAACGAGAGTATTCTATCACATCGTCATTTTTACCATGGATTCCTGAAGGCATGGTGACGCACTGCAACCAAGAAAAGCCGTGGGGCCGAGAAATCCACTGTAGAAATGACGATGTGAAAGAAAACTCGCGCTTTACCCTTTACATTATAGTGTCATCTAGCAGTTCACCACTTGCTTTCTACCTGTGCATTGTTGGGTGAAAATTTCTCTGGTAATACATTCTGATAATACGTTTTGATAATACATTTTCATATATATACTTTTATTTACTTAAATGTTTTGATATTACTTATGCTAAAATATTAGAAGTCTAATTTCTTTATGCTTGAAATGTAAATGAATACTGAGTTATTCAAAATAGTTCATCCGACTTCAAAATTTCACATTTTTATAAATAAGTGTCACAGAATGATAAATAATACATGAATGCAAAGGAGAAATATGGAAGTTTTTATTTACAAGTGTTTGGTATAACTTCCTTTAGTTACATGTATGGTGTCAATTCGATACGTATATTCATTCCAAACACGTTATAAAACGTCAGGGGTAATTGATTGCGCTGCAGCAGAAATCTGTTGTTCACATAAATTTGGTGGTAACGGCGGTGCGAACATTTTATCTTTTAACCCCCTCCCCCTCAAAGAAAAAAATCGTATGGGGGTATTAATGATTAGATATGGGAATAGCATATTAGGTGACTCAAGAGGCCAGCTGTGTAACATCAAGTTACACAGCTGGATCCGCTGCAACCGATCCAACTGCGAGGTAGCTCCATGAAATATTCCAAATTAGCTTTCGTGAAATAGCTTCACGAAGAACACACGAGAGCCATCTGTTTTTTTTTTTTTTTTATTTTTATTTTAAAACTTCCTATGTTTTCCTTTATATTTTGATATTTTTGAAGAGTAAACAAGCAGACCGGAAGAGCACTGCTTCCAAAGACACAAGCCCCATATCCTTCCCTTGTCCATTTAGCAATGAAACCAACAGAGAACGTAAAAGGAGTTGAATTGTACATAAAATGAAGTACCTCGTCCTCTGGAAAAAGAATGATGCACTTCGACCATTTAAAAACAATTACCACTTACAAAATAAAAGATTTACAAGGTTTTTCTCGGTATTGGAGAAGGGAACTGTGACAACTATTTGTATTTTTTTTTCTGTTGTAATCGAAGACACGTTCAGAATCATCTGATTCTCTTCTAAAAAATTTAAAACATCCAGTAAAATAACCAAGAACTCCCGACCTCGGTTATTTCCTGGACATGTAAACTTCCATAAAAATTTTGAATCACTAATGAATGCATGAGAAAAAAACAATAACTGGAGGAAAAGTTCCTAACTCTACAACATTTTGCTATTAAAAAAAGACGATTACATTCCAGTCATGTTCTGTGTTTTTTAAATTTAATTTATTACATTTTGCAAGAATTTCCCGGAAATTTTTTTAATAAAAACCACTGCATTCTAAAATAGCTCAATGATAACAATAATTCGTTAGAAGATGGAATTTCGTTAGTTTATATTCTACTAAATTCGTTGCTTAAACTTTTGAGCTCAATTCGTAAGAATCCTTTTTCTTCCTTGATGTATTTTCAAGTTCAAAACTCATATTAAAATTCCTTAAGATCTGGGCTAATAATTATGACATTCAGGATTCTTTATCGTCTTATGCACAAATTATGCTACCAATTAAAGCATTTGATAACATATTCCATAGAAATGATTATATTCAATTTTTGAGATTAATATGACAGTCTTTGAAAGCTAAGAAATTTAACAACTCAATTACAAAAAAATAGTAAACGATTAAGTCCGTAGTAATTAATATTTAGTTTATGCATAATTAAATACTTTTTGTTTTGGTTTCCTTTTATTAACGTCCCACTGAAAAGCAACACGAGGGCAATTGGCAGAAAGCCCGAGGGGACTAAGCTCACCCAAAGGGATTAGAGCTACAAACCAGCACCCCAAGGGACAATCACCCCCGTGCTCAGCGTTTATTGACAATAAGAAGAAAATTTTTTTACAACAATAAAAGGTAAGATATAACAGTACATGTTGGAACTAAGAACAAAAGATAATATAAAATTTCGAAATTCAAAAGAAAAAAAAATGCTAACAATGTGTTTATAGTGTATGACGTCACAGATCAATTTCCAACTTTTCATTTTTTTTTTCTGGAATACATATCAATCCATATACCATTGACATCCATTGGTGACATACCTTGGAATTTTGAGCTTCGATCAAGTGATGAAGACGTCACTTGAGCAGGCACTTCCTTCTCCAAATTCCACATCACGCTCATGGGAGAACATTAAGCTTCCATAGATTTAACATGCATCAGCCCCGGCTACACGGTGGGTCTTTAGCGATGTAGGGTTCGAACCTAAGACTCGACGAAAACTGCCGGTCGTGAGTCCGTAACCATGACCACTAAGTCATCGCTGCCATTTTTATTGTTAAAGAGATAAACAAGAAACTTATCGGCAAGTAATATTAAATAATCAAAACTCAAGAAGTTGTGAAGAAAAGCTTGCCCTTTAAGAAAATCAAGGCTCGTGAGACTTCTGACAATCACACACAGGAAAAAATAAATTTAAAGGAGCTGGTTTTAGAAATTCCGCTTATATTTATCACTCGGTCATCGATTGTAAGAGCTTAGGAGGACGTTATCAGGTCTTTCAAAGTTTTATTAAGTCCGGTTTCATTTTCTTTAAGAATGTCCGACAGTTTCTGAAGCGTGGTTTCCCAAGAATTATCACTACTTTACATTGAATAGAATGTATGTATAGTGAAATGAATCATAATTATCTAAGCTAGTATAGCTCAAGCTCACTGCATGTTACTCATCATCTATCAAATAAATTTGTTTTCTTTTTACCAACGCTTCTTATCACCCTGCATTGTGTAACAATTTGGCACAAATCTTTTCATTAGTTTTTCGTTCACTTTTTGATGAGCTAGAACCTTGGAAATTCTGCACATAAACTTAGTTTTAATGGCAATACACTACTGAGTTATACAGTACAAATTAAAAAAAAACCATTAAGATTTTTTTTTTTTTGGAAATAAAGAATAATTTTTTAAATATATATATAAATAATATAAAAAAAAGGAGGGAAAAGTTTTCAATCCAGTTGAAAATTTTGACCAAAAACTCATGTCTTGTGCACCCTCCAACTGTTTATTATCAAAATTGTGCGCGGGTATACCACTTAATTTTTAGGCAAAACATTTTGGATGGATCGAAAAATCTCCACTTTATTTATGATAACGATAAACTAACATTTTATTACACTTTTTAACTACTATTTTTATTGCTGTTACATCAATAATTTTAGCAACAGTAACTGAAAGTTTTTTGATTATTGCATTGAAACCCATAGGATGATTTCACAAATAAACATTTTTCCTACATAAAATTCTCCGCTTTTTTCCCCAAAAAATCCCGAAACAATATATGTAGCTTTACATGAAACAGTGATCTGTTCATTTGGAATTTTCGGTTAGTGACCTCTCCCTACATTAACTCATTTTACTATAAAACCATAAATTATATGGACAAATTTAATATTAGGGGTATGTTAAATATATTATTTACCAACCAAAGGTGTGCTATGAAAAAGGTTCGAGAACCCTCTAATATATATTATTTAAAAGAAATTAGACATATGCTGTTCTTTCAAATTATATTTACATACATTGTAATGGTGGTGCTTCTTAAAGCTTCCTTATATGAGTATATAGACACTATAGAGAAACTTTGCTTTGTCGCCAACAGTTATTATCAGCTTTTTCCACTGTCGGAACTCTTACAACCCTGTCTAGAGAAAGGAAGAGGTGCGGGGGAGGGTCAGTAGGAATAAAGCTTCTCGAACATGTCCGGGCTCTTGACTTTGTAATGATTTCGTTTTACTTTTCTCTTCATCGAAGTGTTGGATTGTATGGTCAGCGAATAAAGAACGACCAAAGACTACTTTCTCCAGTTTCATCCGTTTTATTTATTTCTCCAGTTTTCTTCTTTTTTTATTTTTAAATTTCTTCTTCTTTCTCTTATTTCCTTATTCTTTTCCTGGACGTTTTAAAAAGAATTGCTTTTTTCTTCGATGCTTTTAACCTTTCTCGAGGCATGAGAGAATCTTTCAGGATTTGGAGAGAGCTCGAATTATGAGAATAATCCACGAGTTGTTGCGTGTTTCTGAAACTGTTCTGATCTCATTTTGAAAAATTCGCTGTAAATTTTTTAAACAAAATAAGTGATTCATACATTTTATTATTTTAAATATGAAAAAAATAAAACATGATTCGTGAAACGAGCCAATTTGTCGTAAATGTAGGGCATAAAGCTCAATTAAATTGATCGTATAAAAATTAAGTGTTTATCAAGATACGCTTGAAACATAAATATTTAATTATCTTTTATGAAATATTAACTTTAATTTTAAGAAGAAACAATCGATCTCAAGAAAATTGTTAATATTTTGTTAAAGATTTTCCAAATATTCTGCTAGCGACAGTAAAAAAATATAAATTCGAGTTCTGATCTTTGAAAGATATTAATAAAATATATTATGAATATTTTTCATCACTCTGGGATTAGAGCAACACGAGCATATTTCTATAATTCATGAAAGTAGTTAAGATATTTCGGCGTTAGATACTTTGAGATGTTATTCTGCTCCGTTCCCCGTGAAATGGGAGATATCGTTTGGTGACCTTGAGTGCCAGCATTGTTCCGAAGGAAAGATGACCGGTAACTTTTTGCTGTACCTTAACCAACTAGGCTGAAAAGACGTCTCATCTGAGTAGTTAGCTAGGCATTTTAGCTTCTGGCGTTGTTGTAGAAGAGAGTCTCTGTAATATTAATAATATATTTTAATCAACTTTATAAGTTTCATCCTTTAAAATTTAAAGTGTTTTATTAGAATCACGAATGTTCTGAAAGAGATTAGAAGCCTATAGTTTGAAGGCAAAAACAATTTCAGATCGTGCATTTCTTAGTAAATGGGATTTATGTCGCATTTTATAAGCTAATGTATAATCTGAAGAAACCTAAAAAAATATGTACTTTAGCGAGAACAATTTTTTTCGTTCCGAGTAAAAATATAAGTTATATTTAAAAGGAATTTAAGCTTTTAACTGATGGTGATAAATAAGTTATATTAAATTTATAATAAGGTACAAGAAACGATATACTTCTATGAATTGGAAAGAAAATAAATTTAAAAGTATTCAAAAATGCTCTGAATTTTTCAAAAAATCGAATCAGGAAATCTATTTCCAGCTCTTTTTTTTGTATTAATATTAAACAAACTTGTTAAGTAGTGTAAAATTGCAAGTAGAAAGTTTATAGATATATGAAATTAATTAGTGAAAAACAAATAACACACGATAGAAAAATAAAATTTCACTGCTAGTTATTTTATATGCTTTGAACTAAAACATTAAGGTAATAATACAGATTTTCTTAGCATGCATTCTCTAACTTCCATTTAAAAATTTGAAAGACTTTTCAGGATCGAAAAAACAAAAATTCTACAGCAAATTCTTTCTATTTGTCTCCTATTTCAAGAGGTTTATTTTATTTTATAGAGCCTTTTAGATCTGCTTACATTGTTGTAAATATAAATATTTTTAATGTAAACATTTTACAGTGATAGAGAAAATGTAAGTAAGTATAAAAAAAATTCATTATCAAATTTGCATATTTGTATATTTATTCTACTAGTAAACTCTTTATTTTTTACAGTTGAAAATTTTTACGAGTTTTAAATTTATTTTAGATTAGAATTGCAAATTTAACTGCAATATTTAATATCTATTATTAAAATTAGTGAAAGATTGTGTCTATTGTAGGAGATGTAAACATGACATCTTTGGGGAAATCCTATAGCATCGAGTCAATGTGTGATAAGTGTTGGAACCCCATGGACCATTATTAGAACAACAGTAGTAAGCAGAAGTAACCGCGAGACGGAAGTTATGTCATATTCCCTCCCCCTTTTGCTCCTTTGGATCGTATACCCTATAATAGGGATTCTTAACCCCATGCCCGCGAAGCTAATTTTGTGCGCCCGCGACTGTCCGTTATATTCTATATCAATTCATCACACTTTTAGAAATAAAATATAAGCAGTAAAATTATTGTCCTAGCAACAATGTTTTGTCTTATCAGTTTGTGACATTGGGCTATTCGCGGTTTCTCTTCACTAACCTTGGGGACTTTCAGTTGAGATTGATTGCTTTCACTAAACAACTTTTGCCCAACCAAAAATGAAACGTGATGAAGAACGTAATATGCAAAGCAGTTAGGAATGAAGTGAAGCGGTTAAATTAAGAAGTATATAAACTCCATCTGAAAGAGTAGAGTAGCTGAAGGAGGATCAGAGAGGCGTTGTAGTGAGAGGAGGTGGAATCTAAGTGCTATAGTATAGATAGGGGGATTTACAGATTAGTATTGAGGTCCGAGTGTAAATCGCTCGGATTGAGAATTGTTCTAGTATTTTCAGCAGTTGTTCCAGATTCAGAGTTGCAGTTGATAAGAGATTTTGGTAAGAAGCTGTTAGATTATTATTGGTGGGTTGAATTAAAGTGTTAATAAACTTAACCTGGAGAGCACTATTATTAATGTCATAGTAGATATATATTAATAGATGTTGAAAGCTGTTTTGGTGGTTCTGTAATTATTGGTGTCGTAGTGTTTAATATTAGATATTAGTGATGGCACAAGATAACGCCCGGGTCGACCGGGTGTTACAAGTTGTTATAGTCGTTGAAGACCCTCGCGTTTAATTTGTTGCCCATTAATTGTAATTAAGAATTTTCTCAGAGATTTAACTTTTAAAATTGTTTAATTTTTATTTTAGGTTAAGTCCAATCCTCAAATTAATATTTCTGAAGTTGCAAATTCCACGATGGAAATTATTCAGGAAGAAGCATCTTCAATTGAAGTTGAGGTTTTAAATATTCAGATTGATATTGTATTAAAATCGTGAGGACTTAATGAAAATATTTTGTATCTAGCTGAAGATAAAAAAATACCCCTTTTTGAAAAAAGAAGTTTACAAATTAAAAAAACCTGTTTCGGGTCCACATATTTATGTGAATCATTGTTTTCAACAATGAACACAATTAAATCAACAATCAGATCTCGACTTATCGATAGCAATCTCGAAGATGCTATAAGATTGGGAATATCATGTTATACGCCTAACTTTGAAAAAGTAGTGGACAATATACAGTGCCAAAAATCGCATTATATGTAACTATTTTGAAATTTTTGTTATTTTTTTTTAGAGTAGGAAATTATTTATGATACTTATGATTGCAATAAAATAAAGAAATATTAAGAATAGTTATACTTTTTTTTTAACTGCTCCCGCTAGCAATTTCCTGTTTGTCAGATGTGCCCAGACGGGGAATAAGGTTAAGAACCCCTGCCCTATAAGGTTATCCTGTTGAATTATTTGCTCCCTACTGGAATGCTATCGATAATGGACATACCTTGCTACCATATCTTTGGATTTCTTATTAAATTTTTATTTACTTATTGATAAGCCAGTTGTGTTTAAATACGAGATCAGTCAAAAGTTTTTTATTCTAGTAAAATCATATAGAATGGATATAATTTGAATAAAATAATTAAAAGTTTTTAACATAAGCTAAATTAAATAGAATTAATGTATTATGAGTAAAGGATTTAGGAGTTCTTTCATGCAAAGTTGTTCAGATAAATTGCATTATTTTGTTACAATATAAACAAATTTAGTGTTAGATGTGATACTATACTGATTAATAACTAAAGCATCTAGAGATAATTAATTTTGTTTAGTTTGCACAGATCCTTTTATGGCCTAGTTATTTCTCAGTTGTAATTAGAATGCTTATTAATATATCAACACTTAACTAATACTTCAACTCTCAAGAATGAATAAAATAAAGAAGCTGGAAACTAATGTAAGATACAATATTTCATTATTATTCATACAATAATTTTGTTTCGAAGAACATTTTATCCAAGCTCAGCCTTTTTAATCTACAAATAAATTTATGGAGGTGCCATTGGTCCCCAATCAATATAATGCGAATTTTCAGCACAAAAAATTATTCCATTTCTCATCAATGAATTCCCCTTTAAGAATCACTTAAAGTTTATCTGTGGCCGTGGTACCCTGGTGGTTAAGGCAGAGGACTCGCAGCCGGCGGTTTTCGTTGAGTCGGGGGTTCGAGCCTTGATGCTACTAAAGACCCACCGTGTAGCCGGGGCTGATGCACGTTAAATCTGTCGGCGTTCAAAGTCCTCCTATTGGAGTGGTGTGGAAATTAGGAGAGCGAAGTGTCGCTCAGGAGTCGTCCTCGTCACTTGACCGAGGTTAAAAATTGCCTGGTCCGTTGCCAATAGCCCTCGTGTTGCTTCTCAGTGAGACGTTAATAAACACTGAACCAAAACAAAAGGTTGTCTGTCCTTTTAATATAAGTAAAATGAGTATTTAAATTAATCATATACCTTTAAACAAGTTTTTGTATCTAGTATTATAATTAAGTTTAAAATTTTTTTATTGATATCTAAGGACTTAAAATAAGTAAAACAGCATTTAAGTATGAATGTTAAATTTATGATCCTCGAAATAGCAGAACTAAATAATTGCAGAGTTTAGCTTTTTAAATGAATTTGATGATCAAAATGCATTTTTTGGATATTCTAAGTTTATCAAGTTAAGGCTTAAAAAATAAAATAAATTGTTTTTCTAGTGGTAGAATGAATTTAAAAGGTCAAAAAAATTATCAAGTTCAAAGCCATTAATAATAAGTTTACTTTAGAACTAAAAAGTTTTTTGAAATTAGAATAAATTTTTAGTCTTACTCTAAAATTGGAACTGGATTTAAGTCTTGAAAATTGTCTTAATTTTAAAACATATTTTGATATGCTAGGTATTTTTAAAAAGAAATTTATTTAAGGAGTAAATCCTGCTAATGAGACTCTATTAATGCTTTTTCAATAACATATATAATTAAGATTAAAATCTGAGATTTATAATTATGAATAAAAACGGATTTCTTTTTAATACTTAAAATTAGTTAATTATTTGATTCAAATTTTTTTTTTTTAATTAAAACTCAGAAATACACTTTTTTATTTTACTGTGGTTGAAAGTAATTTTAAATTTGAAAGGATGCATTTCAAGTTGACATTTAAACAAAATTTACTGGGGAAAATTTACCAGTATATCAGTCCATTAAATAACAAATCGAATTTTGCAATGAAAAGCAATATATCTTAGAAGAACAAAATATTCATTAATTAGGAAAAGTTTGTATACAATGAGTACAAAAATTGTGACAACCCGTCTTCGTTACTTATGATTTGTTCCATTAACATCCCTAAATAATTAGACATTAAATTTAGACATTGAAGACGTTGCAAGTAATTAGACATTGAAGAATAAGTCATTCAAATACTTAAACTGCATTCATTCTAGCTTAGGAGTAATACAAAATCATTATTTGTGTTATGAATGTGGAGCAGAAACCTTACCCTGGTCTCAATTAAAGGTTATCAGAAAATTTTACTTGTCAAGTCAGTCCCAAATGTATGTCCGAATCAGAAACGAGTTCAAATTCATTCTCATAAATCTAACTTCTATGCAATCTTCTGTTACTAAACTTCATGTGTACAAATTGCTTTCCAATAGACTTCAGATTGTTTGCACTTTATAAACATATCCAATCTCGCTAACAAATAACTCTCTCTCTCTCTCTCTCTCTATTATTGACTATACTTCAATACATTAATAACAATTTACGTAAGTCATGGTTCATTCATAAGCAGAGGCTCACAAATCAAATAACGTTATATAGAGTCTTAAAAAGTTAGTTGAAGGGTGGGAGCACCATTTCAAAGCAGCAAAAAATTGGCTTTAAAACTTTAGGAAATGAGTAGTACAAATTAATAAAGATAAATTGAAAATACCAATTAAAATATAAAATAGGGCCCATTTTCTAAAGAGAAACTAATTCAAATTAAACTTGGAGAAGTCATATTGCTGGGATTTTTATGATTAGAGTACAAGATTTCTTTTTTTTTTCTCCTGTAAACGCATCACAAAGTTACAGTAAAAGGATTATGGAGGAATCAGAAGGTATTAAATATTAATTTTATGACGAATAATGTTATTACTATACTGAATTTTAAATTCTATTAATCTTAATCGTTGTAAGTTGTAAGATAATCATTAATTTGGCAGTCGTCATCAGATTGTAACTTCCATTCTTCATCATTTAATTATTCTGCCATCTTCCAGTCTAATATACTAGTCAATGATTGATGAACTCCAATTAAAGAAACGTGAGAGAAAGACAAAATACTTTATTAATAATCCCTGAAGAATAGATGAGATCGCTATCTCTCTCGAATCTCAATTAATTCGTCAATTCTAAATTATGCTCTGATAAGCAAATCTGAGCTTACCGAATCACTTGCTCAAATTCAATCATTTCTCGCTAGCAGTTGATTCTTATCTTAGCACTTTAACTGGAATTCTCTTCATTCCGAAAAGTTGATTGAGAAGTATCAAGCCATACTACTAATACATATCAGCATGTCGTTATCCTCCATCTCTCTTCTCTTCCCTTTCAGTTCCATTTCACTTATATCTTATTATTTCTAATTCAATTCGCTTCACTTTTATCTTAAAAGCATTTACTTAAGGGGACTTAGTACCTTACGAAATCAAAAGTAGAACATTTTGACAAACTTTTTTCAATTCTTCATAAAACAACAATTTTTGCTCATTTCAGTATGAAACTTTGCCAGTTTGTGTAATAAAGTGCATAGTTTAAAATATTGGGTCAAGTTTTGCTATTAAATTAATATATTTTCTTATACAACATGAAATATATGTACAAAAATTTGAAAAAAAAAAATTAGCTTGCCTTACGTTACCCACAAGATAACTTTTGAAAGATGTACAGGAGAACTATAATTCTTATACTAAATTAAAGATAAATAATGACCTTATACTGTAAACCTTAAATTTTAAATTTACCTTACATAAAAAAAATTGAAAAATAAAAAAAGTTATCAAGTTTGTATTTAGTAACTTTTTTTTCATGTATCATGTTATAAAATAAAATCTAATCATCCTATTAACAAAATTGAGGTTCACAGAATAAAGATTTACAAGTAAAACACTCATGTAAAATTTTAAAGCTCTGCATGCAAAACAGTTTTTTTAATCTTGTGGGAAAGTGTGAAAATAGCAAACTGAGAAAAAGAGGTTTGTTTACATTGTATTACATAGAACAAGCCATTTTAGACATTTACATTTTTTGTTTCACAGGACGTAATAATTATCGGATTTTAACGCAGTTTGTTTTAAAATGCTCCTAACATTCAGTACTATTTTTTAAAATCAAATTTGAAAAATCGAACTTTTGAAGGTGCAAAGGTACTAAGTCCCCTTAATCATGTTTCATTCGGATTGGGAAGAAATTGCAATTTTATGCAATTCAAATTACTAAAAGGTTCCTGAGGTTGAAAATCGGTATTAGTCCATCATCCCATAATCACTATACTTCCCCCCTCATTAACATATATTTCATGAATATATACGAAATTTATAGAAAATTTCTTAGGATTTATTAACATAAATATAATTTGTACATTTGCCTGTATAGATTTATTCATTTGACCGAATTAATTCAGGATAGTCGTAACACTAGCAATAGAATATCGTGTGACAGAGTTTTTATTGAATTCAGAAAACTGCTCAGATTTGCAACACACAAGAAGAAGAAGAAAAAAAATTTCCTTTTGTTTTGTGACACTCGAAAGCCCTCCAGGCGGTGGCTGGTTCTATTGTCAGTGGCCATCCCGAAGACAAAAAGCATCTCAGAAAACTTTCTATTATCGGGAATCAGGGTGGAAACCCAATCCCCGCGAATAACCGTCGCTAATAACTGGCGGAAAGAGATTATGTCTTCTCGAAATGACAGCGCTTCGTGTCAGCCGTCTTGATGGCCAAGAGGGCGACAAAGATTACACGCCATCAGATACAACGGCAGGTTCGCGGCTTTAGTCCCTGTCGTTTCGACTTCGGCATCGCTTCGTCTGTCAAGGGGGTGGGGGGGATGAGAAATCTGAAACCGTAGGAAGGAAGAGAAGTTATAACGCGCAAGAGAAGGAAAAAAAGGAGAGAAAGTTTGGGGCGGACGGAAGTTATGGGGAAATAGTAATTTCCGTTCCATGGCGCCCGCGATACCAGATGGCTGTATTAACTTGGAGACGAAGAATGTGTCCACTCTGAGAAGCCTTTCGTGTGTAGGCTTCTACTGACCCAGTTGATAATGATCTCCGACGTTAACAGACCACGTTATTTAATATGAAGCTTTTAATTGAATCCGAAGATCTGATTGGAGTTTATAGGTTTATTTAGGAATTTTTCTTAGCGAGAAACAGCAAGTAAATGTTTGGCTTAGGTTATTTTGAATGAAAACGAGTCACGTAGGCTTTTTGAGTTGTTTGAATGTATCACAGAGAGATGTTTTTCATTTGTCACGTACGGCGATTAAAGAATATTATAAGGGTAAATAAAAGTAATAGTAGAAAGTCTCCAAGGATTCCATTTAATAATTTTCTAAGAAAAGTGTCCAGAGTTCAAGCAAGAGACTCGTAAGAGTCAAATTAAAATTTTTAATTGTTCTTT
Organism: Nephila pilipes; assembly: GCA_019974015.1. Taxonomy (NCBI): domain Eukaryota; kingdom Metazoa; phylum Arthropoda; class Arachnida; order Araneae; family Nephilidae; genus Nephila; species Nephila pilipes. The sequence goes on from BMAW01065761.1 coordinate 181,992, forward strand.
CGCTCAAAAAACTTACTTACACCCCTCAACTCGGGAGGAACAACAAAAAATTTTCACTTGTAGTGAATAGAGTATACTAAATATAAATAAGGGATACATATAATAAATAAGTCTCAAACTATTACTAATACTAACCGAAATCCTACGCTATTTATCACTATCAACATCAGCATCAAATACCGATGCAAGTGAAATGTGATCTCTCTTTCATGTGATCTCAACCCAATCTCTCCAACAGTCAATCCCTTTAATCTTAGCTATCATCTCTTCTTTCGATTTCAGAGAGAGAGAGAGAGAGGAAGGCGTGTGAAGGAAAATAAAGACGCAGATCCTTCGGAAAATTAATGTGGACTTTGAGGTTGAAGAATCCATAGATCAAAATAAGATACTAAAACTGTGTAATGAAAATAAGAGGAACCTTATAAAGTTTGTTAAAAAATCAAATTATGAAATGTAAGTTTAAAAAGCAACAAAGAAAATAAACTAATATAATTTAATTTTAATTTCAAATTGAATGGAAGCATATAAATAAAAATTAAGATTTTCCTTTTCGTTTTTAAATATAACACAAAAAATAATCTCAAAAGGATTTTAGAGGATGTATTTTTTTTAATAAAAATATTAAACTAGATAACATGCATTTAAATTTTCAAAATAATTTAAATAAATTCTTTCATACTTGTGTGTTAAGGCAGATTACTTAACTGACTTTTTTTTAGAATGCATCAAATATAAAAATTATAAAATAAATTGATTCTTAAAGTTATAAAACAAAATAATCCTCTACTTTTTGTTCTTTGCATTTTATTATTTTCTTTTTGGCTTCATTTACATGTTTTATAATTTTTAATATTTCACTAATTTTTTTTAAAAAAAATATTTTCAGTTTATCGAATTTTTCAATGAGTTTTCTTAATTCTAATTTTGATTTATAGATGACGATTCCATTATTATGATTGATGTCTTGAGTTTTTGGCTGCAGTTGTATTTCTAGGACTACAACGGTGTTATTAAAAATTTTTAAGGATAAGTGTGTTATATTCTTGTTTTATTTCTTAACTTTATGAACAAGCTATATAAACAAGAGGTGACAGAGATGTTTGTTCGATGGCATCTCATTTCACCTTACGGATACTAGGCCTGTATGACGGTTGTAAGTGGCAAACGTTTGTTCTTCTCGACACAAGAACGTTTTCTTCATGATGTGGACCAAAACCAGGATATGTTTGAAAAAACGACGTGACGCCACCTCCCGTCACCATGATCGTCATTCAACGTACTAAGGTTAATATGTCTCTGCTGCAGCGTTTAGGGAAACTAACTACAACAATCGTTGCATTGCTGATAATATGTTGTGTTGCAGATATCGGTGCACTGTCCATGTGGACTGTTGTCATCCAACAAACGAAACAAATTCTTGACTTAGTGTTCGTGACGTGGTTTTATGATCCCTCAAGGACACGTGGTTCACCCGTCTGGCCTTTGCGGTGTTTAAGGCCGTAGACCACGGTAAACCTGCATAGCGTTCTTTTTGCGTATTCTGAACCCATCTATTCCATTCTCGCATTATAATCAGGTAATCACGCCCATCGCGAGCAGAAATATAGTTGAAAGACGAGCCGTAGTCCAGTTAAAATCCTACTGAGGTTAAACTTCGATTCGGACTGGTACAAATTCCCCCTTCTTACACGAAGTACAACACAAATTTAACATCCGAATGCAACTTCCGAATGAGAAATTCGCCGTACAATTTTCTCTTTTCTGCAGACTGTAGACGGAATTTTTAGTATCTGTGTTGTCCAAATGTTTTTAATTACTAATGATTTGTATATATTATCCCAGCATCCAAATGTGACGATTGTTTCTTACAAATTTGGCGTTTGTTTCGTATCGCCATCATGATGTAGAAATTTTAATTTCCCTCAATACACCCACCCACACATATGCGCGCGCAGTCACCTACCCACTCGCACCCCCACAATATTTTGATTTTTATCTCGAATTGTATTTTTCAGCTCTTTTCTCGTGTAATTCTAAGTTTTCAATTACACTGTATAAATATATGTGCATTAAATCTTGAATGTTAAATCAGTGAACACTATTTTTTTTCTTTATCTAAACTCCAGATTCAATTTTAAAAGCATTTCGTTAGATTCAATTACATTTTACTAGCTTGATAAATAATTATTTATAACGAATTTCTAAGTAATGATGTTATCATTTTCGAATATAGTTTATTTATGCAAATTCCTTAAAGCATTGATAATTAAACATCTCGATAAATTTTAAATTTACATTAAAAACGTGACAATTAATATTTCAGTATTTTAATAATTAGAAACAATATATTGTTTCATATTCCGTTCAACCAATTTTCATGTTTACCCAAAAATTTCGAAAAAACAAACAATCCCTTTTTCACTTTTTATTCTGTAAATGTTGCTTCACAGCTGTTATTTACAGTCCACAGTAAAAACTTTTATACATAATAAACGTTGAAGATATTGACATTTATGTAAGATGCCAACACAAAAGCGGAAACATTAATATTATATACATGTAAAAATAAAGAATAGTCACAAGAATGTAACATAGGTATATTGAATCTCCATTTATAAAAGCATTTGTGATGGATCAGTAGCATGATGGAAAAAGAATAGTTTCCAGTATAGAATGAAAAGGGGGAAAGTTATGAAAGTTATTATATGTACACACAACACACGCGCACACATGTTAAAACTATTCTCTACCCCCTTTATTTGTATATATGTAGAAAAAAAATACCATGCAACAAATAATGAAGAGCAATTTTGAACACTATTTCCTCAAAAAAAAATTCATTTAGGAATTTGGAAATTGTAAAATATTTATTATTCTTTATCCGAGATCAAATTGTCACAAATATACTCATCAAACATTTAACATAATTGCACAAAAAAGTACGAAAACATAACGATTTTAGCAAAACGTAATGAATTAGAAATTTTATTTTGAAATGACTAATGTAACAATGTATTCTAAATTACAAATAAACAAAACATTTTAAATGATATATGTAACATTAAGATTTATGGAAGAAACAAAATTTTTTTTATCTCATTGCTTAAAATAATAGGTACAATGTAACTTTTCAAAAATTTGTTTTGTATCTCCTAGTTGAGCAAAAAAGCATCTTTTTTTTTTAAAAAAAATTAAATAAACAGAAGTAGAAAAGTTTGAAATTAATATAACCAATCAGTGTACATAAATAATTTCACTATACAGTGCCAATAAAAATCATAACAGTTTAATATAATCAATAACTACGGAATGAAGGACAAAAGATTTCAAAAAGCAATTTCAAAAGTTCCCTATGGTTATTTTCAGCTTTTATTATATAAGAAAAATTGAAATAGAATTCGTAGTATAAAACAGTTTCTTCTTAGTTTGAAGATTTTAATTGTTTTGCTTTATGTATTCCTTTTATTAATGCCAATTTATGAGAAATATTGTGGAGAGACTTAAAGAGAAAGTACTTGATAATTATATGGTTATTGCAATGAATAAATAAGTTTGACACGTGATTAAACTGATGAATGAAATCGTTAATGTTTCAAACCGTTAATGATGATGAAACCGTTAATGTTTGAAATGTGATTTGGATTCTTTCTTTTCTTATCGTAACATGGTAAACGAATTTAGATCTATGTGTCCTTCTTTAAACATATTATATCTTTTTCATGCAAATTAAATCAATCGAATGACCCCAAAGAAGTATTGATCTCTCTGTTGAACATTTGTTATTTAGAAACTGAGGTAGTGAAAAATATTATTAAGTATTCTAAAAATATTTATTTAAGAAACATTGTTTCAAAGCCGAATATTTTACAAAGATTGATAATTAAAATTTTTATTCAAACTTTTGATGGATCAACATATTGCTTCAATTTATGTGTAGAAGGAAACAAAAAATATTTCAATAGTGTAAAAGTAAATTAATTTGTGAAGCAATTGTTTGGTATAGGATGTATTTTTGGTTTCATGGTTCTCAAAACATTTGAAGTATTTTCTTCTCATATTAATTTCTTAATAGACACGCTTAGATGGGGAAACACACTAAATGGTTTTTTTTATATCATTTCGAATTTAATTCCCCTTTTCCTGTTTCCTCTCAAAGATGTATTATAAAAGTAGAATATAGAAATCTCCTTTCAATACAAAAACATTATATGATATCAAATTTGTGACCGAATATATTTCTCTCTTAGATCATTCCGAAAATACTTTTCCTAAATTGAGTTTAAAAACGAAACAGAGTGAGAATTAAACAAAGAAACTTATTACTTTAAGAGAAAGAGTAGTTGTAAATTTTTTTTTCACATCTCTCGTAGCCTGTGCTTGGTATATTCCGGAATTTAAAACCTGACCTGCAAAGAAGAAGCTTCACACTAATCCCCCATCCCTGCACATTTAGGAAAAGGTAAAACTTTCTCGTTGTTCAAAAGACATCAGCGAGTGCAGGCATCTGTATCGACAGACGGACGGACTGCCGTATAAATTCGATTAAAATCAGCTTGCAATGTCCCTCTCTCTGAAAGTCGATTTCGCGTTGCCTTTAAATTAATAAGGTCTCGTCGTTAGCTCGTGATTGAGCAGCTTCCAGAATACTCTACGATAATAGAGTTATGCTTACGGGAACATTTCGCATATGCCATTGGAAGAAGACACGCCGCCAGAGGAACACCGACCCAAGTCAAGTACGGGGTATTGATAAGGCAAAGCAAATTAAATCCTCCGAGAGTTGAAAGAGGAAAATATGGAACATTTTTTTTATTAGATATTATTTTAATAAAAAAAATTTCTGCATACCAGTTGGTTAGGAAATATTGTTGTGCGTCGAAAGTAAAAAGAAGATTGATTCTTTTGCATAATAAATTAGGTTCGTTTTTTTGAAGAAAATATTTTTATTAAATATTTTATGTTTTTCAAATACGTGACAGAACTTGAGACTTTCTGAATGTTACGTTTTAAAAAAAATGAACCTGTCGTTATTTTTAAAAATTTGTCTAGATAATAAATGAGTATGTAATGTTTTTTTAATAACAAAAGTGTCTCTATTTCTTAATAAATTTATTGATTGATATGAATGATTTTTTTTTCAATAAATTAGACTAGAGATTAATCACTGCTTAAAAATATATTGAATCCGAAGTTTTAATATTTTGCTTCAGTCATTTTAATTTTAATTTAAATAATAATGTTTTAAAACGTTAATATTTAATAACAGATAGTTATTAAATTTTGTAAAAGTTTATTTTACTTAAATTGAATTTAAATAACATTTGAGAGGATCATTTCAATAAACAAATAAAAAAGGGGGAAAAAACCCAAATAAATAAAAATAATAAATCAAAAATGGTAAATAAATAATAATAAATAAATAAATAATGAAATAATTAAATGCGTTCTTTTTCATACTAGAATTGAATAATTTTTTTTTGTTTTTATAAATAAATTATACTTTTTTTTACTAACTCAAAAATTATATATATCAAACTTTTATTGCTTTTCCATGCCCGCCAATATAAATATTTAATTTTATGAATAAAACCTATTGAATCATTCGAAAATTTAATTCTTTATTTAAGTTAATATAGTTTTAACTAAAAATGCTAATTAGTAAACATAATTATTAAATATAATCGGATAATTCAAAATTTCGTGGCGAGCGAAAGAACTCAAAAGAGTGTTTTAAAATTTCAGGGTTATGTATGAAAACACATGTGAAACTTCATATAGTTTCTGAGAAATTCTTTATTCTATTCTTGATTGAGTTCCACCGAAAATAAAAAATGAGCTTTCCTCACTAATTGAAACAATTAATGAACGAGCTTTATGCATTTTTTTCAATTCAAAAAATTCCAAAAGCTGGTAAGATATTTTATTTATAAGATAGTTTTGAAATAAAATTTTAAGGGTTTAATACACATTTCAAAATATTCTCATTAATTATTACATTTTATTAAATTGATAAAATAAAGATTATCTTCACAGAGCCTGGTTTATTATTTTATGAAAAATGGATGAACTTATGGTAATTTTTTTCAATGATTATTTCAGTAGTATATATAACTATAATACTAATAACATTTAAATTATTCCTCTTTTCAAGAACGTTAAATAAATCTTAACGATCAAAATAATCGTAATTAATATAATGAGCATAACTTTTAACTTTATTGACTTATATAACATATTTCTAAATCACAGTTGACTTAAATAGGAAGAATAAGTCTAATCAAATATCATTCTCGTTGCTAATTAATACCAATAACGAACCCAAAAATTACAATCTTAGCATTCCTTTTCTGTTAACAAGATTAAAATGAAAAAACAAAACGTTAGCTGTTTAAATATTCGAGTGATGTGTTTATTTTTAGTTAACTCGATGCAATTAAAGGTAAAGAAATGTCTTAAAATGAACATTTTAGAGTTTAATTCCTTTAACAATACTAATTTCTTTGAAACTGTCTCTATAAGTTTAACAGTAATCTTTTCTAAGCAACGGAAATAAATATTTCTCTTCAAATCGTTCTGCAAAATTTACGCTTCTCTTGACAATTAAGTTACATAAAAGGAACATTTCAGACTATATTTGGAAGTCGAATGTATTTTTTGCAAGAATTTTTAAAAGTCAATTTTCTTAAAAATTTCAATGCCTTGTTTTCCTATCATATACATGCAATTTTTACAGCACCTTTCTACTTTTCCCATACATATAAATTGAATAATTATATTCGAACAAAATATAATTATAAAAGTAAAATAATTTTAGCTGAAAAATTTTAAAGAAAATATTTAACATTTTAAATTACACCAAAACTTAATGAAAAGTAATAAATGCAACGTAAACATCACTTGCATACGAAAGTTTTTCCCTTTTGAATCAAAATCAAACGATTGATGCAATTTACATGTCTGGTTCTGTGAGACTCAAAGAAGAGAATTCTGGAATTAGAGGACTCATTTGACTCACTTCACTGTTGATCAGTGTAGAATTCCATCCTCAACAGTGTATCTCTAATTCGTTCCAAATGCTTGTAGCAGTTGTGCATGCTTATAATGCCTTCTCTTCAGTTTTGTTTATTGCATTTCACTTCGGAGCAAAGGAAATAATCGTCGAAAGGGAATATGTGTTATCTGTCCCATTTCTACGAAAATCCAAATGATGTCGCAACGATGTTACTCTCCCAATAACGCTGAAAGGAAGTCAACTCGCTTGCGAGATGAAAAGATTTTAAAATCGGCAATTAAGGCGAGTCTGCATCGGTCGGCTGGCGAGATCCATCAATTAGGAATGTGTTTTGAGATGCCGATGAGTATATTGTTCGGAGATTCTGTTCGGAATTTCTTAATGGACGCACGAATTGATCCACATTCTCATGTCTTAATACAGCTGTGGTATTTGGTGATCAGATTCTTTGGTTCAGAAGTTTAAAAGGACCAATGAGAGTGTACGATGGAGACGCATTAAATTTAAACTTTAGTATTAAACTACTTTTATTTGGTTCCTAGACTCGAATAATGTCAACTGAGGAAAAATGTATCCATGTCATAAATAAATGACGTTTTATTTTTATAATGCCTCAGTGGCTCAACAAAGCCTTTTGTGAACCGTAGAGCACAAAAGGTTTTGAGCAAGATGGTTTCACATTCGATGGTATTTCCCTCTTTCTCATGTTATGCATTGGGATGCATCCGTAACTGTATGCTTCTACTGTGTTCAGGATAAGAAAGTAATTTTATGGATTCGAATTACTCATTTAAGTTCCGTAAGTTTATTAACTACACTTTTGAACAATACAAAAAGTAATGTAAAGGTAATTAAATTGCAAATTAAAATATTACGTGTGTACTTCGTTACTAACGTCAAAATTTTAAGTCGATCGGACCAGAAACAGCTGAGTTATCGAGGTTGGAGTAAAGATCGTTTTGATTTGTTTAAAAATGGAAAAAACCGAGTTTCTGTTCTGAAAAACATTGTTTTTTAATGGGTAAAAAACACGTGCAAGCGAAACAATGGATTGAAAATGTTACCCGGACTACTCATCAAAGCAACGATTTGTCGGTGGTTGCGAGTTTAAACGTGGTCATACCGATCACAAATGACGCGGAACGCTCGGTAGACCGTGGAAGCCGTTACAATGCGGAAAATGTGAGTGAAGTGACAAAATTATAATGAAAAGATCGTAAAGTGGCTCCGTGAGATTGCTGAGATGACACAGATATCATGGAAGTGTATTACTGAAAAAGGGTTTTTTAGTGGAAGTGAAAAAGGTTTTTTTCGATGGGTGCGGTTCTTTCGATGGGAACAAAAAACACAACAGGTCGATGATTCAGAAAGCTGTTTATCGCTATTTACTCGCAACAAAAGATTTCTTTAAAAAAAAAAAAAATGGGGAAAAGAAAAAAAAAAAAAAAAGATTTGGAAAAGCGTTGAACGATTGTATCACCTAAAAGGTGATTAACAAAAGTGTTATGTTGATGAACAAAAAATAAATTGCAAAAAAATGTTTTTCAATGTTAGTCTCAGGGGTATTGATTGATGTGTTATATATATATATATAACACACACACTACAATATTATAAGATAATATGCCTAGAAAGATGGATTCTATTTTTCAGATCTATTTATTTTAATTAACAGATTTTCTTACCATTTAAAAATTAAGGAAGAACACCGGAAGATCGTAAAAAACCTTTCGAATCAATTCTTATTTAAGTTTTCATTCTTGCTATATTCTAATGATTTAATGATTTCCAAATTATTCACACCTGTAAGAGTTGCATTTTAATCATCAAACGATTTATTCAAAAAATTATGATAAACCCTCTAAGCAAAAATAGTTTTGTTTTTCATTATTTTTCTCATCCTTGTTTTCAGGGATGGTTAAAAATTAACTTATTTACACACGCGGAAGTATTGTTTGAGTAGATTAAATTACACTGAAAATGCAGATTTCGGAAGATGAAATAAAAAACTGAATCCCATTTCAGCAACACAGGACA
>BMAW01065761.1:194878-314562 GCA_019974015.1 Nephila pilipes
GGGACAATGGCAGAATTTCGTTTGATTTCTACCAATACCAAATTCGAATTTCTGCACGATCCCTCGAATATGTTTTTTCATCACGGCGTGTGGATCATTTCTAAGAGCTTGATCCCTTCGAGAGATTATATTTCGAAGCTTTGTGCCCCCCACTAAAGACATGCTAAAAGAAGGAGGTTGCTTTCCTCCGATATCCAAATCACCTTAACAAGTGCTGAGGAACGCATCTACAATTAGATGATTTGGAAGGTTGCCACCAAAGGGCAGTCGTTGTTCGACTTGGCGACGTTTTTTTTTTTAGCTGATAAAAATGTGTCTTGTTTTAAAACATCATTATCACGTTTTGCTCATGAGAAATTAGCAGAAGTTGGAAATTTCTCCAAGTAGCATAATTTTAGGCATCAAAGGTCTTATTGTTTTATGATAATATATAAATTGGTCATCGAATCACTTTTTTTAAAAAAAAGTGCGTGATGCACTTGACTTGTTTATTTCCATTTTACGGTAGCAACAATTACATTTAGCTTAAAATATGTTCAATTAATAATTTATTGTTTGCTTAAATTTTAATTGCATTTAGTTAAATTTATGCAATTTAATAATTTATAGGTTACTTCAATTTTAATTACATGTAACTAATATAATATTCAATTTAATAATCTATCATTTGCTTTAATTTTAATTAGATGTAGCCGGTATAATATTCAATTTAATTATTTGTCGTTCGCTTTATTTTAAATTAAATTTAGCTAAAATGTATTCAATTTAATTATTTATCGTTTCCTTATGTTTTAATACAAGAAAAATTTACTATTGTTCATTTCTCGATATTTCATCATTTGCTTTAATTCTCATATTCATTTGAGTAATTTAATAATAATTATATTAAGAAAGAGCACCTGGTGGAATTGAATCTGTTCTTTGCAAATCCTTGCATAGAACATTTATTTTTTATTTTTTTTTTTTTTTCATTGTGGTCTAAGATTATGAGGAAATAAAAATTCTTAAGGCTTTTCTTAATTTTAGGTAGTGAGAGGCGTTATTAACAAAAGGACAGACAGATTTCAAAAATATTTGTAGAATTTTCATTATGTTATATGCAAATAATAATACAATTTTGATGTTTATTTGTTAGTTATTATATTTCAGCTATTATTAGTTTTTAAAGTGAATAGGCTTTAAAAGGTTGGATTGACAAAGTTTTCAGCCCTTGAGAATTTGAAATTTAGTATATATATATATATATATCTGAATTCTTTAATTGGGATTATAAAATAATTAACCAATGCAAAACTAAAAATTTTCAAATAAGATAATTTACATATATTAATCTCAAAATTAATCTCCCTATTTTAATTGACCTGATATGCAAATATTTTTCAATTCGTAACATAAATTTTTTAAAAAAAATGACTTGCAACTTTAAACTTATTTTGCTGCTATTTTACTGTGACTGGGAAAATTTTTTTCATTGCATTTACAAACGAAAGAAAGAATACAGATTCAGTTTTATTGAATGCGTAATATCTCTGAATTTTCTTTTTGATTCATCCCGGAACATAACCAAAAAAAACCCAATATATATAACAATATATAGATCAAAAGAAAGAATTTCTGCTATCGGACAATTATGTAACGTAGTTTTTTGCTTAGATATATATCTATACGAAAAATAAATGAGTTCAGAATATAACTTGACACTTATTCTGAATCATCACTGGATTGTAATAAAAACTAAGGTTCCTATGTTAGAAATATCTAAATATAAGCTTATAATATTATAGGATATGAAAATATAAATGAATAAAACGACTTATTACTTTTAGTTTAGCAAAATTGAAGAATAAGCGTAATACTATATTATAGTATTAGGATATAACGTTATTAATTTTAAATTTATTTCTTATTAACTTATATCATTATATAGTTCGACAAAGCCCATAAGTTAGGGTAAGATCTAAAAATTTTTAATATTTAATTAAAGTATTTCTAATTCCCAATTTGGGATGTATGGAAAATTAATAAGTTTGAAAAACATTATATTTATAAGCTTAACAGAAGAGAGAGAGAAAAAAAAATGGGTTGCATTTGAGAAACTCTTTATGGTTAACAATTATCCGAAGTCTAATTTCGACGTATTCCAAGATAAATATGTGCCTTTATAAAACAGTAATTGGTGATTTTAGTTCTGCAGTAAGACATTTAGTTTATACACTCTAAATACGATGCCACACACAAACTAAAAGATTTTTAGATATATGAATTATGCACAGAAAAAGGAAATCTGCCATTACCACACCAAGAAAATAAAATCCAGAGAAAATTGATATTAAAAACCATTATTTATAAGGAACTGCTAATAAAATAAAGTTTCCATCTGAACTTCAAAAAACGTAAGATTCGCCTCCAAACGGCCTTTTGTTTCCGAACAACCTCAAAATGTCGTCCCTGACCACCTTTCAAAATAAAGGGTTAAACGCGCTTGACTCGTTTAATTTGATTAGATTTTTTCCAACCGTCTCATTTTGAACTGTAGTTGTCTCACTGAAGTATTAGTGTTAAGAATAGATTAATTAGTAAGGATTTATTTTATTTTAATTTATAAGTCAGAAATAATTACATTTAGTTCAAAATACATTCACTTTAATAATTTACCATTTGCATTAATTTTAATACTGGAAAAATATTATTTTAATTTTAATACTGGAAAAATATTATTTTAATTTTAATACTTTATTGTTTGCTTTAATTCTAATATTTAATTGAATAATTTGATTTTTATAGCATAATCGTTTGTTTTATTCTTTTTGTTGTAAAAATTTGGCATTGTTTTTTGTTTTTTTTCTTCAGAAGTTTTACTCGTATGGTGAAAGATTCTTTTTAAAATTTATTCTAGTTGCTGTGTTTACTTTTCGTTAAAAATTATCTCCTTTCGAAGCTAAATTTGTTCTTTACGAATCTTTCCATTAGAGTATTTCCATCCCCTCCTTTATTTTAATTTTTTTTTATCACAAATTGAGACATATTTTTTAGTCCTGAATCGTCTTAATTTTTAAGATTGTAAAATTTTTACAAAGTATTAAGATATAAAATAATTATAAAATATTAAGATATATAAATATTTATGTTAATAATCAGCATTTAATAATATCTTCGTATTAGTAAAAGATCGAACAAACTAATAATTGATAAAAATAATGAAAACAATTAGAAATATTTTCTTAGTATATAAAGCCCAGCCCCTGGTAAGGTCTCTATCTGAATGATGATTTAAAATCTTTACATCTGTTGTGAAATAAAAGAAAAAAGAAGATAAAAAGCATCGTTATTATAATTCGAAACTGAATAAGTTTAGAAAACAATAAAGAACTATATCTTGTATAAATTTTATTATTTGAAGATAAAATAAACACACCATCACCACTACACATAATCAAACCCATTATTGGTTGTATTGAACAAAACATTTTATTCAACAAAATAATAATTTGAAAAGAAAAAAAAGAAAAAAAAAACTGTTCGCCTTCTTAAAAATTTGTTTTAGTTAAAGTTTTTGTTTTCAAAAATTTGAAATTAAATAATTTCACAGAAGAATTTTTGCACTTCTCTCCTTAATCATAACATTGTTTAATGTTCTATGAATGTGATGTTATTTCTGTCGTAACTGACGGTGCCTCAGTTACAAATGACTGATAATTTAGTTTTATTAACGCCGCACTAGAAGGAACACGAGGGCTATTGGCGACGGACCTCATAATTTTACACCTCGGGTAAGTGACGAGGACGACACCAGTTTTCAAATAAATTTGGGAATTTGGTTTTTAAATGTAGACATTATCATGTTCTTAAAACTGAGACAACATTATCATAATGCATTGAGATGAAGTAGCAGTCTTTATCTTATCTTTTACAGTAGACCTTTATTTGCAAAAAAAGGTACTTTATTTAATATATTAATTTGAAATTTGATCTAAATTTTATTTTGTTTTATACGCTAATTATGTAGTCTAAGTTATTATTTGTCTTTCCATTGCTTGCAAATTTAAATTTAGTCTTTAATACACACACACACACACACACACATATATATATATATATATCCTACTTTCTGTCAAAATAATTCTGAAACCTGAGCTACGGTGAATATATGACAAAGAAATAAAATTAATTATTGAAACTAATATAAGTTAATGCATTACATAGTTCCACACACACACAATGACGATCTTAATTTCATAAAATATTTTTTTTTCTGGAATGCAAACTATATATTTTTATAAATTATAACACAAAAGATCCTTTCATTCATTAATATAAGTGTCAAAATGGCAATGTTTGGCTTAATTTTTTTTAATTTCAAATGAAGAAAATATAATTTTTCATGACATTTGCAGAAAAGGATTTGAATTACTTATGAAAAATTGATCACAGGAATTTCAATACCTATTCGATTTCTTGAACTTGTTCTTATTATTTTCATGGAATATTGTTTCGTTTAAGAAAATAATTATTAAACTTTTTTTTTTGTCAAATATGATGAAAATCGAAAGTTTAATGATTTCTTATTCCCGGATACAGTTACCATACGATCTCACACAGAAGTAAATATCAACATAAAAGAAGCAAAAAGAAAAGATAGTAAAAGGAAAAAATAGCATAATTAAAGAATGTTACATTTACCTCAAATTTCCATATGTTTTGAAAAATATTAACCTTTAAAAAAGAAAGGAAAAATATTAAAATCAATTTGACGTATTAATTTTTACAAGTAGGATCACATGCAAACTTACTCATTTCTCTTTCTTCTAAGAATATCAAAATAAATTTAGAAAATTAAATATTTTTTAAACTGATTTTAAACTTAATTAAGTGAAAGTTAACCTTTTGTTTTAAAGTAATTAAAATGCTGAAAAAACATGAGTACAGACTAAGTTGACACAACACTGAACTTTCCCCTGTTTCTGTCATAGGTATCTTTTGCAGAAATTTATGGATTTAGGTAGTAAATGCTTAAATTAAACCATTTATTATTGGCTTATAATTTTGATGTATATCATTCCCGTCTACAGAAAGAAGTTTAACATTTTATTGAATTTTTTTTGTATATTAGATAAATCAAAGTGTTGTTATAACATTGTTATTTTTAATTAAGCACAAATAAGAGTAAATAAATCAAAATATATAAATAAAATTCTTGTTAATTCCATTTTTCTTTAAATGTCACTGAAAAAACTTTAAGAATTCTCCTTTAACTTCTGTTTTACAACAAAAGTGTCATTCGCACTTCTGCGTTTCAATCTCATGATTACTTTAATTAAACTAGTTATGCCACCATAATTAACGTGGTAGAAACTATTAAAAAAACCATTGAATATTAATTTCAACATTTCAAAACTAATTCATGAAAAATAGTACTAGTGATGCTAATGATAGTCTCATTTAAATACCTTTTGTAAAATGAAGATTTGTTCACAGTCGTAACTGAATGTTTTTTTTTGTGTCAAACATATGATGAGATTCTTATTTTATAGCTTCATTGCAAGCTTTATAAGAGACTAACATTATTTTGCGTATAAATAAATATTTATAAGGTTTGTTTAACTACTCGTATATACGTTCCTCTTAAGATTTTCATCAAAACTCAGAATTCCAATTCCAAAATTTGGCTCCCAAATTGGCGTCGAAAACAAATCTTCCGAACAAAACTTGCTTGAATTAAATTTTCCTTCATAGGAGAGATCCGTTCCGCCTCTTAGACATTCCCATCTCTATTCGGCGGCTTTACACTTCTCGCACGATCCCACACAAAAAAGCATCTCAACACAAAGCAAGATGTAAGAAGAGGAAGGAAAGAAAAAATATATTTAACACGCGACGCTTGCATTTTATTCCAATTTCCATACACTTCGAAAAAGGAGTAGCTTTTGTAAAAAAAAAAAAGAAAAGAAAATAAAGAGGAAAACTAAAATAGAGAATCGAATATACAAATCTTTTTCGTCCTCCCTCCTCCAACTTTAATGCGTCAAGTATTAAAAGCGATGCGACTCCGCCTTTTGAAAGCAAAGCGAATTTCCTATGCCTTATTCGCGCAAACAAATAGCGCCCTCGCATAGAGACGTATATAATATAGTAGAGAAATTCAATGTGAGAATTGACCTGCATTAGAGAGGGCCAGGGCTATTCGTAGCAAGTGACACATGTAAATGCGATTGGGGACCTACAGAGTGCAGCGGTCCCTACCGGAACTAGCGGGAAGCCGACATATGCCTCATAGAATTACCGTAGACGCGAGCACCATTGCCAGTTTCTGAGAATCCAATTTAGTTCATAAGCGCGAAGCATCATTCACATGCAAATGAAACGGAGATGAGCGCGAGCAAGGCCCTCCACTCGGGGAGGGGCGCTTTGTCTACTATCTTTAGATATCGTTTGGACACCTTCGGGGATGGAGCTGTGCAAACCGCTGATGATGTATTATTCATTTTATTGTTCGTGATACTGGGTCATTAAGAGTAAAGATGCTTTGATTTCTGGATGTATTATGCAGATGCAACCCCCGCAAGAACAGCTCGGAAGGCAAGGCCACTCTCCCGATTCGATTCTCAAAATTTATCATCCATCAAAATAAAATTCGAGAGGTGGTTATGGGCGAGAAAATTTTTGCATGGGTGAAGCAAAATATATGTGGGTAAAAAAAATATTTCAAAATAAAAAATAATACATAACGAATAAAAATATAAAATTTGACTGTTCAAGGAATAAAAATGTGTTATTTTAAACTTTAAAAAGAATTAGTCCTGCCATACGACATTTAATAATCCATACGACATATAAGTTAATAAATCATTTCATCATCCAAACTTCTTTAAATTCCTGTTCGTTTGCGTTAAATGATCATTTGCACTATATTCGATACATAAAAATACGTAGCTTAACCCTTTATATATATGATTAATAAATAGTTTCTTCATGCAAACTTCTTGAAATTCCTATTTTTTGTATTAGAAAAAAATCACTTGTTTTCATTTGATACATGCACACACACACGCGCGCACACGCGCGCACCGACACACGCACGCGCACACACACACACACACACACACACACACACACATATATATATAACGGTACATTTGATACAAAAACATTTATAGTTTTACCATGTTTTTTTTATATATATCTCTGTGTGTTGTCTATTGTTTTTTTATTTAATTTAATTTCTTTTAAATCTTATATATTTCTTCTTTTATAGTTAAATATGAATAATACATTTTCATTTTTTCATTCACTTTTCAATTTGCAAAATTTTTTCTGTCTATTTTTATGGTTTAGTTTATGTCTTACTTCAATTGTTATTTCTTACATATCGCTATAATCTTAATTTTTGAAACACCTTTCGAGTGTACTTGTGATTTAAAAATGTTTTGTTGTTCAGTTTATGTATAATGTTATCTAATACAAGCACACAAAAAAATTTCAATCAGTTTGCACGATATGTACATATATATATATCGAGCAAACTTATTGAAATTTCTGTATGTTTGTATTAGAGATTCATTCCCTTATTATTTGTTATATTAAAAATATGTTTTACCATCTACACTCTTTTTTTTTTGAGCTAATAAACTTTTTAAAATACAGTTTTTAAAACTTTATTTTCATAGAAAAATATTTATGGAAAATAGATTGATATTACCGTATAAGAAAACTTTATTCGCCTATACTCAAAGGTAAACTTTAGTATGGAATACAAGAAATAAAGTAATACCCTTTTTTATTCAAATAAGTACCATAATAATAATGTAACAAGGAAAAACAAAAAACCTTCCAAGGCATAGGAAATTTTTGACATAAAGCGTAATTTAATTAAAATGCTGATAAGAGGCTGAATCTTTTTGCATTCAAGTATTTGCTTATTTTGCCGTCTAACTATTCTGATATTTCCCTAGAAGAACTGTAAAATAGTGGCAGACGATAAATGAATTGTTCTGGTTTCATTTCAGTTAAATATAGTCTTTGAAGTCAAGAATAGAACCATGTAAAGAAATATATAAAATGCCATTTTTTTGAAGCATAAGTTTATATAAAATTAGAAATGTTATAAATTACGAAAGAAATCGTGTCGCAATTTCTTCTTTTTTTTTGTGACTCTTTTACTAATTTTTAGAGAATTTGTGTTCACATGCAAGATGCTAAATGATAACATGATAAATGTTTATCAAATATTGACTTTTAAAAATTGTAAAATTCAAACATATCTCTAAACTATCGTCATAAATGTATAGTCACTGAGAATGCTTTTTTAATTAAATCATCAAAAAAAAAAAAAACCTCTGTGTTAATTAAAGAATCACATATTTATTTTGAGAGCAAAAAAAAAAAAAATTATTAGACTGATTTCTTTTAAAATATTTTGTTAAAAGAAAAGGGAAAAAAAATCATTAAATACCTTTCTTTATATATTTAATTGAATTGAAAACTTCCCATCTGTTATGTAATTAAGTATACAACCATGAGTGACACATTTATTTTCTCTAATTAAAAATAGCTAACATGCCTTTAAAAGTCGTTAATGCGTAATTTTATTTTCGTAATTAAAGAATTTCGATGGAAAAAGTAATTAAAAGTTCTAACAAATTATCAATTTGAACCACAGAATGTGCCCAATACTTCATCTTGAATTAGCTTAACTAAGAATATAGTTTCGTTGTCCTTTTTGTAGGCTGTAACATATGCGAATTTTAGTTCTGCAAAAAAACGTTCTATTAGTTTTAAAAAATTTCAGTATACCGCGAATATGAGCATAAGACGTTGGAATAAAATAAAAAATAAAAAAAGCTCATTTAAATATTTTTGAAAAGTAAATTATTGAAAAATGAGTTAACAAATTATGTTAAAATTGTTATTTAGAATTCGATTGAGATATTGATCCTTCCACTCAACATTATTAAGTTTCTTATATATAATATTTTAAATACTGTATCAGTTTATTTTTAGGAAAAATATTTTTCTCATTGCCAGTAATGTAAAAAAGGAATTTCTTCAACTAATTGTTTTAATTTATTCTTTCAAAATAGGTTAAGGAATTGTGTTTACTTTCGAGAACTTTGCAACAGCTAATTCTTGTTTTAAATATTCTCTAAGAATCATAATGTTCACCAATATGAAATTCTTTAATCCATATTTGTTGTAATAAATATTTGATAAAATCGAATAACTTTAAAATATACTACTGGAATAGAAAACAGTTGTAGATATATTTCTCTGTTGTTCATGGATTTTAGTATTGATTATATTAAAAAATTTAAATATTAATTATAGTTCTTTCCTATAAATATAATATTGATATTAGTTTGTGTTGTCTAAACTTATGTCTAAATTATTGTTAATAAGATAGATCTTATGTATCTTGAAGTTTTCTACTTTAATTGACATAATTATTAAGAATTTTCTGAAAGCCTTAAATAAATGTATTTTTACATATTTATGCAATGATATTTATTGCTACTTACACTTATTGTGTCCTTTTATTGTACCAGTAATATACATATTTCTGGTTAACATCAGTAAATTTGCAATATGTATTTTTTCTTTTAACATTTATGACCAATTTTTTCAATAAGAAAAAGTTTTTTTTATTGTTTCAAATTATACTTAAGCTTGAAATTTAATCAAGAATGATTATATTATATAAATACGATTCTTTTTTGATTTTGCTATTTTGGATTATAGTGAGATTTCCGTCTAAATATAGATTTTAAATTTGGGTTATATCTCCAGGTTTCTAATTTTTTTTATTTATTTAAATTATACTTATATTTCATCTACAGCCACCTTGCAAAACAACAAAGTTTCCAAATACAGTAAATTACTATTAACTTTTTTCGAAAGTTTATTTAAGAAATTCTTTTGAATGATAGGTATGGAGCAATAAAAACAAAAGAAAATTCCTCAAGGTATTATATAAAAAAAAACATTACTATTCTTAGTTTTTTCTTCTTTTTAAGCATAATAAGCATCCTTCTTAGTTTTTTTCTTCTTTTTAAGATTACGAAAGCAGTAGATTTGACCAGAATGAAACACGATTATAAAAGAGAACGCATTTTGGTAAGCTAATGTAATCAAACTGACAGATGTTGAGTACAATGAATTCTGATGGAAACCTAATCTATTTTTGGGAATAATGAGAGATAATATAAATTATTAATAAGTAGGGAAGTATCGAGGATTCAATAAAAACAAATGTTTTTTTTAAAAAGTATGATTATCTCTCTTACTACATACACACACACAGATATATATATATATATGCATATACAAAAGCTTTTTTTATAATTGATTATTGATATTTCTAAATGATCCGAATTTACGGTTTATAAGATACATAAAAAATAAAAATATGTTGGTGTTTTGCTGATTAACTGGATAACCTCTTATTCTCTTTGTGAAAAGCAAATCGTAGAGTAAAATTTAAATTTCCAATCATATCAAAAATTGTGAATTTCATGTATATTTTGAATTAGTTATTTATTATTAAAATTATTCAATAAATTTAATCATTTGGATAATTAATTCTTAAAGGTAAGCATTAGCAATGAATAATAAGTAATAATAAAAGATCTTTCGTTATTTTCAAATGTTTTCGATAATAATTAATAGTAACATTGGAAAAAAGAGGAAACCACTTGATTTGTTTGGTGATTATTTTAATATTTCTGAATATGATTTGGAAAAGAGCTGTTAATTAAAATAAATGCGGGACAAAATTAAAAACGAAAGAAGAAATTTAAAACTCTCAAATTTAAAAACGAGACTTTAAATTTGACAAATAAACTAGATTTAAAACATTTATTTTGGATGAGATTTTTCATAAATAATTTGTATTTCTTAGAAAAGTTTCTGTAAGCAAGATAATACTTATTATTTTCATTCTTTCTTCTTATATTTAATTTCCTTCATATTTATTTTTAAAATGTGAGTATTTGAAATTATAAAATAATGCAATAACATTTGTAAAGCAATTTGGAGAAGAGTTCTTGTTTTCAAGAAATTACTAAAATTGCTGGAAAACAATCTGTGATATTACAATTGACCCTTCAATATTTATTTTATTTTGATTGACTGATTAGTTTAATGGGATATAGAACAACAAAATTTCGTTTTATTTCATTTAAAAAAATGTATAATTACGTTTTTTTCATCACAGACAAGATGCAAAATTCCAAATGTATCCGTGCTGCCATCTCGTAGCCATAAATGTTATTTCGCTTGATTCATTTCTAATAAGAGAATGTGGAGTTATCTTGAGCTTTTTAAAAAACAGAATTTATCGAGTGTACCATCCATATATTTTTTTTACTTAAAATACATGATGCAAAAAAAGGAATGAATTCTTCAATTTTATAAAATATCTTACTTGTAAGGAAAATAAGTTATTCTAGATGTGCAGATGACATTTTCCCGTTTCTTTTTCTTTCATTCCTATTTTTCTTCAGAATATTTCAGTGATGTGTTGGTGCAAATACTTCTATAACCTTCAAATATTTTTTGAAACGAAGACATTAAATAAATTTATTTTCATACATTTTTTTTATTTCTCTTTATTATATTTTAACCAGTTTCAGAAGATTCTTCATTTCTTATTTCATTGTTACAATTGTTTCATATTGAATTGAATGCAAAATGAGGAAAAGTATGTGTTTCTTGACCCTCGAAAATAAGCATAAATTAAAACTATAATCATAATTTTTATAATCATTTTTTCCGTTGTTAGCTGTGAGACTACTAGGAATATAAGACTTCAAAAGTTTTTTTTTAAAAAAAAGTTTTCTGATTTTCATAGTTCAGAAAATTATCCATTATATTTCATGCAAGATTGATCTCTTCAGACTGAACATTTTGTAAGTTAAATTTTGAACATTTAAAATTATAGCAGGAAGTATTTTTACCATTTACTTAACCCAAATAACAGTTAAATCAACCAAACGCCAAGATGGTATGAGCAACCCTTTAAATGCATTTCAATTCTTTTATTATAAGTTATTTTATTGCATTTTCAATATTTTGTGTATTATTAATTCCAATATTCCATTGTTGCTAATGGTTTTTTTTACATGAGGTATATGTATGAATTATAGCGTTTAACAGCTATTAGTAACAAATATAATGTTACTATAGCTGTTAAACTAAACTAAATAATTTAGAGTTATCTAAGCTCATTTTGAAAACTAAAATTGTATTTGAATGACATGCGTATGGAAACTTAATTTAAATAATTTTCTGTGAGAAACTATGTATGTATGGTATGTGGTTTAACCAAAATTGAATGAGTTTTCTCTATTTTTCTCCGTAATAAAAAATAGAAACAGAACATTTTCCATTTGTTCAAAAATGAATGAATAAATAAATAATGAATTAATGTATAAGAAAACAATATATGTGTTGATCTTTGTATACGCTATTTTACTGCGATTTAGTTATGTATGATTTCTTATATTCCCTGAAACTTTGTAAGAAGGCAAAATTCATATATAAATCTACAATGCAGGTTTAGTTCTTTGAGTTAACTATTTTCGATTCTTGATTAATTTGTCCCATTTGATTGGTTAACTAATAAAAATTGTATCGTTTTTAAAATGTTGGAAAATTTCACTCTTTTCTCAAACCGAGTAAAATATTTTCTAAATACACTTATTCTCTCTCTGTTTATTAAACATTAATGAATTGTGTTTATGAAACTTAGCTAATATTTCTTTAATTCACCTCCCCCTTGATTTATAAATAGTTAATCAGAATTAAAGCTAATTGCATCAAAAAAATTTATCATGTATCAAATACAACCTCGTGCTAATTTTTAAATCAGAAATTTATATTTCGTCTTAAGCATTTGTTAAAAGCTTTGTGTAATTTTCCACAAAAATTAAATTCCCTTTCTGCTTTTGTGATACTTATATTTCGTTGTTAATTTTCCATAGCTCTGTAGAAAAATAAGTATTGATAATAAAACACAAAAAATCACCAGCAAAAATATAAGTTATTTGCAAAGTTTTGCAAAGAACAGATCTATCCACCCAAGGTGTTCTTTTTTTTATAATTATTATTAAATTAAATTACTCAATTAAATATAAGAATTAAAGTAAACGATGAAATATCGAGAGATGGACAACTGTAAACTTTTCTAACCTTAAAATTAAAACAAATGATAAATTATTAAATTGCATATATTTAAGCTGAGTGTAATTAAAATTGAAGCGAACGATAAAAAATTGAAAAGTAATCTGGTGCGCCAAAAGTGATCCAATTAAAACAATAGCGCCTTGTGTGGTTAATTGCATAAGAGGAATAAAATTAATGACTGATTTTTCCCTATATGCGAATAATAAATGGAAAAAAAAAAAAAAAAAAAAAAAAAAAAACTACTTTTGAAAACAAATATTTAACTAGGATCTTTTCTTTCCCGTGCATATACGATAATTCTTGTTAACATGCAGTGAATGTTAGCAAGAATGTGCCCCTAATTTGTAATATACAAACACTACATTAAGGATAGTGTAGTGATTGAATTTCACAAATTAGGGGCACAAAATCGCACATGTATATTTCATTGTAATTTCAATATACGTTCTTTTAAGAAATCAAGTCTTAAAAGTATTATTTTCGGTAAAATTTCATTGCATCCTATTAAAGCTAAATGATTATATAAATGTGAGTCAATTGCAGTGTGTTTGAAATAAAAAAATGCGCAAATTGTTCGACAAATGCAACGAAAAAAAATTTATATGAATATCACATAAAAAAACGATTGTTTATTTTTTTTTATTAATGTCCTACTTCTGCAGCAGCACGAAAGCTATTTGCAATGGATCTCATAATTTGAACTTCGGTCTTGTGACGAGGACGACGCCTGAGCAAGTCCCCTCTCTCCAAACCTCCACATTACGTCAAAGAAAGGACTTGGAGTTTCAACAGGTTTAACGCGCATCAATCACCCCCCTCCTCTCCTGCTCAACATATCTTTAATGCTGTCAGGACTCGAACCTACAATCCATCGAAAAAGACGCGACATGACTATTCGGTTATCGAGGCTGCTATATGCAACGAACTGTCTCAGTCATAAATTCACTGAAAGCTGTAGTCTGGTGATCCTGGTCGAGGACTCGCGGCTGGCGGTTTTTCTCGAGTCATGGGTTCGAGCCTTGATGCCAATAAAGACATCATGACTCAAAGTCTTCGTGTTGCGGGGTGTGGAAATCCGGAGAGGAAATTGCCAGCTCAGGTAACATTCTTGTCACTTGACCGAAGTTCAAAAGTACGAGGTCCGTCATCATCAGCCCCCGTGTTGCTTCTAGTGCGACGTTAAAACTTGTCAATGTACCTTATTTCACGATCCAATAAAACCAACCATAAGTTTACTACATATAAAATGTGTTTTCCTTGTATTTAGAATTCATGTCATTAGTACTCAAAGTAGTTATTGTTGGAATAATAATATTTTGGGGGCAATGTTAAAAGTTGAACTGAAATATCTGATACTGGTTGCTAAAAGTTTTCTTTTCTTCAAGGGCAATTTAAAAGCTTTGGATATCATTTTAGATGTAATTTTTTCCATTTACATAATTTTTAAGCCATATAAATTTCTCTGAAAAATTTCATACTTTTTTCTGCTTTCGTCTGTTCAGAATTACTTACGTATCATTTCACAAGCACTTATGAACTTTAAAAAATTCGAAGAGTCCAATCCTTTTCGTAAAAGCTAAGAAGTTTCGCATTCTGATTATAAAAATTTTTTTTTTGAATTTAACTAGTGATAGCTAATCTTTTTTAGAAATGTATCAGAATTTGTTCATTACTAACCCGTGGGTCACTAAGCCATTGGTGACACTTGGAAAAAAGGGGAGGGGGGAAAGAATAAAAATGGTACCAATAATTTGAAAACACTGAAAATTTATTAACAGAAAAACTTGATGGTTAATCCTTTTTTTTTTTTTTTGTTCTTACTCTTAAAATCTAAAAGTATTTACAATTCGTTTATCTTTTACAGTTTTTACTTTTGTTAGTGAAGATGAAAAAATAAAAGTCGATGTCCAAGAATTGATATTATTGGGGCTGTACCATGAATTATCGCACCGTTAAAAGGGTTTGTCATGAATTACTATACCTAGTGTAGGGGCGCGCTACTGAGTATTTGAATGAAAATGGAAAAAAATGAAAAGCACATGTGCACCATGGAAAATTCTTTATTAATTAACATAGTTACAAATATGTGAATATATAGCAAAATTGTTAAAATTATATTTAATTTGAATTTTTTTTGTTATGGTTTATTTTTAGAGAGTTTCTTAAAATTAGTTTAATGCATTTCGCGTTAATTCGTTTTCAAGTTTATTTCTGTGGGTAGATTTTGCAAAATATAATTTGGAAAACTTTTTTCTCATGAATATGAGGAATCTTATTAAGATTATTAATGTGTGACTTTCTTCTGTAAAAAATTGCTTGGTAAGTATTTTTATTTACAATTTTTAGTAGAGGATGATTATTATTCAGGAGAGTGTTATTTTGAATAATACATTTCATTATTATTATACAATTTTAATTATTAACTTCAGAAATTTTTCCTTCAATTTCGGGAATCAAGTTTTTAAACTTATTTTTCTACTCAATGTTTCTTTGAAATTCAATTAATTTTATTTAGAAAATATGGATATCTATCCACATAAATTCGGTTAACTCCATTGTTTCGAATTCTGGTTGGTATGGGTATAAAATAAAGCGAAATGTATTTTCCAAACTTTTAAAATGAATAAATCTCTCCTGAAACCTTGTTTTACTTGTTGTTCAGGATGATTAAAGATTTGTAAGGGAATTTTCCTAAATATCACGCTTATTTTTAAAAGTTATAGTGCTTTGAAAATGTTTTTGTAATGTAGAAAAATATTTCTTGACTTTCATTTCCTAAACTTCAGTGAAATTGTCGTGTTTGGTTATCAACATTTTAATATGTTCAAACAACATTAATATAATTTGCCTATTTCCTTGAAATTATTTGTTCAATTCATTTAAATGTAGAGTGATGTCACATAAGGGCATTTAACCATTCTGTATTTCAATATTCGTCATAGCTATAGTTTTTTTTTTTTCATTCAAAAAGAATTTTACATCTGATAAATTGACAAACTATTGAGACCTCAACTGAGCCACCAACAGAGTACGTCAAAATCTTAGAATAGTTGCCCTCAATTTTCTCTAATAAACGAGAAAATTCTCATTTATTAAAACCTCTTGCCTTTATAAAACTGATGACTTTTATTCCAACTGGCATTACGTTGAAAAATGTTTTTAGCCACCCAAGGAGCTATTGTTTTAAGTGGATCAATTTTGGCGTACCAGATCACTTTTCAATCTTTTTATCGCTTCAATTTTAATTACATTTAACTTGAATATATTCAATTTAATAATATATATTGTTTGTTTTAGTTTTAATTACATGTAGCTGGTATAATATTCAATTTAATAACTTACCGTTTGCTTAAATTTTAATTACACGTAATTCATAAAATATTCTATTTAATAATTTATCGTTTCCTTTAATTTTAATATCGGAAAAGTTTACTATTGTCCATTTCTCGATATTTCATCGTTTACTTTACTTCTTATATTTAATTAAT
This sequence comes from Nephila pilipes, assembly GCA_019974015.1. Lineage (NCBI taxonomy): Eukaryota > Metazoa > Arthropoda > Arachnida > Araneae > Nephilidae > Nephila > Nephila pilipes. Next base: position 211,543 of record BMAW01065761.1, read on the forward strand.
TTAATAATAATTATAAAAAAGCGCTCCTTGGGTGGCTAAATCTGTACTTTGCATAGAACTTTCGATTTTTCTTTTTAAACCTTGTTTAACACATGGAATTTGCTAGTTTAATATATTAAGAAATTCAATTTTAGATATCTAATACTTTGCTTGCACTGCTGATTAAAATCAGTGTTTTATCCAACCATATTGGTAACACCGTCTGTTGTTACAGAAACAACTTTCTGTACACGATAATCCATTTATTTAAATACATTATGAAATTCTTTAAGAATAGCAAGACCTTTACACTTCTCTTTCAATTTTATTAGTTTCATTCGCTCTTCTTTCATTACATTGCCCGATTTCAATCAAATACACGATTGCCATCAATACTTGCATACGATGCGATCGAAAATATAACTGCATAATTTAAGTCGTTATGTGTTTGAGAAGAATTATTTTCATTTAATTCTCTTATTCGATCTTTAATTGTATTGTTGTTATTGGTATATCATTTTAAATGCTTATTAGTGGCCTTTTCTTTAAAGTCTGTAAACAAAATAGCACTACATGCTAAATATGTTTGTTTTACAAACCCTCCTTGTGAAAGAGGTTCACCCTGATGAACAATACAATGGATTACTGGAAAACTAGCAGCTGTAATGTTACTTTTTTTTGAATCGTTTTTTTTTTTTGAACGTTTTTAAAATTCTGGTTTGTGAATGATTCTGTTCTTGCTTTTGTAATTTTTTTTTCTCTCTCTCTTTCCCTCAGTCTGCTAAGAGGTCGAGATTTGAATACAACTTTTCAACATATTTTTTTTCTTACTTTGCTTATGTGCTAAGTGATTTTTTTCTTACAAATTACGCAGTAGTTTTGTTTTTTTTTTCAGTCACTCCATATTTATCAAAACCATTCTGACTGGTATGGTGCCGAACTTGTCATGTTCTTTTTTTATTATTATTTATAACCACCGACAAATAGGGATACGAGAAAAAATGTGTTTAATTAAAAAAAAAATTTAAATTTTAAATTTTAAAAACTAATTAGTTTACATAATTTTAGAAGAAATTTCTTATTAACGTACTTGATATACATACATATTTAGGTGAGGAAATTTAATAATAAAAAAGAATTATAACGTTGAATTAATTAACACTTCTAGATACGTACTTAAAAGGAGTCAATTATTTTATCCCTGCGAGATGGTACATTCCCATTCTTAATGCAATGAATATAAGTACCATGTTCATGACCAACTGCCAAAGATCACACAGTGATACGATAGAAAATCAGTTAGCCAACATCCACTTGGAAATATTCTTTTTATAAATTTAATGTTTAAATTTAGCATTTTTATATTAGTTATTTATATATTTATTCTTTAATTTTTAATATTTTCGATTTCTGTTTTCGCTTTTATGTTAAAAAAAGGAATAAAAATCACCGCATGTGTCAAAGTCTGACTCATGCGTCATAGTTTCGTCACCACTTATTTAAACCATACTTAAAATATTTGACATTTTTTTTTCTAATATTTTTTGTTTTATAATCAACTAATAAAACAAATTGCAATAAGAACAGGTTCTTAGAAGGGAAAAGAATAACATAATTTCTCTTATCAAACTCGATAAGCGTAAAGAAATTTAAACAGGAATTTTTTTTTATTTAATTAATACCCATTCATTTACTAAAATTCCTCCTCATAGTCTATCCTTTATTTACAATTTAATTCTACGAAAATAAGTTTTTTTAAAAAAATAGAAAAATGAGAGGAAATTAAATTAGTAGAATTAGTAGAAAAATAAACTAAATTCTACCTCAGAATGGAATGGTACGTCATTGCTGCTGCTTCGTAGTTGGAGAAATCGTCAAAAACAATTACTCGTGACTTGCAATCCATTGAGGCAAATCGGATGTTCAATACACCATTCAATAGATCGATTTCTCAGCTTCCCTATGGTCTATAACACGTCCCCATCCATTGATGGAAAGGAAGAAAAGCTTAAAAGAAACTTCAGCTGCTCAGTGTGTCTCACAGCCGTCAACGTATTATTGGACTTGAAATGTGAGGCCGGCAGTGTAAGTTAGTGGGTTAATTTAGGTGAACTATTAATGAAATTTATTTTACTATATTTTCTGAAAGCCTCGTGATTTTTTTTTTTTTAATTTTCATAAGTTGAGTGGCAAGAAAAATGCCCAGTTCATAATTTTTTCGTTTAAGATAGTTAATATATTATTGTGGTTAAGAGTATAGTATTTTCATTTTTAATCTTGTATTCACTGTTTGTATATTATAAGGTATATAATTTTGTATAAGTGCTAATTTTTCTTCATTTCGAATACGATTTCTTCCAGTGTTGGGCTGTGGTAGTCAAATGATAAAAGCCGACGGTGAGATTCTAATCGAGTCGAATTTCTATTTGATTTGATTATAATATCAGTGATTCGAATATTCTAATCGAATTACTGTTCTACTTCAGACTGTCCTGAGATAATAGAGGATTTTGCACGTTAGAATCAAAACTAGACTTCTACCACAATCCGTTTTCAAAAGAAATCCTAACTGAAAAGATGAAAAATCAGGGGTTGTATAAAATAATGAACAGGATGAGGAGATTCAAAAGATAAATATTAATCAATCACTTAAATTTCATTAAAAATTTGATTTTCTCTTAACCATAAAAATTATGAATTACACATAATTCGCCCCACAAAACTTACGAGAAAAAAATACGCGAGTCTTTTCGTATGATAGAGCTGAAGAGTTAAGAGAATGAGGTACTAGCTTAAACGCAGTTTTCGTAGCATGACCCTAACATATATCTCTTAAGATTAGAATGTTAGGAATGACATTAACATTGGTATACATGTTATAGACTGATGACTAAGTTCCGTATCACATTTTCGAAAGTTTAGTTGATATGGGTGGAATCGAATAAATATAATTTTCAGTTTTCTTTAGATTGAAATTTCTTCAAAAATTTCAGAATTTTGTTATTTTTTGATGGAAAATACATCAGCTGTTTTATAAAGAGAATTAAAGTTCTATTTATCATAAACTAATTTAATTACTGTCTCTACATAAAATAATTTTATTAATTAAAACTATTAAATCGATCAAAAATAACATTTTCATCAGAGAGCTTTCAATTTGAATGAAAATTAATTCATGTGAATTTCATTTTTGCTGCATTACTCGCTCGCTTCATTTTTACGCACATTACTCATAAAAAATAATGGTCTTATTTGAGAGAGTATTTTTCTTTGTGAGTTTTCAAAATTTGATTTCTGTGTGTGAATGTTGATGAGTAAAGGTACCATATTTTAAATATCGAGAATAGCTAGCTGAAATTGATACTTTATAAACACCACTCAACCCTCCCTCACACATTTACACGCACATGCGCGTTCGGTCCCATATGCACACGAAAAATAATGTCTATGTCCGAGAAGTATAGTGTTCTTTTTTAGATATCCACCCCTAGTTATCCAAATCTCATTAAACTGTCCATAAGTAATGTTGTTAAATTACAAACAAGTAATATAAATTTCGCATCATATTCCGTCCTTAAATTTCTCTTAAACATAAATTTTTTTTTCTTATAGTACAAAATGTAAAGTTAATAAATACGAATGAATCAATGCTTAAGAATTCTTGTGTGTGTGTTTTTTTAAATACAATCTTTTCTTCAGAAATATGTACAGTTTTGCGTTTTTTTTAAAAAAGTCAGATTGTTCCATATTTATTTTTTGTTCATAGTTTATAATTAAACAATTTTTTGACATTTTTTTCGAATTTTCTATTACGTTCTAAATATATACCTTCTAAATTAAATATCTTTTTTATCATTGTGCTTCAATTTATATTGTATGAGAAAAGAAATTCTCTATTTAGAGTTATGGGGCCTTATTTTTTTTAAACTCTTAGATATGTTAAAACTTTCAGTTTTCTTTATTTTGACAAATGCTGTTTGAATTGTTACATGAATATTTTTTTTAATTTTGCACGTAAAATACTTAAATTGGTTCAACAATTTGATAAAAAAAATGGCTGACATTTTCAAAAAAGTTAAAAGATTTCCAAGATTCTGATGTCAGTGAGGTATTCATGTGATTTTGTGCAAAGGAAACGTATGGTGGCATTTGTTTCAAAACTGTTTAAGTTACTTCATGAACTATAATAGCTTTCTTTAACTAACTCAAACAATCTAAGAATTCGATGAAGCCATACACTCACATTTAAGACGAATTATGAACTAAAACAGGTGTTTATATATATATATATTTACTCAGAATGATTCTCAATTTCCATAACAAATATAAAACTAAAGTCCAGCTTATGCTAAAACAGGTTATAGAAATGGGGGGGGGGGGGGCCGCAAGTTGCCACTAAGAAACTCGAAAAAATATTAATTCTAAATTTATCCCGCTTCAACTTGAATCTTCATCAGCAGTTATGGTGGTTGGCTTTATTTTCCCAATAGGGAGAAAAAGGTGTATAATTTTCAATATCTCTCCCTCTTTTTGACTGTGTCTAAGAATTATCATTTCTTAAACTAGAAAATACAGTTCACTTAAGCGCCTGCATATTTTCATAAGAAAATTCAGCAAATTAATTTGGACTTACTGGAAGAAGAAGATTAGAAAAAATGTATCCTCACTATAAAAAGAAGAACAGAGGATTAAATTAATTACACAACTAAAAATTGAAAATACAAACAAATATCAAAAATTTAAAACGATTTTAAAGTTATTTTGGTCTAATATTACTGGTTAAAAATATAACTGGAAATACTTTTCTCAGGTTGAAATATGTTTCAACGCTATCTTATACCGATTATTAAATTTTTATTAATTTTTTTCCGAAGAATTTTTAGATGTTTGTGTGTTTTAATATACTTCTCTCACTTGTTAGATCCAATATTTTTTGAGTGTAATGTACTTCCATGTTTCGTTTCCTACACTTTAAAATCTGAAGTTATCCATTTTGATTTAAAATGAAAAAAATATTGATTTATTGAATTATTCCAATTCATTAACTCGGGATTCATTATTGCTAGCCAAAATAATTCTCTTATAGCCAAATGATCTTATTTCAATACCAGAAAAAAATTCTATTTGGAAGAAGTTCCTAGTTAAATCTTATCCCTTGATATCCCGCAATGACAACATAGATTAATTAGAAGAGCTTCTAGAACCTTTTCCTTTGACAATTCTATTAATTTTACTGACGAAATTCTATATATCGTGGCGCTCTCAATTGTCACAAACGGCTTCAAAGCAGCAGTGGTTCTTACAAGAAAAGATTCTGCAATTTCTGATCCACTCCCTCGCATTGCTTCGCGCACCCAGAATGCATTGGACAGGGACCCAAGTCCCTAACTGAAATATCCGCACCGGAAATTAATGTTCCTGTGAGTAATGGTTAACAGGCCTCGATTCAACCAGACAGTCACTTCCGGTCGCGGGGAAAAACTTCTACTTCTTCGGATTCTGTTTTGTGCAGTTGGCTTCGGCAACGGGATGAGGTGAGGAGATGAGGGCGGGGGATAGGGATAAATAAGATCACAATGAGTTCGGTTAAGCAAACAAAAAACACGAGGCGCATATAATTTCATCACTGGAAAAAGGATGTGATTTGTTTTCAGAATGGATGAGCGGGGTGGGAGAAAGGAAGTAAAATAATACAGTTTGATACCTATTTCAGCATTTTCTGTCTACCTGCATATACACGTGACTTATTTGATAGTAAGTTGTACTTGAGGAATTTAATCTGTCTGAGTGTTAAAGGAAACAATGTCGGAATTTTTTGGTTCTTGTATAAGGGCGGATATGATTACCTTCGACGTCTTACGGAATAATTGCAGAAAATGGAGCTTTGTTCTCAAAATATGATGAAGTTCTATTATAATGGTTTTAGAGTTATGTAAGGAATAGTTTCGTGAAAAGGTAAAAATTCATCAGAGACGACAAGAAGATAGAATGACCAGTTTAATAAGACGTAATTGTTTGAATTTTAATAACGTCTGACGAAGAAAAGTTGAATAAATAATTTTATACTAAATTGTACTCTATCGCAAATGATGAAAGATTAAACGGTTAAATAATTTTATACAAAAATTTCCCTAGTATTTAAAAATATTTTAAGTGGAAGTGTGTAAAACACATTTCTCAAAGTTAAAAGTAGCCAAAAAGACTAATATTCGCATTCCAAAGATATATTCATATGAGGCCTAAACTTAGATATGTATCAAAATGAATGAGGGAGAGATAAGGAGGAAAGTGAGGAAGAGAAGTCTCACAAACGAGTTCAAAATAAAGTAATAAAGTTTTTAAATGAATGAGACAAAAACACAAAGAGAGAAAGTGAGAGTAAGAGAGAGAGAGAGCTATGACGTTGGGCTATTCACGATTTCTTTTTCACAAGCCTCGAAGACTTTATAGTTATTTGAATTGCATGAAGTTACAAATTCTGCTTAAATTTTTCCGCAAATTTTTCAGAACGAATATGAAATGTAATTAGATAATTTAGATGAAGATAAGAAGCGCAGTGATTTAAATTAGAGATAATGATATATAAATGAAAGGAAATTGAAAGGAAAATGAAAGAAACATTAAGAGATAACGACAGGTTATTAATTATTAATAAATTGGATTGAAACATCGAAATTGATATTTTGTATTGAAGTATTTCTTTGTCTAAGGTGCGAAGTAAATGCTATTGAGAAGTGTTTGAATGGGTGAATTAGTAAGCTAAAACTTTATTACTCTCTCTCTCTCTCTCATAATCTAGAATTGACGAGTTAAGTGAGATACGAGAGAGAGAGAGAGAGAGAGTAATCCTATTTATTATTTAGTGATAAAAATATTTTGTCTTGCTTTTACGTGTCTTCAATCGGAGTTCAATAAACATTGACTATTTAATTATAAGAAAAAAGAGATGACAATAGAATTAAATAATGCAGAACGGTCGTCACAGAGTTAGAGAGAACTGAACTTTTAAACTGATAAAAAAAATGTATTATTTTCATTTTTTAAATTTTTTTTGCGACGAAATATGTACGAAAAGAGTTCAACTTAAAAGCAAAGAGAACAAAGTTATTTTGTTTCGAAAAACTGAAATATATTTTTTCTGACATGCTGGGGGACGGCATATTTACACACTTACCTAAATTTTTTACATACATTTAGTTAATTTGCAGCACATAACAACATACAATGGTGTACCACGGATGGCGTACAATGTCTGTAAATAATATATGTTTTGTACCACCGGTTATATACGTAGTCACTAAAATTTTAATTATTTTTATTTGAAACAGATAAGTGAAACTCTTTTTCAAGTAAATTTGAATGAATGAATAAAATGTTCTTTATTGAATATGTTTTGTTAGTTTACTGGTGGATTCATAATGTTATACTTCTCAAATACGTTTTTAGTCATTCTTAATAAAATGTGATGGACTGATTCAAATCCTTTTAATACACATGTATAATTTTTCTTACTTTCATGTCTCAATCATGTTATTATTTGCATTTTTTGATTATTTTGATATTAGCCATAAGTCTCTGACTTTTTAAATGTATTAAATTTATAGTAAATATATTTAATTTCTCAACTTATGAAGGGATTCAGAATTCTTTATATTTATCCCGAATGTTCTAGGTTTTTTTTTTAAAAAATAAAACATTTGAAGACTATACACTATACACGAATATTTTCTTTTTTTTTTTTTTTCTTCTTTTATATTTTTATTATTCTCAGTACGTCTAAAATTCTAAAACAATGAAACATTTTAAGGAAAAAGGATCAAGAAATTGATATGTATGCGATTACAAGTTCAATGTAACTGCATAAATAACAGCTTTATTTCTCTTGAATTAATCAACATTTCCTTTACACAGTGCTAGAAGTAAGAAACTAAAAATGGTTGATATTTATCCATCTTGTTTCTTTTATTTTTGATTCAGATGATTCGCTTTTAACTTGCTGTAACACTTTCATCGAACATTAAAGCACTTTAAAGCCAATCTAACGAGTGTTGTGTATCAACTAATGCCATTCATTGTAGAAAATGTTTAATAGAATTACACTAAGAAGGAAATACTAGGCGGATTAAGTGCTTCTCACATGAAATAATTACGATAATGGAGAAACCACATTTCCAATCAACTTTCACTAATTCGGCTGTAGTTTGAATTAAAAGATCTAAAATAATCAAAAGCTCAAGGTGTTTTCTTTATGCTCGAGAAAGACGTAACCACAAAGTTTGAAAAGAGCAAAATTCGAAAACCTTAATTAGCTCAATAATTTTAATTGGGAATTCGAACGATGAATTGGACATATAATGTAAACAAAGTACTTTGAAACTTCGCCACTTGTTTTTCTTCTGATGTTAAATTAATTTGGAGATGTGTGTGGCAGCCACAAATTGATTTCATAGAAGACAGTAAAAAAAAAGGGTTTTCGAACTTTGCGACAGTTAATTACTCATTTTAGAAGAAATTATTTTCGAATTAAGTTGTGATTGCACTTGTTTTCTTTTCTTCCTCTGATAAAGACGAATCAAGCTTTATTAACACTTTAAATTCTTGTTTACTTGTCTGTAATGTTACTTAAAAATGCGTCTCGGTTGTTTAGACGTTAATAAAGTTTAATATCCCTTTTCAGGATAAAGGCTTGTAAAAGAAGCAAAAAAGTTAATGATTAGTTTCGACACTGAGAGATTATTTAGTTTAACTTATGTTATTCAATTAATACGTCAAATGTCATAAAATGATTATTCACTTATCATTTTAAATCAGAAATGTGTTTTAAAAATAACTTTATTGGTCTTAGTTTCATATCAAGTTGAATAGTTAGCAATTATAAGGCATTACGTGTTGTAATTGTGTTGTGTAAAAAGAAAAGTCCTTTCTTCATTTGGATCAAATATGAAAAAATTTTCTCAATAGAAAGTATTGCACAGAAGAATTCGCAATAGTACTTAAACTCTTGTATTTTTAAAATCTGTTTTATTTGGAAGAATTTCTCTAAACATCGAAAATACAGGGCATAATGTAAGAATATTCTTTTAATGTGCATTATTACTAAAAGAATTCTCAAGCTACATTTTTGAGGCTTTTATTTAACTTAACGACTGCTACACATTTAGCCTTCTTTCAAAAATAACAAAAATCTCAGAAGCAGCTATTTTTTTTTAAATAATTAAATAATTTTAACCAAGACATTTATATAGGAAATATTGTAAAAATAAGGGAAAAAAAAACATTTGTATGCTCAAGAGAGTCATCCTTTTTAAGAAAAAATAATGACATTTTAAACATAAAATTCTTAAAGTGCATTAGAAAAATCATTTCTAATAACGTTTATTACATCTTTCAGATGCTTAAATACTTATAAGCCTTAGTAATACTTAAGCACTTGTACTTATATTGCACTTAAATGGCATCTATATTTTGGATTTCTTTGAAAAGTTAGCTGTGATAATCATGTTTTAAGGTATTGTTTAAGACACTTGATAATCGTTTACATATGTTGATTTTACAGAAATTCGTAATGCAATAATTAGCGGAATAGAAATTCTGAATACAATAATAATCCTGATTGTTAATATTAGTAATAATTACTCTACATATATACCACTATTCGTTAAACTCTTCATTCTACGTTAAAAAAATTTTACACACCAAAACTTTATTTTAGATTTAAAATACTTGCATTAAATGTTTGAATATATGAAAAAAACAGCAAAGAATTAGAGATGTTTTTTACACATTATACGGTATATAATATATACTTGTTTTACACGTTATTTTTAGTGGATCCAATGAAGATCTAAATAAGAAATTTTAATACTTTAAGAGTTTCATGTCTTAGATGTAATAAAACATTTCAATATGAGTGTATCTGTGTTTCTATTTGAGGGGGGAAATCAGACTAATTTTTTTCTTTATTTATCACTGGATTAGGATTTAACAACTACCTCATAGAGTAAAATAAATTAATGATAAATATTCCTACTGTTTTTTTAACACAATTGTGATATAAAATACATTCAATCTTCATAAAATACTTAAATCTGTTTTATTCCGCTGTTAGGTATCGTATGAATTTACATTAATGTAATAGAAACAAACCTGATACACTGAAATATTAAATACTACTTATTAGAAAATCTTAAATAATTTAAAGAAATTTAATCATAAAATAAATAGATAAGGCAAAAAAACTAAATAAATGTTTTCAAAACTAAACATACTTTTTTTGGGTTACTTATAAACTCACCTTTAGAATTTCAATAAAAAAAAAAAAGTTTTACTTAGTTTTCAACTTAAATAATTTAGAAATGTAAAGAAAACAAAACATTATATAAAAAAGATTTTCTTTCATACGAAAGGGAATCTTCAAATTTTCTCCGAGAACAAAAATCAAAGAGGTCCCAAACGATGCGAACAAAGAGGCGAGAAAAGTGAACGCGTGCCAAAAACGAATCTCCCGACGGCAACCCTCCAACATGCTCATATGAAAATAAAAAAACAAACAAAAGCGAAAAGCGCAGATTGTATGAAAAACTTTTTGGCAAAAACCTTTACCTATCCCTTTCGCAACTGATTTTTATTTGTTTACTTATTTATCTACTTATTTTTCATTGTTTTATTTTTTCAATGTTCACGCCATCTAGTGTCACGCGGGAGCCGCAAAAATAATGATGCTCCAATTTCTCTTTTTCTTCTTTCCCCCCTCTTTTTTTTTCTCTCTCTCTTTTTAACTTCCCTTCTCCACTCCACCGAAATACAAAACCAGTTTAATTCATCATTTCGGCGTCATAGTGGCAACGCGCACTTTTAAATTTTGCAGTTCCCTCCGAGGTGCGTGTCTCCTTCCCCGACTTGATGCCTCATGAGATAGCATTAATCATCATTAGTGGTAGATTAATACGCTGAAAATGAATCGCCGTGCTTTTTATTGAGGAAAGGATTTGAGAATGGGTAGGGAAAAAAAAAGAAAAAAGGGGTTGGAGAGGTGTTTTGGAAAAATCTTTTAGAGAAATAGAAGAATCGTTTGAAAAAAAATGCAAATGGAGAGCATTTAGCAAAATAAGTTCAAAAAGTGTTGAGAATTGTGATGTGATAATTTATCTTTTTATTGAATTTCATATGGGGATCGCATACATATTGATATTATACAGGGTGATTAATTTAAAAGAGTACCTATTTATTTTTTGTATTACCCACTCTATACTACATGTAACAAGACTTTCAACATCAATACTTATTTAATATGTTTATATTTAATGTGCGGGTATCGTTTCTTTTTTACTTCTAAATGCGAAAACTCGTTTTTAAACAAATTTGCGAGAAAACCATTAATAATTTTTAATCCGAATCTGCGCATATGATTTGAGTAAATCGTCGGCATCTTTCAATGTTTTTTTAATTTTTTTTTTGAAAGCTCATTTCGTAAGATTATGAATGGCAACAATAAAAATCGCCTGCATTAACTAATTCTTTAATTTTAATGAATTTTGAAGTGTACTTGGACACAATTCCAACTTTTTTTGCTTCGAGACACAGGACAGTTACTGTTGGTTTAAGCAAGACAGGGCCACTCCACACACGTCAAACCTAACAATGAAAGTGCTTAAGGAATTCTTTGTTGACCATTTAACTTCGATAGGCCTCTGGCCACCAAGCTCACCCCACTATATTTCTTTTGTGGCGTTACCTCAAAGATAGGGTTTTCCAGAGAAGTCCTGCAAACATCGATGAATTAAAACAAATCATAATTGAAGAAATCTCGGCTATAACACCAACAATGATGTGAAGTGTGTGAAAAAAAATTGGTACTATGTGTTCATGTTTCTAATTAAAAATGGTAGGGAACATTTTCAAATTTTTTTGTTTGGAATGATAATGTAAAGAAATTGAATTAAATTAAGTTTTTTAAAAATAAAATTATCACAGAATTAAGTAACATTGTGAGTCTCCATTTGTGTTTTACCTCACAAATAAAGTTGTAACAGTCCAACAGTGTTGGAAATTATCTCCCACACTCAAGCAAGGTTCAAACAGTTATACTTCAGTGCTATAGTAGTTACCACGTCCGTCCAATTTAAGGGTAATAAGTAAAACCAACGGGCACTCTTTTAAATTGATCACCCTGTACTTCTTCTTCTTCTTCTTCTTTTTTTTTTTTTGCATATTGGCTGAAATAGATAGAAATTTATATTAATGAAAATTATAAACTAAACACAAAACGGGTGATTAAGTACAAAAAAAAAATTTCAAATTTTTTTTTCCTAATTTTTTCCTTTCAGGAGGTACAGCACTACACTTTAGGGGTATTCATTTTTTAAAGTTATAAGATCATTCGAATCATTATCATCCTAAGGGGACAGTAGATCTTCAAAATATGAAAAACTCGCCCAAATTTTTATTTTCATTCTTTACGCTAAAGATATCCTTTACATTCAATATTAACAAATATGCCAAGAAATTCTGTTATTTTTTTATGAACAATTAGTAAGATAAGATATGGACTCCCCTTTTTACTGAGATTTCCCGTTTTCTACCTAGAAAAACAAAGCTTATTCATAAAACTCGCCTTATGCCGGTCCTAATGTATGGTTCGGAAAACAGTTAGAATTTACAAATATTATTTTGTAATGAATCGAAAGAAAATACCTTCAATTTTCTCATTATATTTTATATTTAATATTCACTACATTAACATAACTGCAACGTAAACCATGCTTAAAATATCTATTCTAAGATTCACTAGTAAAGTTTGAGAAATTCATTGCCAGCAATGCATGTGTCGAATCAAAGGCTTGTGTTCTGATCCCCCAAAGACACTCGTGTCAAAAGATGGGAGATGCCGTGCAACATGTGTTATTATGCTTTGTGTTCTCAAGAGTTGTTGCAGGGAGTTTAAGAAAATGATCCACCGTCTCATATGTATTCTTGGTTACTTGTCAGTGGCTCAAAGTTATGAGGCCTTAATAGACCTTACAGCCTGCCTGCAGCCTTAAATGGATGGTAATTCAAATTAAATCAAATATCAGTTTTTCTTATATTCACAGTAATATTAGTGACAGCTAAAGTACTGTATTTAGGGAATTTTATTTAGCATCAATAAATCCTCATACGTATTTTCCAACAATGATTCTATTTCTTTCGGAGAAAATAAACAATGTTACTTAGTACGATATTTTATTATTACTTCGAAGTAAATATTTCTATGCGTGATTATGTTCATTACTTGATTTTTTTAAGTATAAAAACGCACGTAGGGTAACGAATTCAGGGTTTTATAAAAAAAAGTAAAATAAAATGGAAGCACTAAAATCCTATTTATTTTATAATCAAATGCGATGAAATGGAAATAAATATATTTTGTTTCTTTTTCTTTAAAAATTAATGTGATGTTTGGGTTTTTATAAAAAAAATTCCTTTTAGGATTACTGGTAACATTTGAGGGTCGTGAGTTAGAATATTAAAAATATATTACGTGAATGAAAAGTAAGAGCATTGCAAGCGCGCAATTGTTTCGATGCGTCAAAACAAATAAATGGATCAAGCGTCGAATAGTTTGATCTAAAAATTCCACCATTTAAAGAGTATCTTAAGCAAGCACTCGGAGAGGCGAAGCGATAGAAACTTCTTTAAAAACAAAAATTCTTCTTCCGTGCACAGCAATTCCATACACTTAAGCAACTCTAACTTTCACTATTATGGTACACCACTTCCCTGTCAGCCAATGATTAATCGGCTACGGAGCTGCTGCTATTGGCAGGAAGGCGAAAAAGATAACAACGCTCAATATTCGAGTTAAAAATGCAAATTCGGAGCTACTCGATAAACCATCTGGGAAAAATACCTTTTGCGGATGGAGCGCATTTTTAAAAAAAAAAAAAATTCTTTTCTTTTCGGATGGATAGATAGATGAATAGTTGTTCGGAGCGGGAGCAACTTTTAAATTCCATTAATGAGCGAGGAATTATCCATTAAGAATGGAATAATTGCGATGCCCTAGACGCCCGCTCTGCCTCTATGGACGGCAGGGGGCCTTGTCATGGAAATGCGTCTTTGCAGCAAAACAAGCAGGCCGTACAAAAGGTGTCACAGGAGGACGACCAGGGTTGCCGGGAATTTGGGCTTATTATTGGCTATCAGCGGGGCAAGAAGTTTTTGTCGCCAAAAGCCCTTCCAAATTAAGGCCGATGAGAAACGCCTTTGAAAAAAATATCCAAGCTGAATGGAAAAACCAGAAATAATCAGTTTTTTTTATTTCCTTAAAAAAAACTTTTTTTTTTAAATGTGAGAACCGGTATTTTTGGTTAGATGACATTTGTTTTCTCGTGAACATTCGATTCGGAAAATAAAATTGAAAAAATTAAAAATAGACTCCCTTTCAGCAAAGTTATTTATTTTTTAAATGTAAAAGCAGTTTTATGTATGAAATTCTTTATTTTCCTGAAGACTTTGGCCACGGATTGGATGTTCCATATCACCACATATCATCACACATTAAATGTTATATTAAATTTAATATGAACGCACAGTTCTCACGTGGTGGTGTTATAAATTTAGAAAAGGAGGTAGTAATTCAAATTTACTAACACGTTATAGTGGTTCAAAATCCCGAGCCAATTATTAATAGTTAACTGCATATCATCTGAGTAAAGTTATTTAAAAACGAACCAACTTTGCTAAGACTGTCAGGGGATTTTTTTCTTTCTAGCCAAGACCTCTTAAAGTTTTTTTTTTAAATAGCCTAGTTTGAGATTATTGAGTTCTGGATACGAAGTTGCGACCTTAACATGGCAGAATTATCTTTAAATTATTGATATGTTTCTTTATCGGATTAATAGTCATTTTGAATGTGGTAAATTAAAAGGTAATAGAATTGCTAGTAATCACTTTTGATATTGTAATTGAGAGCATATGAAGATGAAAATTTTCCTCTCACTTGTAAGACGAATTAAAATTGTTTTGTTCTTGAAAGAGGTAGGCTATAGCCAAAACTGAAGAAGAAAAAAGCAGTGTAGGCTTAATATTCATTTATATAATAACAAAACTTTTTGATGCTATTTCCAGTTCTTTTATCGTGTCTTTTAGACATAAATTAAATTCAAATGGGAAAAATAATAACAATGGCAATTTTTCAGATTGTTTTAAGATGTGCTATACTCAAAATTATTAAGGTTTTAAATCATTAAAGGAGAAAAGCTAATTTTACAGAATTTGTTTATGCAGTCACGTCAAAGAGAAGCGCAGAAAAAATGGCGCATAAAACATCAGTAAATTTAATTTTATCATTATAAAGGATCTTTAAAGTATTTTATGTATAAGCTTCCTAGGAATTCATTTAATATATTTTAATTATAATTATTTAGATATTGAAATATATTTCCCTCTAAGATAAAAAAAGAAACCACTCTTCACATATTTCACTAACTCATGTTTATTTGAAACTTGTTAAATTAAAATACAATTTAAAGTCAGTATAAGAAAACGTCTTTGAAACTGAAAAAAGAAGGAAAGTGCATATTTCATGTTGTTTGCCGAAATGTCTTTTTATTGAATTGATAATAGAATCAAAACATTATTATCGTTATTTTGTTATTTATCGTAACATAATAAAACTGTACGTAATGGGAAAATAAAATAAAGATATTAAAATTTTGAATGAGAACTTTCAAAATACACAACAAATATTAAAATAATTTTGTTCATTCAGAATTCTTACTATTTTAACTATTTTAGTTTAAAAAGGTGTACAAATTTTGAAATACAAAACTTATATCTATGAAGCTGAATTGAGCTCAGTTTGTAATGAAAATCGAAACATTTGTATATTCTACTTGACATGCCTAGAGGCGTTTCATTTTTGTAACAAAAGAGCGAATGTAATAAAAATATGTAATGAATTGGCAATTTTTTTAAACTTTTCCTATTATTTCCTTCTTGTATCATTTAAAATTTCCAAAAAAAGAACTGCATTGTAAAATTTAAAGAATCGAAATGAAAAACAATTTCTTTGCTTTCTATAAAATTGGTCAGTTCATGAAATTCTTAAGAAAATGAGGAGCTATTTAAAAATGTCAGTCCATCTTACTAATTCCATATTCAATAAATACTATTTAGTTAATTTACCAGGATAGAAACTTGGATCTATGGAAAGAAATTGCAAAATCATTAAAATAATAATTATCCTTTTTTACAGGAATGTCAAGTCCACAATTTTGTGGTATTTGTATAAAAACAAACAAACAAAAGACGTATTCAGAAAAGCTATGCAATAAAAATATTCGATCTATTAAAAAAATTTAATTTATAATAAAAAAGTTTTTTAAAAAGCATTATTGATCATTAAAATAAAAACAAGAATTCATTCCATTTATTTATAAAAATATAGTAATGTAAAAAAATGAAAACAGTCTCTTTTATGGAGTAATGGAACAGATTTATTTTTTAAAAAAAATTCTATTAATCTATATCAAAACTTCCAAACATTCATTTTTTTTTTTTTATGTTAGATTATCATTTCCAATAACACACACAAAAAATAACTAGATTAAAAAAAAGGTTTGATCCTGACAAAATGTTACGAGTACGTAAAAGGACAGTGATCTTTTAAGTCGGTGATGTCAGTATAGAGTGTCAAATTCGAATCTGAATTCTAGCAAAGCTCTTTGTTAAAAATAATGGTGGTTGCTGAAAGTTAAATCATTTTTTTTTAATGAAAATTCTTACGTGGTATGATTTAGAAGTTGGGAGAGTAAAGATTCAGCATGGATGCCACTTTAAGAGAGTGTTGCTTCCTTTAATAATCCATTATTCGAAATTACGCTGTTGTAGGAAAAGTGGTCTTTCGCGCTAAGTTAGGGAAAAGTTTTTTCGAACGAACTAATGGTTTGCTTCTCCGCATTCAATATATCTGACCTCTGAAAACACTTTTACAGATAACCAGACAATATTTCATCTTGTATAAAAGGAAAGTATTGGACTGAGATCATTTTCATAAAGTAATTAAATTCGCAGCTGTGGACAATATTTCTTCTTCCATTAAAATAATAAGTATCTCAAAGCAAAGGGGTACAAGCCGAATTGCTTGATCCGAATATTGGAATTTTATTGCGTAAAATATATTTTAAAATGAATATCTTTTAATTTTTTTTTCAAATAAATAAAATAGACTAGGACCCCCCATCAATGACATTTAATCACCAATTGTGTTTTAAATCTTATATGTATTAATGAGTGAATTAATAAATATTTTTGAAAATTTCACACGAATGGATACATTTCATGTTGAAATAATTTCACCTGACCGGAAAATTGATTTTAAGAGCGATATGGAAAGTTTGAACTTCATATAAATGAATGTGAAAAGCGGGGAAGTCATTAAAATGTTATTAAAACTATAATGACGGAGTAGAGTAATAATAATAAAAGAAAGATAAGTATACAAATTGAAATTTGTTTTGCTAATTTCATTTAAACATATGCTAACCTTTTTCTTTTTTTTAATTTATCATTTTTATTTTTTGTTAAGTTCTCGTAAAAGTAGAACTATTGAAAATGAATATTAATTAGCGTAAGCGTACTTCCGAACGCTCTACATAAGTAATTTCTATCAAGAAAATAAAATACCTACTTCAAATTCCTAATGAATTTTTATTTTCACAAGCAAAACATTCTGAAGTAAAAAACGTTGCCAATGTTAGCAACAAAAATTCTGCCATAAAAATTAATCAGGAAATTAAATATTAAAATGCCTGTGAGAGCAAACGATAAATTATTAATGTGAACAATAACATTCTGTTTGTATATTAAAATAAAAGCAGACAATAAAAAAAAATGTTAGATTAACTATACATCTCAGCAATGTAAAATTTCTTAAACAAACTAGATCTAATTATAAAAATAATAATATATTACTCCCATAAAACCATTCTTTTGAACCTAACACTCTGAATTTTTTATTTTATGCCCACTCATTTCTTCCGATGCTATTTTCTCAAATCAATATGTTAAAAGAAAGTAAGAAAACTATTAGCATCGTCCTGTTTGACCAAAATTATTGGAAGGTTGTGCAAGAAAAAAATCGATAGTAAAATATATTTCAGTAAAATAATTATTAATATGTATCGAATTACTGACGTAATGCTTTTCTCAGACAAAAAAAAAAAAAAAAAAAAGCAAATTTTTAATCATTTTGTTCTAATTATGTGATAATAACATAAACCCGATTGAAGTAAAAAAAAAAAATATTTCCCTAACATCAAGATGTTTGTTTATTCCTCTGATTGTCACTATTAAAATAAATAATTAGCCACCCAAGGGGCTATCGTTTTAGTTGGATCACTTTCGGCATACCAGATCACTTTTCAATTTTTTTATCGTTTGCTTCCACTTTAGTTACATGTAGCTTAAATATATTCAATTTAATACTTTATCGTTTGCTTTAATTTTAATATAAAAAAAATTACAATTGTCAATTTCTCGATATTTTATCGTTTACTTTAATTCATATATTAAATTGAATAATTTGATAATAATTATAAAAAAAAGCTCATCTTGTGTGGCTAAATCTGTTCTTTGCAAAACTTTGCATATAACTTTTTCTTCACTTTTTTATGTTAGATGCTTTGCACAAACCATAAGATAATATGCAAAATTGTTAGATTTATATAATTTTTAAAACGTTAATTGAGACCTTTGAAACGTGTCTTTTAAGCTCGATCAGATATTAAGAAATGCAAATATTATTTTTTTAAAAAAAAATTGACATTTCTCAAGATAAATTCTAATATGCTAATGAAGAAGAGCTTCTTAATTTCGAGCCATAGTCACCTGACGAGGTCTGCATCTTAGTTGCTTCTTCCCTCTTACAACTTCCACATTACACCCATTGAACAAATTGAGAGTTGATTTTATGCAATGTGTGCAATAGCTCCCATTACTTATGTGCGATTACGATTTCGGACTTGAAATCACCATTATATCCTTAAATCACCAGACACAAATATCTTAGTAAATAATTAGTCAAGGCTCCCGTAACATTTTTGAAGTTGAGATAAGATGACAGAAATATTGTACATACATAGTTAATTTATACACTTTCTTATTTGTGACATTTTCCCTAAAAGTCATTAAAATAAAAGTCATTTAGACAGCTTTAATCTTTTAATTTACTCAGCATAGCAAATTCAGATTAGTATGTTATAAAATTCTACATTCTTTGAATAGTCAAATAATTAGGAAAAGGATTAGGAAACTAAAGTCTCAAGCCAAATGCAGACTCCTTAGCCATTTAATGACTGAGTTCAAAATGCTGAACATCTTTTCCCCTTTTTGTAGCTAAAATTTTGTTTATTTTGTACTGATTCAAAAATAATGATACATTATTCTTCGTAAAATTTTAAACTTTCGCAAATTGAAACTAGCCATCGTTAACTTACTCTTTTGTAAAGTTGGATTGAATATTTTTATACTCCTGGTGTTTGTCAAATGCGTTCAAGAGAGCAATGATTACTTTCAAATGATATTAAAATTATCAATTAAATTACTTTCAGGTCATTAGAGAAACAATTACTGTCTAATTATTTGATTTGAAAAAAAAAAAAAAAATCTCTGAAATTGGTAATAATTGAAAATAGTAACTCCAACAATGTATATTTTAGGTATGTCTAATTGAGGGCCCCTAAATGAAATTTAATTGAGTATTACTTGCCTAATTTGACGCGTAAAGGTAAGCATGTTTTCCACTCCAGCATTTGGAAGTTAAATACAATAAATAAATAAATAAAGATAAAAAAAAAAAGGCATATCTTTTTTAAAGACCTATTAGCAAAGTTCTTAAGCATATCTTCCAGATTTTATTAATTTCACAGGGGAAAGACATTTTAAAAACCAAAAGTCTTAAAATGTAGGCCATAATTGTCACCTGTTTGATTCATTAACAAAGGTAACAAAAATGACTGTAAGTGCATGTTTTTCAAATCTTGTTTGATACTTTAATATTACAATTAAAACATTATACAACACTATCGCATGTTCTTTATTTAATTCATAAATTTCGAATTCACTGGGCTGTTTTATTGCAGAAGATGTAATTTATCAAATCAGAATCATGGAATGTGCCTCGTATTGATGAATATGGGAGAACGAAAACGTTTATCTTACATTGTGTTCTCTCCTTAAAGGTAGAAAAACAAAAATAAATTGGGAAGTTTACTTCCCAAACCTCCGCTTGTAATTCTTATTAAACATTTTTACACTCCGAAACAATTCTCTTTGTGCCACTTCTGGCGCGGAGCAGGAAAAGAGGCGATAAACGATGAATTATGAAACCCCTGCTTCTGCACCGGTGTTCACAGGGTGTGAAAAAGAATAAAGAAAACGTTAAAAGAGTTTCAAAGAGAGGGAGAGAGAGGGCGTCATACAGGTGGAAAGAAAAGCACCCCCGCTACTGCATCCAGGGCGCGAAGAGTGACAAGACAAGGGGCGAGCACCCAGGGGCAACAAACTCAATTATTGAATGGACCACGCGCTATCCGAATTATTCAGGAATATTTTTAATCAACGTTGCGACTCAATTTAAAGATTAATGCCGCACAACTCCGAGGAAGAGGGTGGGATTCCATTCAAGGGGGAGGGGGGCTCGAGTTATCCGAGCGTGTAGATTTTGGTTGATGTGTGTGAGGGCCCACGCCCCCCCCCCCCCGCCCCCCCGCGCCCCCCCCCCCCCCCCCCCCCCCCAGGAAGGGGTTGGCATATCTTATTCCGCGCCAAGTGAGCGCACCTTCAGAAAGAGCCCCTGCATTTTTTTCTTTTTGGGGGAATTTAATGAGAGCTGCAGTTTTCTAGAAGTGTTTTGAAGGAGTTGAGATGCACGGCATCGGAATTAGGGGGGTGGTTACACAGCTCTGCGTTTCCGTTTCGGTCATTTTGTTCCGGGAATGAACTGTCGATTTTTGTGTCGCTCTTCTGCTCGTGAATTAGGGCTCTTGGTATTTTGGTGTTGTGGGATTTTTTTTTCACTTCAGATCTCAGAGTTTTTCGTGGTCTTTAGTTTTATTTGTTAAATTCTATCGCACTCGTTATAAAATCTTTTTACAAAAAGAAAGGACTCATTTTTTTTTTAGTTACAACGATTTTAAAAAAAGTGTAATTTTTTTTATTAGTTAGAAATAAAGTATTTGTTAGTGTAAAAAGTAGAAAAACATACACTCATCGATAAATATTAAATTTACATTTCCAATGTAAAACATAAAAATAAAACAAACTTTATTTGAAATAAAGCTTTCTCCTAATTTTTAAAATGTTTTCTGTATTTCTTTTTAAGTAGACACGCTAGCTTATTTATTTATTTATTTGGTACCAGATTCTCTCAAATCCAGTTTAAAAAATAAGGTTGGATTTAAATTTGATTTGATTGTTTATTAAGGTCACTAAGAGAAGAAATACGAGGGTTATTAGCTAGGGACATCGAAATTTTGAACCTCAGTCAAAAGACGAAGGCGTCATCTTAGTTGGTACTTTCATCTCCTAATGAATTTAAATGCTTTAAATGGGACATCAAAACCCTAACGGGGGATCGAATCCTAGTAATTAATGTATCAATTCATTTTCAGTCCTCGTCATCAAGTATTAATTCGAAATGACAAATGCAGTTATAAATTGTTCATCATGATATTCTAGTGAAACGTTAATACAAAAACACAGATTGTATTTCTTCCTTTTTTTCCCTTCTCGATTTTTATATTGAAAGCTCAATGAAAGATTTAGCGTATTAAAAATCACTTTTATTGATAAAAGAAATGCTGGAAAGACATAGGATAGGTGACTAAAAATTTACATACTAACCCACTGAAATATATTTTGCACAAATGTTATAGTAAGAAAAAATAGATGTCGCATAATGTCTTTGTAATTTATTTATAAATAAATTATCCTTATGTGCAATTATAATTATATTGAAGCCCCCTTAGCGTAATTATTTGGTAACATGGATAAAAAAATCATAAGAAATTTTCTTTTTTCTGCTTGGTATTTTTTCATTAGTTAAGGCCATTAAAAATTATTTTTGGTTATTTTTTAAATAAATTTTTAATGCCTAAAGTAATTTCAAATTGTTACTATTAACCATGTTTTTCTTTTAAACGAAAGTTTATATGTTATAAATCCATGGAGAAGTCGAAAAAATGAACGCAATTTACGACTAGAAAAAAATTTATAATTTTTCTTTTTTTTATTGTATTTTACTATGACTAAAAAGTACATAAAAGGATTTTTTGTCGGGAGTGAATAAAAAAAAGTGTACATGATTTTATTAATTTTTCTTGAAATAAAATTTCATGAATCTCAAAATTATTTTACCTATTTTGAAAGAACACGTTACTTATATATATATATATATATATATATATATATATATATATATATATATATTAAAAAAACCACTTTTGGATTTTTAAAAATTTGATTCCTAGTTACTTTTTCACATCCTTTTGTTTTGAGGGGGTCATCACATGCTTATCGCATTTTCCTATAAAAATTATTTCCAGTAATTAAAAAGATTCTTTGTTTTCAGTAAACAAAAAAAAAGTGCGCACGATTTTGTTAATTTCTATTGAAATAAAATATTATGAATCTATTATTTTACCCACTTTAAAAGAGTGCATTACTTATTTTTTTTTAATAAAAAAAAGTTTTTGATTACTTTGATTCTTCGATATTTTTTCTCATCCCTTTGCTTTGAAGGGGTCATCATAAAAGTCCATTTAAGAGAGTTCTTATTCGAAACCCAGCCTGCTCCAGAGACGATTTTTCTAAGGCTGGGCACAAACGTGACAAACTTTCGCCTTCTTCCAGTTTACTCAGGCGAAACCCGAAAAGAATGGATCATAATTTACGAAGATAGGCCCGTTTCTTCCCTGATGCGAACTTTTCCTTGATGAAAGTGAAAGTATAAAGGGAGGGTGGTAGGAGAGAAGAGAAAAAGAAAATGAACGCAAAAGTAAAAGTGAAAAAAAAAAAAGGTAAAAGGTGGAATTTCTCTCCGGCATTTTCTTCCCAAAAACTCAGAAAAAGAGGGGTGGGTATGGAAGAAAGGAATGAGTGTGATAAGACTACAGACGAATGTCAGTTCAATAACCCAGATAGATAGATAGTAACCTTCCACCCCCCTTCCTTTTTGCGCAAAAGTAAAAATAAAAAAAGTAAAAGAAAATTAAAAAAAAAAAAAAAAAAGATAGAGCGAGAGAGAGAGAGAGAGAATCCCCACAAAATTTCCAACTAAGAAACTTGAAAGAGAGGAGCAGGCGCGAGAGAGAAATTAAACTCTAGTATGATCTATCAACAGAGCAACAAAAGAGGAAATTGAAAGAGCGAAAGATAGAGTGAGAGTTGTGGAGGGGGGTCGCACTGTGGGGGGTAGTGAAGGAATAAATGAAAGGAAGAAGGAAATAAGGCGGCGGTATTTGTTTTATCCACCATGTAGGGGGGTGCGGGGGAGGAATCATCCCCTAAGTTGAAAAGCGATGAGCGTTCAGGATTAGGGTTAAAAAGACTTACGCCTCAATGAGTTTTTCGTTTAAGATATTACATCGTTTTGTGGCAACGGTGCTTACGAAGCGAGGCAATTAAGCATTACAGGTGTGTGTATGTGTGAGAGGCTTATTTTTTTTTCTATCTCCTTCTCTTCCATTCTTTTCTTGCTGGGTTAGTCCGTTAACGAAGATGACGAATTAAAAGTTTTAAGAATAAATGAAACGTGACTGTTTTATTAAACAGCAAATTAGCTGGCCAGTTGTTAATGCCTTTCTAAAAGTGAGTATGCGGAATTTTCGGTTTTGAGGTCGTTCTTTTATGTGTTTTCTTTAAGGTGGCTGGGAGGTTTCTGTGCTCAGGAAAATGGTCGCAGGAAATGATTGTGAAAGGCTTCGTTAAGCGTTCTTCGGTTTACATTTGAGTCGTACGCAGGAAGAATAAAAAAATGATCGTATTTCCATAATTCTTGGAAACATTGCGTCTGCTTTTCATTCATTATTATTGAGATGTCAAATTGAGAACCAATTAATCAGGTTTAATAATTATGAGTCAGTATTATACACATGTATTAAATTTCGATAGAATTAAGCTAAAGTATTTTTTTAGTTACTGATTAAAAAGTTCTTCCATGAGTGTGTTCGAGTGAAATAACACGATATTGTTTTAAATGATCTATATTTCAACATGAAAGCTTAAAACCAATCTGAATCTAAAATTCTTATGATCTATTTTAGAAGTATTCATGATATTAAGTCTTTTCTTCTTATTCCCTCAGTATTTTATTAATAGCACGCAAATATTTTTCACTTTTATTTCGTACTTTTCTATCAATGGCTTAGAAATGAAGTTTCCTAATAAAAAATTTAACATTTCTTGAATTTTTTTCTACTTCTTAACAATCATCAGCATTTTGACTTAAAATTACGAATTTGATCTGCGGGCGTTACATAACACAGGGCAATTCAACAATATTTACAACTCGATATGCCTATAACTTTAAAGTAATTCATTGTTAACTTTATAATAAGAAGTAAATCTGATTACACAGAGTCTATTGTGTAACACCACCTTATTACTTAACTATTCTGCTGTCTTTAATCACAAACTTACAGTCTCTAATTTAAATTCTAAGAACAACAACAGAACTAAAGAGAACAATTAAGAACTAAAATAGTTATGATACTAAGTTATAAGTTAATTTAATTATGTTAATTTATTTAAAACAGTTATGGGTCAATTCATTTATGTTATTTAGGGAAATGCTCTCTTTCAGTACATGGTCCCTCAACACGTTTATTAACAAGTTTTACGAAAATGTTTCAGATATCAATTAAATTAGAATTTGAAGTTAAAACTCAGGAGTGATTACATAATCATCTGCTAGGATCCGAATATTAGGCTAACCTAATACTCGGGTCCAAGCAGATGATTATAATCACGCCGGAGTCTTAACTTCAAATTCTACAGGGCAAAGTCGGATCTTTGATCTAGCGATATCAAAGCTGATTCCCACACAAGTATATTCCGAGCCCTATTTAATTCCATCTTACTCTTGCTTTCATTCTACTAACTTCAACATATAAATTCATTTTCCCTATCACTTCAATATACTTCTGTAATGTAACTAATTTACCTGAATTACGTTTCGTTTACTTGGATCGAGGTTTTAATTTTTCGTAATTTAAATTATTAAGTGTTCCCAAAATAATTTATAGAAGAACGCAAACAACCCATAGTTACATTGCATAAAATATCTTACAAATTAATGCAATAATTTATTTATTAAATTTCATTAACAACAGGATCAAAATCGTAACAGCTGATCTACATTTTTTCAGTCTACAAACATTACTGAGTTCAGTTAAATAATCAATAAAGTCACAAATCCAGTCTAAGAAACGTCAGTAAAACCTAACACGATTTACTAACTATCTTTTCAGAACTTGTAAGGTCGCTCTATGTCGAATTTCTTTACTTGCTTTTAAATCCTATTTTAAAGTTAAACAATGAAGTCTTAGCTTACCAGCTCAAATGCACCGACTAAGACATTTCTTGAATACAACTCCAGTGGCTCTAAACAGGAGTTACTTCTTACCAATTTAACTGTGAATAATTTATTATAATAATTCACTCCAATTATCATACAAATATCTATAGGCTTCTCTCAATATCATGTGTATCTCTTCTTATTTCTTTCAGTCATATCACGTTTATTTTCCATTATAATTAATTCATTTCATTGCATTTCTTACCTTCATCTAATTTGTCTATTCATGTTTCATTCAGTTGGAAAGGAGTTGGAATTTTATGCAACTCAAAATACAAAAAGTTATCAAGATTAGTGAAGCGAAAACCGCGAATAGCCCAATGTTACAAAGTAAACCAACGTTAATTTTTAATTTCCAGTTATCATGGCAGGAAAACTAACTCATAAGTTCCAGTAGATGAAGCTTTGAAATATTTGTTTCTACTAGGACCCGGGAACTTTCCTTTAGAGATACCGCTAAGAATGATTATGAACAGGAGACAAAAAAATTTAAACGCACAAGTAGTATATCTCTGATATTACCACTTTCATGTGTTCTATTTTAAACAATTAATGTGGCACCCACAAGCACTTTACAACTGGACAATTTATTTCTAGATAAAGATTAATGCGAAACAATTCGCACTCTGTTGCATTCAACTTGTCCGTACATCTCACTATTGATTACGAGATATTTACGAGACAGACACCAATATATTTTTAAAATATTTTATTTACATATTTCTTTGACAATGAGCCTTTTTTCTGTTATATCATTCCTAAGATTATAACACATTTCCACCATTATTTAAATCTGAAGACATCGTAAAGCTTAATTAAAGAGTCAATTAGATTACAATTTTAATTGTAGAGATGTCAGAAAAAAGGACAATCACAGTTTGTTAGGGTTTTCACATATTACGCAAGATCGCTCTCTCTCTCTCTCTCTCTCTCTCAAATAATTCTTAACGCACCTGAATCCAAGCTTAGAATTAAATAATAAAATCATAACAAACTCAGTCGATTTGAGTAAATACAGCAATTTCGACTCTTGTTACCATTTACTCTAAACAAGAATCGCTTCTAATCCATTTCAACTACAAACAATCAGCTACAACAATTCTCTCTAATTTTTAACTTACAAACACATTCTAGGTATTTGTTATCATCTGTCCCCTTGTTCCTTTCATTTCTATTTTGCTTATATATCCTTGTGCTTAATTCAATTCATTACACTTATCTTTACTTAATATGCATTATCATGTTTCATTTGGTTGGAAAGGATCTGAAAGTCCCAAGGTCAGTGAAGAGAAAACCCCGAATAGCACAACGTTGCGAGACTAATATCATAATTGTAGTGAAAAGCATTGCATTGAAATTCTCTTTTCACGATGTGATTTGCAAACATGCTTTATTGAGTGAAATAACGTGTTATTTCTTTTCCGATTCTTCAGAAGACCTAAGATATATAAATATTGACCGAATTTTCTGTTTCAAAAATAATGAAAAGTATAATTATCCTTCGACATACAGCATCTCAAAATATATTTCATTTCTTACTTTTCTCTCTACCCGATTCTTTATATTTCAAGTAATACTAACTTATTGTCTTATTATTTATTTTTTTTTTTACTTTCCATCGTTAAATATACCTGTTGTTGTTTTTTCAATTTGAATGTAGCATAATATATTTTGTTTTGTACTCTTTCCATGAGGAAGTGGATGCTTGTATTTACAATTCGGTGTCGTCCATTGTTTACAATGTCTAGCAATATAAGTATGTATCAAAAGACTATCATTCAAGAAAAAAACAGCGAATTTTTTTTACTCATTAATATTTGCGCCATTTTAGTATATAAACTTTTAGTTTTTGCAATTATGACAAATGTTTAGCTTTTATAATAGCCAACACATTTGTCTTTATATCTCCAAAAAATCGTTGTTTTAAATATTGCTTATCAACATGAAACACAGGGCTAGTGGCGATTCTTTTTCACTAGCCTTGGGGACTTTATAGTAATTTGAATTGCGTAAAATTACAGTTTCTTCCCAACCCAACTGAAACATGAGTAGGTAAATTTGATGAATATAAGAAGTGAAGTGAATTGAATAAGAGATAGTGATAAATAAATGAAAAAAAACTGAAAAGAAAATGAAGAGAGATAGAAGATGACGACAGGTTGATAAATACTTGTAAGCTGTGTTAAAGCATCGCATTTAATCTTCTGGATTGATGCGAATCCTAGTTAAAGTATTAAAATAAGAATCTGAGGTTTGCTAGAAGTGGTTGAATCGAAGCGAGTGAATTAGTAAGCTAAGACTTTATTAGATGATCCTAATTTAGAATTGACGAGTTAAGTGGAATTCGAGAGAGAGTGACCTAATATGTTCTTCAAATATTTTTAAAGCATTACATCTTGCTCCAACGCATCTTTAATAGGAGTCTAATAATTGTTGACTTAGCAATTATAAGGAAAGCTGAAAGTAGAATTAAAAAATTGAAAGAAAGTCACCACTAACATAAAGGCGTGATCTTTATTTCACAACTAGAGTCCCTTTTCCTTCCATAAAAGCCGATATAAAATCCCGAACTCTCTCTCAGTATATCATCAGCGATTGAACCGCACTCTATTCTATCCTTCACCCAGCCAGACCTTTCATCTCCGACCTCTGCCTTCCCGAGTAGAGATGCTCATGTTTAAGGCATACACTTCAAAACCTACGCCTTGTATTCTATCTCAAATATCTCTTTCAATTCCTTCCTCTGGGGAATATGGGACGAGGGGGGGAGAGAAGTGATTGATGTCCCCTCTCCTAGATAATGCCTGTCTTGCGGAAGACCAAGATGGAGGGCGAGATGCATCAATTAATGCGAATGACGGAGATTAATGCGATTTTGATTAGGGATCAAACGGTGCCAGGGCAGACAGAGGTTACGGTTTTAATTACAGTATGTATCAGAAATGAGACTGAATCGAGCTATGTTTAATACAGGACGGGGATATTAAATAGGCAATTTTTCAATAGGCAGGGGAACTAGATACAGTGTATTAGGGAGAGGTACTGAAAGAAGGAAAGACTTTATGACTTTGAAATTTTTCTAACCTATCTAATCCCTTTTGATTTTGAAACCCGAATTTTTAAATTAAGGTCGGGACAAGGGCAATAATTTGTGTAATCTGCGTCGAACACTCCTTAATTTACGAAAAAATATACATCTGTGATCTAAATAAAACTCTGCAACAAACTCGATGAAGAAAGAAAAGGATGGGGGGGGGGTGATGACGGAGAAAGATTAAAAACAGAGAAAGATTGCTAGGACATCTCGGGGACACGTGAAACGTATTTATCAATAACACCGGTAAAAAACGAGTTTTTTGAAGATTAGTTTTCTTTCACACTTTGCGTAACATAATTTTCTTATACCTTAAATTTTAAGAGCAAAAGGGAACGTTGAGATTAAAATTAAAATTAAAAAAAAAAATTCTTTAATTTTTTCAACAAAATAATTAACTAAAGAGAGTTTAAGCAATGACTCCTTCACATTGGCGACGGATTTAGCGACCATTTGGAGACTTGGCGAGAAACTTTGCGTGGAATTTAATTCTTTAAATAATTACTTTTAAGCAATTAATTTTTATTATTTGTAATTAAATTATCGTATTGTCATCCAAAACAATCGCGTGGAGAAAATTTCAGCTCAATTGAGTGCTTTAATATGTGAGAAAAAAGCTTTTAAAGTTTTGACCCAGACATACAATGTGAGCAGAAAAAAAACCATTAGTAAATACGAACCCCAAAAGTAGAAAAGAAATATCGCTCTCACAAACAGAGGACGCTAATTCTGTACTTATCTACATACATTAAGTCCCTGAGAAGGTTTAATGAGGTTTGAATTTATGTAGGTAAATATGATGCCAAATCTAGGTTAACATATTTATGTGCTAATGATTATTTATGTTAAAACGGTAAAATGCTATTTGCAATTATTAGTTATACGTGATTGTTTATTAACATTGCACTGAGAAGCAACGCGAGAGCTGTAGGTGACGGACCTGGTAATTTCGAGTCTCGGCTGTTGACGAGGACGACACTTGAACCGGCAAATTTTTCTCTAAGCTTCCACACCTCGTAATCGGGAGGATTTGGGATTTCAACCAGATTCAATGCGTATCAGCTCCGTTACGTGGCTTGTTTTTAGTGGCATCAAGGTTCGAGCTCATCACTCGACGAAAACAACGCCGGCCTGGAGTCCAAAATCATGACCGCTAGGCTATCACGGCCTAACTGTCAGTTGTAAACTATTAAAAATATTGATTTTTAAAACAATATTGTTTTATACTAACTTATATTCTATATTGTACCTCAATTCATGTTTTAACAAAAATTTAAGGAAATAAAGATTATTTCACAGAAATTTAATTTTGAAAAGAAAGGGGGGGAGAGGTATTTTTTATACTCTTTATTAATTTCTTATCATCTTGACACTTAAGCAAGAGTCCAGACACAGAAGGTTTTGTATAAAAATAAATGAGTACTACTTTACACTCCTTTCATTTTTAAAATTATTTTCAAAATCTTTATACGACGTTAAGTTTGATGAAGGGCATCTACGGTTAAAACTTAACATCAAAATTAGAAAATTTCTATTTTGCAGATTAATTTGAGTTTTTTTTTTTAATGTTCATTTTTAAAATTCGGAAACAAGTCAACTGTAGTAAAAGACATTTAATTCTTTGTATGATAAATTATTATTTGCTAAGGAATAAACTCGTAACTTCTTAATTTTAGTCAGCTCACATTTTGATTTAATTCACATTTTCAATCTTTTTTTAAACTGTATATCTCACGTCGTTTTTCAGATAATTTTCGTTTCTGTATATCACTGAAAAGAACTTCGGTTATTTTTCAATGAAGAATATATATAGAAAGAGTAAGAGTGAATAGTGATTTGCTGTTCGAAAGTTTCAGAGATCATTGATGTAACATTCTTGAGCTACGTTTTACGGAATTCTGAAAGATTTTTTAGTCTTCAATATTTTGTGAGTACCTGGGAATTCATTAAGCAATCACTTGCTTAAAATTATGAGGAGAATTGAGACCCGTGCACAGTCAAATGTCTAGAGCATGGATTTACTATATTTCCTTCTTAATGTGTAGAAGTGAATTTTGTTCTCTCAAAAAGTCTGTTTTAACACATATTAGTCCCTTTAAATGGTTTTAAAACGTTTTTATGTATTTCACTTGGTGTGTGTGTCATCAAATTTTCGATCGTTAATTTAAACGACTTCCCATGTAAGCTCTGAACTTGAGAATCGTTCTACTCCCAACAATGCAATATTTGGATGGCTTTATCGATCAGTTTAACTAATATTTTCTTCAATAATGCAGTTTAAGCCCAACCATTTATGATTTCGAAAATTGCTACAAACTTAAGCGACTTTTTTGCTAACGTTATCCGAAATGTACCAGGATATCCACATTTAAGTAAAATAGCCGTCACAATAATTTCATCGCCAAGGGTGGTTGCGGTAACCGCATTCTCACAACCATTTAATTCTATATCGGATGAAGTTAATTGGTTTTAACGTTTTATGTATTTTCTTTGGTGTGTCTATCTGTGTGTGTATCATGTGTGTCATCAAATCCTTTTCTATCATTAATTTAACCAACTTCCCATCAAACTGGGCTCTGAATTTGGGAACCGTTCGTTTCTCTAACAGATGCAATATTTAGATATCATGACCAGTTTTAACTAATATTTCATATTTTCATAAACTTTGCACATATACAAACTTTGGTTTTATCTCAAATTATTTAATTAATAAATAGACATTTGTTGCTTAAAAGCGAATTATTGACTTGTAGTTAACATATTTGTTAGAAGGAGTTTGAGACATTATATAACACATCAATCAATAACTCGAAAGGACTAACATTAACAACATTTTTGCAAATTTTTATTCATCAACATAACACCTTTTGTTAATCACCTTTTAGGGTGATACAATCGTTCAACCTTTTCCAAATCTTTTTGTTTTTCAAAAATTTTTCATGAAATCTTTTCAGCTCCTTGGCACCACTTGGAAAAACCTTTTCACTTCACTTCAAAACCTTTTCAGTAAGATTCACTTCCCATATGATATCTATGTCATCTCAGCAATCTCACGGGCTTCACTACGATCTTTCATTATAATTTTGTCACTTCACTCACATTTTCCAGTTCAACGGCTTCCACAGGTCTACAGGCGTTTCCGCGTCATTGTATCGGTACGACCACGTTTAAACTCGGCAAACCACCGACAAATCGTTGCTTTTGATGCAAGAGTCCGGGTAACATTTTTCAGTCATTGTTTCGCTTGCACGGTGTTTTACCCATTAAAACAATGTTTTATCAGAACACAGTTTTTCCATTTTAAACAAACTACAAAACAGCTTACTCCAACCTCGATAACTCAGCTGTTTCTAGTCCGATCGACTTAACTTTTGACACGTTTCAAGCAAAGGTTAGTATTCTAGAAGACCTGATTTGCTGGTTTCTGAGCGCCATCTCTGGGTTTGTCTCAGGAGTTATTGATTGATGTGTTATATATATATATATATATATATATATATTTGCAAGTATGATATAGAAGCATTATTATAAACGAACCTGAACTTTGATTATTGGTTTAGATAGGTACCAATTATAAGATTTTCGTAATAATGTTTTATTGATGTTTGTATGAATTTGTCAGTTTAATTTTTGAAATCATTGCTTTGAACAGTTTCTGATGAACCAGGTTATATTCGTGATCACATGTAAGATTAGGTTTTGAATTGTTTTTATTTCTTTTGTCATTGTAGAACTGAGTTTCTACATTAGAGGATTCATTCGTGATTGCTGGTAATATTTTGTTTTGAAGTGTCTGTGTTTTTTCTTTGCGAATTTTTGCTGCATGGTCTCAAATGCAAGACGCGTGAAATAGAATGAGTCTGATAATTTGTTTGCATAGCAGTATTTTGTTGGGATGAGAGAGCGAGAGGTAATTATACGTGCCAAAATGGATCCTATTTTATTTCAACTCTTATTTACAAGTATTAAAAGTCTTAAATACATTTTCTGAAGGAAAGTTTGAGATCCAGAAGGACACGTATTTTACCTCACGCTCCTATGAAATACTGTTATATAATTTTAGCTTAATGAAAAAAGGATGTTTTGTACTGATTGAAAAATACTGTTTTTAATTTTATTTGCATTTTTAGTTGCACAATAACGTGGTAGCTAGTATTAAAAGTTGTTTACATATTTTTTGTCATTTTGCTTCATCTTGTTGTAGCTTGATTGATAATTCAATATTTTTGCCATCTTTTAACCTATTGAGTGCCATGAGTATTTGCTATTTCCCAAATAAAAATTTCCAAGCTGTGCAATAGCGCTTGTGTTATTCCTCGTTCAAATATGCCAAAGAACGCTATTTTACTGTTTTCTGTTCCTATAGGAATGAGTGAGTGGTTGTATTTTAATGAGGAAAGAGTCAAACATGGTCATGCCTCAACAAACAAGGTAAAATTGTGATAGTATTTTACTGGCGTGATAGCCAAATGTAGCCCTTCTGCGCCAAAAAGCCGTGATCAAGACGTGAAAAATTGAAAAGATAAAAGTTAGTTGACAAGAGGGAGGGTCGAAAATAGAGAAGGATCGCTAGGATATCCCATGTTTACCAAAGACAGTAAACCCCATAGGGGGAAAAAAAGATCACTAGGGTGCCTCGGGGTTATGATGCCCGAACTTACCTTAAGAAGGCAAGCCCCTGAAGTCCCCTGATGTAATCCACAGGGGCAGGGTGCCCGACTCTACCCCCAGACTCTGGGTAACCATTTTAGTTGCCTCTTATGACATGCATGAGCTGCAGTGGGACTATTCTTTCACACCCAGTCACCACATGGGTAATATTGGAGTTCATATGAAAGTCTTAATTTTTTCAGTTTAATATTGTTTTGACATCCTTCGGAACATAAGTAGAGACACAGGCGTGTTTAAATAGTATTAAAGTTTTATTTAAACATTTTATTGCATATATAAAAGATACGTAAAGTAATATTCACACTAATTTTTTAATACATTCTACTACTTATTTTTATTTTTATTTTATCTTAATTAATCTAAGACGGAACGGTAATCGTAAAGTCACGCGTCGGCAAAACAGAACAGGCTGCGAATGTCGACTTCGCAGCCTACAGAGTTGGCACTTATGGAAGAGAACAAGCTCTGAGGGGAAGCCATAAGAGTAAATGTTGTAAGGAATGAGAATGATAACACTGATTTATTAAGTACCTATTTTAAATTTTGTACGAGAAATCTCTAAACAGAAAAGATGTACCTCTGCAAAAGATTTCTGAATTTAAATGGATGCAATATATTTTTAAACTAATTATATATATATTGAGAATAATGATAAGGCAAAAGAAGTATTTCATAATTGTATAAGTTTTTGTAAACTGGCCCATTATGCTAGAGACAATCAAACGTTTTTATGAATATTTGGGAAAATTTCACGGGCGATTGATTTAACATCATAGACATCGGTAATGATATTAAAGTTTTTGAACGGTGCTATGCTTATTGCAATAAGGCAAACTGTGTATTTGTTTGGAGGATGTAGACTTTTCCTGAGGATTTTATTATAACTGATATTTACGAAATTGTGGAGGCTTTTGAAATGGAATGACCAAAGTAACACAATATTCATAAAATTTTCTTTGGAAAAGATTATAAGAGGTCTCCAAGTGTTGTTATAACAAAAATTTGATTTTAATTAAAGTAATTAATTTTATTACCCTCTGAAATTATTAACTTTTCAAAATTAGTAGGGATTTACATTGCTAATAAAAAGGCTTAATTTATTAAGTAGGTCGTAAATAAAAACCTTGTTTTATTGTATGAATATACAATAAAAATTATGGTAAATTAACAGTATTTTTACTTCATAATCAATCAGTTACTTACCAATCGTAAAATTTTGAAGACGCATTCGTCATTCTAAAACTCAAGAGTTTCTTAAATTTAAAGAAAGAATTGATTGATTGGCAAAAAAAAAAAAAAAAAAAAAATGGAACTAGAAGCAACACAAGGGTTATTGTTTCGTACCCATTAAGTTTGAATCTCTGTCAAGTGACGAGGACGACACCTGAGCTGGCAACCCCGTCTCCTAACTTCCCCACCACACCAGCGGAAGGACTTTGAGCCGCGACAAACTTAACGCGTATTAGCTTCGGCTATATGGAGGA
The DNA here is from genome assembly GCA_019974015.1 of Nephila pilipes. Taxonomy (NCBI): domain Eukaryota; kingdom Metazoa; phylum Arthropoda; class Arachnida; order Araneae; family Nephilidae; genus Nephila; species Nephila pilipes. The sequence goes on from BMAW01065761.1 coordinate 246,389, forward strand.
TCTTTAGTGACATCAGGACTTGAGCCCACGACCTCGATCAAAATCGCCGGTCGTTTGTCCGCGATCCTGACGACTAGGCTGCAGCGGCCTATAAAGCGGGAATTAATATTACAGGTAAATTGATTTTTGAAATTGTTTCCATATATATTCTTGGAAAGAATGCTTCCAGTATTAAAACTGAAAACTGTTTAAAATTTAGGAGGATAACTGTGATTGAATTAAAATTAAATTTACTTTGAAATTATTTTAAAAAGGGCGAAGTAACAAATATGTGAAATTTCCAATATATATATATTTATATATGTATGTATGTATTAGGGAAAAACCAAGAAAATTATATGAGTAAGTGATGTATAAAACAAGAACCGATTTTTCTTTTTGAGTTCTTTTTTGAAATGAGTAAAATAAAAATTAGCTAGAGATGAATTTTCAGGTATTAAAGAGAATTCGAATTTAGGCTAAAATAAGTGGGGGCTACTCTCAAAGATGGAAGTGTATCGTTGATTTTTCTTATGGAACTTGCTTTAAAAATTAAATATCAAAGTGATTTTTTTAAAATTCCTTTTTGCTTGAAAATAAATAAAATTACGCATTATAATACTTTACACTGAATAATATCCCACCAAACGTAAGAGGATTGATTATTATTTTTAACCTATTACACGTGAAATTTAATGTAAAACGTCAGTGTAATACACGCAGTGAGCGTTACTTCTCATAATCATATAAATAATAGTGTTACATATTTGGGACATAATTTGTCAGTAATATGTTCCTTACAATATCAGCCCTATTACTGTTGTCACTTCTTTGAACGACTCAGAGTTCTATTACTTTTAAAGAAAAAAAGAAAGAAAAAGATTGCAAAGAATGTATAGTTAATTAAATGCACTGTTTTGGTGACATTTCTTTTCTATTATAACTATAAATTTGTTACTTTTCATAGTTTAATATAATTCATTTGTCATATCATCCGTTAATAATAGAAGATATTATAAATAAGTCACAATTACAAAAACCTTAAAGCAATAAAAAACGACTCCCGTGAAGAAAATTTAGTGGATGCTGATAGAGCAAGGAAATTATGAACAATTACGTAATTTCGTTTGCAGATTCTGGTAAGCTAAAAAGAAATTATAAAAGTTTATTTGAATGAATCATAGAAATATTTTAAACCAAAATATATCACTTAATAAAGAACGAAACATACATTTTCTTCTAATTATGTTCAAATATGTTGTAGACTAATCTTGTAGATAATTAATTACACAGTAAAACTACTTGGAAATACCTTATGAAATATGTATTAAGAATTTAAGGATGTGCACCGAAGATGGTCTGTAACTCTTAAAAGGTATATCTAATAATCACCTTAACAATATAATGGTTGTAATTTCTTTCCAGTAACAGAATTTATTTTACAAATTTAATAAAGATATGTAAACGAGAGATTAGATATACCATAAGAATTACATGTTTCATTAAAATTATAAAATTTATTTTTTTACAGTTATTGCAGATAATATTGTGGCACATTTTATAAATGAAGTTGGTACATTTAGTACATCTCTCACAGTATATTTCTATCTTTCCTTATACATATACAACACCTATCTCGCTTGGATGTGAATGGTGGGATTGACATTGTTTCCTCATCCATTTATATTTATTTCTTACATTTGAGAATATCTTTCTGGAGTAAACGGATAGAGATAAAAGAGTATTCATTAACCCTATATCATTATTTAATTTAGTTTTCATTTTACGAATTTGTTGAGGAAGCTCATCCTCTTCTGAACCCGAAAATATTACACGAATTCTTTTACTTGAGAGAATATCAGGCATTTCTTTATCATTAAAAATGTTAGTACTTCCTCCCATGTCATTATCTATTAAGTCTACATAATCATTCTCTACATTTGAGACTTCTACATTATCTTTTAAATTTTATTTAAAATTTCTTACATTTGAGAATATCTTTCTGGAGTAAACGGATAGAGATAAAAGAGTATTCATTAACCCTATATCATTATTTAATTTAGTTTTCATTTTACGAGTTTGTTGAGGAAGCTCATCCTCTTCTGAACCCGAAATTATTACACGAATTCTTTTACTTGAGAGAATATCAGGCATTTCTTTATCATTAAAAATGTTAGTACTTCCTCCCATGTCATTATCTATTAAGTCTACATAATCATTCTCTACATCTGAGACTTCTACATTATCTTCATTATCGTTCGCATTACCCGACAAAATAATTCGTTTCTAGCATAGTTTCTTCCATTTTACCTTTTTTTTTTTTTGGAAACTCAATATTATAAAATCATCCTCATGGAAATAAAATAAAAAAAAAATAATAAAAACATTTTTAAAATATTTATTTTCTTACTTCTCTGCTTATAGATGTCTTACTGAAAACAAAAATTACAGTTACGGGAATTGAGGGAAAATTAAATCTCCACGAAATTTTTTTTAAGAACTTGTACTTACAGCATCCTGAGTGAAATATCTCCCCATATCATTTCCATTGTTGTGCAGCTAACAAAATACACAACAAAAGTTGTCTTTTTTTAATAATAACGATATTTTATTACTGATGCCATAATTGATTACAAGAAAAACAAGTGTATCCAGTGATTCCGTTTTTTAATAATATTAGAAAAACAATTTACGTGGGGAGATTTTTCACTCATGATACATTTTAATGGTTAATTTCAAGACACATCAGTGAATGAAATGAAACGCTTCAATTCTTATGTCCCGTCTTAAAATAATAAAGGGGACGTTAAATAAAGTAAATTATTGATCCGAACAACAGATTCAATCTTTTTTGTGAATTTCTTCAATTCAATTCACTGACTTTTCTTCTCTTAACAGACGAAATATTCCTCACTGAGCACACACATGCGTACACAAGCGTTCGCAATAATGCAAAATACATGTCGAGGGGGGAAAAAGGGAAAATCTCACCTAAAACTCTTAGATATTTGCGGGGAGTCACGGCGGTGCCGTAAAACACGTTTTATATGCGGGAAAAAAAGTCGCATCTCTTAACTATCGAGGACTTCGGCTCCTCAAGGGTAATCGGCACTTTGGCCCATTAGACGGATGATGGACCCACGGAAAACGGAAAATGCGAAGTCCGACATAAAAACTCCCTCTAGTATAGGACTGGGGTGCACCCCGGGGAATACGGTAACCATGGCAACGGAGTGGTTTTTTTGGTAGTTTATAACTGGTCCCCCGTGTCCGGCACCCCTTGACAAAAATGTCGTGCAATGGTCATTCGGGACTGAAAGACTCGTCTAAATATCCAGCCGGAATGGAAGATATTTGGGTGAAGTGGCGTTCTCCCCCCCTTTTTACCTCCCTTTTCACACCGCTCCCTGTCTTTTGCATTTCGGATTTCCGATTTTCGAAGCATCTTTTCCCCGTAGGGATAAAATAAACCATGTAAAAAGTCTGGTTCTAGAGAAATTCCAGCGAATAACTTTGCTTGCGCCATTTTTATAAGTAAAAATATATGGAAAGGCACAGGAATAAGTATAAAGCTTTTTTTTTTTAAGAGCTGGCTGGTTTTTTTTATTCAAGTTATTTAATATTAGCCTTATTAAGTAAAGTTTCTATGTAAAATAGAAAAATTGAAATATATATTTGGATATATTGTCGAATTTTGCCTTAAATTATTTCTCATTATAGATTTGCTACACTCTACTATTTGTTAGAGAACTACTTCGTTTATAGGAATATCGATTGCAAGTGTATTAAATACAGATGTATTTTTATAATGCATATTAGAGGACTTAGTGCTTTATGCAAGATTTTATAGCATAAATACATAAGTCGGATAGTGATTAATTCTTTGAAGTCTCTTGAATTTTAATTACTATTGCAATGGGAAAAAAATTCGTAATGGGAGATTGCACAAACAGATAGTTAAACCATTTACCTGCATATTTACCCCAAATCCCAATTATTCAAATGCTAATAAATAACATTTCTTTAATAGATTTCCACTGAATTTTTCCTCGCTTTTTTTCCTGTAAAAGGTGGACAAAACATTTACCTAGCAATATGTTATTTCGAGTATTTTTTTAATGTTAAACTTGTGTGGGTGTATATCAGATGGAAATTTCAGTACATTTGGTATAATTATATAATCGGATAATCCTGAATCTCTTGGATCCAGATGAGCGAAATCGATAAATATTCAAATGCATATAAGTTAAAATAGTTTATATTAAAAGAGCATTATTAAGTTCATTAAAATAAATAGATTACCTGTAATTTAACAAAGATGAAAATAATTCTGCATTTGTTTAGTTTAATTTCATTCTAATTGGTTTATAAGGGATTTTTAAACAATATTATATATATTAATTTTAAAATAACTTTTAGGTAAACATAAATGATGTCAGTTGTTTCCCATTTTTAATTGTTGTTCATAATTTAAAAGAAAATTGATTCGGTAGAAAGTGGCAGGGGGAGCATAATGGTCATGGTTGAGAGCTCACGGTTGGCGTTGAACTTCATCCTGACATTTGTGGGTTTGAGCACCGATGTCACTAAAGACCCGCCGTTTAGAGGAACCGATTCACGTTAAATTTATCGAAGCTCTAAGTCCTCTTGGTGATGTGAAATTTTGGAGAGGGAAGTGCCAGCTCAGGTATCGTCTTCGTCAATTAACCGAACTTCAAAATTACGAGGTCCGTCGCCAATAGCCTTTAAACTGCTTCCCAATGTGACGTTAATAAACAATCAATTATTCAAGAACATTTCTTTAAAAAAACACATTTGATTGTTTGGACTTTAAATATGTAAATTTCTCATATTGAAATCCAAGTGCTCACATGAAAAGAGTGTATCAGAGAATATTTAGCTGTACTTTTCTCAATTTAAAACGATTAAAACATTTTTCATGCTTTCTTTAATTTTCGATTCAAAAAATAAAAATTGAAATAACTTACAATATTTATTTAAGATGATCAGAATTCAACCATTTACAGTTATTATTTTCTTATAAAATTATCTAATAAACTGATAAATTAGGATAAGTAGTAAAATAGCTCTTATAAATTATGAACACATTTTTTCACAATTTATAGGAAATTACATAACATCATAATTCTATACTTATAAAGGAAATAATTATGAATATCTTCTATACTTATAAATAACAATTGCTTTGTCCACTCTTGTGATTCTGATCCTGTTGTTATATTTTTCTACTGATTTATAATCATTATTGATTAAAAATTGTTTAATTCTAATTACTTATTATGCTTTATTATAGTTGTAATTATAATGTATTAGATAAGAATATATTATGGTAAAACTTTAATTTATTAAGAGTTTCTAATATATATTAATGTTTGATAGAGTTTTTGTACAACGACTTTCGTATCCAGTACAATTTAATTAAAAAGAAATAGATTCGAGACAAATGAAGCGAAGAAGTTTAAGAAGATGAACGACTCAGCATTAAATAATTTTGTGTACAAGAAAGGTTTCAAAAACTTATTGATAGTTTCTCTCCACTCATAAGCCATTAATGTAGATTTTCTGAACTTCTTTTAATATTCAAGCTTACAATGAAATTTATTTATTATTCTAAATATCGAACTAAAAGAAACAGAAGGTTTCGAAAATGGTAACATTCTAATTATTTTATAAATTACTTTTATGATTATTTTTACGTGTTTCTTATTGTAATTGATGACAAATACAATCGTACCTAAGAGAGACATTCGTTAAACTTCACTTCAGGTTTTCTTTCTTCATATTCACTTTTCTGAATGAAAGTGAGTCACCAAAGTTTAGTTGAGAATGATTATTAGTTATTTTCTTACTAAATGTTTTGTATATGAATTAAATGACTGTCCAATTTAATTCGAAAAGAGGTTTGATGATGAATTGCAACTATGGGGAAAAAAAAAAAAGAAAAAAAAAAACCCTAACAAAAATAGCTTTTAAATTACTATTTTTCAATATTATCTGTTGCTTCAGTTTTGTAACTACTTAGAAAAACTAACATAAGGTTTCAAACAAAATAAATTTCATATTAAATCCCATTTTTATATGCAAGTTACTAGATGATATTATAAATATCTACTTATAACTTTTTAAGTGTTACTCGTTCTCAAAACTGTTACCTAAATAACTTGCATGGTTATTTCTATGACGTCTCTCGAGAACTTAGAAAACTCTGAGTTAGACTATAGTGACCGTCGGGATATCCTCAATCGCCACAGATAAATGCTCACCTATCCAATAATCGTAGATATGAGAAATATTCTCCTCCCATCATGTGCTGGTATTCGTGGGCTCCCAGAAACATGCCTGGTATTTCATAACGCTTTCTCTTCCAATTGGCTAGATCAAGTTATGATTGGGCGTGGCGACATAGATATGATTTTGAGATATGTCTCAGACTATCCTACCATTGGCTATCTTTCGCTCCACTCCTGCGCAGCATCCTCAAAGATCAAAAGCAGCGACCGCCGCGCTTCTCTCTGGCCAGCGGCGGCTCCTTTGTTCATTAGCAATCAATAACGATGAAGTGACGAAATCAATAAACTGTTTCTGCAGAACAGGGTTGGGAATAAACACAGGGTTTACAATGTTCAAACATAAAAACCAAATTCTTTCTCGGGAACTTCTTGAATTCCAACGTAACAAGAGATGGAATAAACGGATCTCACGGTTTTTTGAAGAACATGTTAAAAGCGAATTTGTGGAAACAAAACAATATTAATAAAAATAAGGAAATTTTTAGGAGAAAGTTGATTAATTTGATTCTACTTAATTATAACAGCTAGTTTTATTAAATTAATAAGAAAAGAATGCTGTCTAATATTCATGCGACTGCAAATGAATGATGTGAACAAAAAAGTGGAGAAAACTAAGCAAAAATTCAGAAGGCTGTCTTCATCTCTAATGTCAAAGAATCCGATTGAAACCTAGGACATATTTCCAAGGGGAGAAATTCCAATTTTCATGCAAATTTGATACTTTTCAACACATACGACTATTTATTATACAGTACTTGTCAACTTTAAAACTGTTCCAAAAAATGAACTCGTACAGTTGAAAACCTGTCTAGCATTAGGTATAGGAGACAAAATAAGGAACACATAAAACGCTTGAAAAAATGGAATGACTCATACATAAGTAGTATTACAAAACACTCTGTTCTCTAACAGAGATAGAGAAGTCAAAATATAATATTAATGTTAACAAGCTTTTAATTGGAAAAAATGTTCCAATTTTGAGTCGTATTCTTCAACATTACATTTACACAGCCTTAAAAAGCAATCATTGAGCATTTTAGAGATAGTATAACAATTCTTATAAAAATATTGAATGTATTTTATGGGAAAATATTATTATACATAAGTTCTTGATTTATCCTTATCTAGTGATTCTGGGTGATATATTACACAAACGATATTTTTTAAATATATTATATGAAGTGCAAAATATAATAGCATTCTGAGGTACTTATTTGTAGCACATGAAATTAGGCGCCTTCAGTTCTGGTGAATCAAGCAGATAAAAAATTAATACTTTTATAAAATTTAAAAAAAAGTATGACAACCTAGATATCTAATTTAACAAACTTTATTCATAATTATATCTAGGATAAATTAACCATTGATGGTTATACAAATAAATCTTAGGGAAAATGTAAAATTAAAAACACCATAACATGAAAGGAAATTTTAAAATTTATAGAGAATAATATATGACAAAATTAGAATATTTATTGGAAGACAACTATTTTTACACGTCGAATATTAATTAATGAACAGTATAATAAACAGAAAATTATACTATTGCTTGTATTTATACATTGTATAAATAATAATATGTGATAAAATTCTCTTATCTGATACTGATTACTTAAAAATATTTATAAATAGATTTATTGAATATATATATTATATTTCAAAATTTGTAATCACTTAACATTAATAATATGAAAAATAATTTTTGACAGACTTTATTAGTGAGATGGTATTTAAAATTGGAATTTATAAATAGAGTGAGTGATTAATATTTTTTATCTTAAATTTCTCTCTCTTCAAAACTTTATTGAATTAGCTTAGAATTTTAAACTCCGAGAAACTAGTTAACATTTTTAATGAAGAAAAAAGTTATTCACTTCAGAGTATATCAGTATTACTTTAGTTAAAACTTCTCCTTTGTTTGAAAAGTTCATTTTAATGCGAGTTTTTCTTCCAAAGTTTTGTTAGTTATTCACTGTGTTCCTATTTATGAAATTCGAAAGTAAGTTGTTTTCAATTAAAGTTCACGGAGAACTGAACAAAATCTTTAAAGCAATAGCAACATCTCCAAACCTAATATTGAAAGTGTTCTGAACGTCAAAATAAAACATGAAAAGCTAATTTTATTAAGTACAGTATAAGAAAAGTCTTTGATTTTCTTAAAATTTACTCAATTCTTTGCTTAAGAAGAAAGAATAAAATCCCGGAATGGGTGCGTCACATACTCAAGAAGCCAATTTCTCTTTCATTAAACGCTGTTTTTGCAGCTTTAGTCTAAAAGCATCACTATACCCACGGAATAAAAAAAAATGCAGAGAAGAAACAAGCAAAAAATAGTAAAATTTTAAACGCTGAAACGAAGGTGCTTGTTGTTAGTCGTCCAATAAGCAAGCTCCCTGTCATGTATAATTATGTCTTCCGAAAAACCAAGATAGAATTTACGAAAAGTATTTTTTAACCTTTTTTTTTATTTACCCCTCTAGTCCTTTATTCACAATTATAGTTGGAGCCTTTACATATACTCCAAGATTTGATTTTTTTTATTTCCTCGCGAAGTTTTACTTTTCTCTTTTTTTTTTCTCCTTCCATCCTTAATCCATTATAAGAAATCTAATTCTATATTTTAAGTGAATTATTTCGGGCGCAAATTCAAGCTCCAAATTCTGTCTTCCGTCTTTTGGAAAGCTCTCCTTTGTAAGTCAATTAGAATGCCTTTTTAGATGAATTGACGTCTACTTAGAGTCTCTTGTTTGGGGTGAAATAAAATCAGTAAGGATAAGAAGAAAGAAAGAAAGAAAAAGTTTTAAAAAAATGATAAAGTAAGAAAGAGAGATAAAAAATACCCTTCGGTATAAAATGCATATATTAACTTGCAGAAATATCGGACAGACATGTTCTATTTTGAAACAAACTTAAGTGTCAAGAATAATATTGCAGAAACATCCTTAATGCTTTTTAAGATGCAAATATAACGGTTTTTTCTGCTTTTGTTTTTCGTTTTTTTTTTCTTTCTTGTCCAAGGATGGGGGAAGGTTGCACTGACATTCATTAAAATGGAAGAGATGGAGACTCATATGTTCCAAATTAAAGGAGTTGTTTTTGTAATGAACTTTTTTTCGCAGAAACACGTCAATTTTTATTCAATTAAGCAAAGCATATCAGTTTGTTTCTTACGAGTTCTGAGTAGGAAAGAGGACATTGTTAAATAATTCTAAAGCTTTCACTTTAAAAAAACGAGATTAATTTCTTATTTGATTTACAAAAAGACTGAGATTTAATAGACTGATATTGTTGTTGACTACGAGAATGTATGAAAAGCGAGTGTGTAGTTTCCATTAAAACTGGGATCCCGTGAAAAATTAGCCTATTGTTTTTAATATTACATTTTTAATTTATTTTAAGCAGAAATTTTTTTCCTTAATTTTCTCTTATGGATACATAAGTAAAATTTTTAAAAAGTTTTATCACTATTTAATCCAATTAACTTGTAATAAAATTTTGAATTAAATATATGTTGGTGTTTCATAAAAAAATGAATTTTTGTACATTTTAACTGTTTTCAAAACTGAAAAGTCTTGAAATATCTATTATACTATATCTTAGAAGTATTTTGAATAGAATTTGAAAAGTTATTAATGCTCATTTAGCATAATTATTATAGAAGATTTTACAAGATATATAGATTTCACATTACGTTTTTTAAAAGTCATGAAAAATTTTATCTTTAAGAAAAAATTAATATATTTAACTACTCTCAACTTCTGCTGATAATTTTTTTCTCTTAGAAAAATTTTCAAAATGACTTGTATTGATCTTTTAATTTTTATGTAAATTACAATGTTACATTAATAATAAATGATATTTAAAACAGACCGATACAGAGAAAATAAATTTAAAAAAGAATTTTGAATGAGTCGAGATTAAATTGACATAAGAATTTACATATACTTTCAATCTCATTCAAATAAAATCTCAAGATGGGATTCTTTATTTATCTCATAGAAAAAAATTAGTTATCCCTTTATATATATATAAATTATCTTTATATATGTAAAAATTACCAAAAGCCCTTTAGAAATTTCTTTTCTTTAATTGCATCTATCTACGTTGAGAGTCTTAATATAAATTCCTTGCCATAACAAAGCTTATCAAGACGTTCCCGCTTTGCTTTTACCTTGAAAATGCGGAATCGAGACAAGTTTATTTCTCGTTGTGGAAGAATTACTATAACTTTCAACTCCACTGCCCTCCATAAGCTTTTTACCCGCTATTTTTCTTCCAAACAGTCGAATTGACCAATGGAAACCGGCGTGCTTTTCTGAGATAAGTAAACTTGGAAGACTAAGTCAGTAAGGGAGAATAAAAAAAAAAAAAAAAATGGCAGGGAGGGAAGGGGCATGAGTTTGAAAACAAACGGGAGTTGCAAGTAGCAAATCCGAACAGGAAATTGAAGGGGGGTACTTGGAAGAAATAGATGATTAAGGGATTAAGGCAAATAACTCACGAGAGGAGGGAAAGGGGGAAAGGTGGACAAAAACCCTCATTAACTTCTCGACGAAGATGCGAAAGTATTCGGGAAATGTTTGTGGTCAAGCCCTGATTAAGGCCTCCGCCCCCAGACAACGGCCAACTTAATTAGGAAAAGGGCTCTATTAAAAGTTGGTTCTCTCCCTCTTCTGCCTATCTCCAGAGAGTGTTGGACTGAGGGGTATTGCGCATATTGAACACATTAGCACTGACCAAGGCTTCTTCATATCGGAGGAGGACCTCTTGCTATGAATAATATTTCACGTCTAAATCATAAGAGATAGAAGATGTAGCCCTTTCAGACAAAGGTTAGGACAATTAAATATATTTTCTACATAATAGTAATATAATAAGAGGAGAAAAAAACCCATTTCATTGAGATTGAGCTTCATTCTTCCCAAATAATTATGTTTCTCTTTATTTTTCATATTGAAGTAAGCACAGAGTAACTTTGCAGCACACACATTCTATGAAAGCAGTGAGATGTATTTGGAGAGGTTGTGATGTATTTAATATTTAAAAAAAAATTAAACTTAAAAAATGATAGAAAAATGTATTGTCAAGATTCTTTAGGGAGTTTTATTATTTTTAAGTTTAAAATGAATAAAAAAGTTTTCGATGGAACAACACGTGTTTTTTTTGAGAACATTGCGTTACAGACGACGAGAGAGAGAGAGAGAGATTTTAACGATATGTAAGAGCTATTTTTGTAAATTTGTGTACATATTTACGATCGAAAATGTCTGTCGAAATTAAAAGTGATGTCCAGAATAAAATATCATCTTTCTTCATATGATATGTGCAATTCTGTAGAGCAAATTTATAGAGATTGAGACTTTGTGAGAGAGCCTTTTTTGAATCGGAATATTTCATCTCGGGTAAAAGTAACATAAAAAATACCATACAATTGTAAATACTTTTCATAAGAGAATGTAAAAAAAATGTAGTATTAATTAAATGCATGATATATAACACACTGCATCTATTGAGAAGATATGATAATATCTCGATTAATGTACTCCAAGACTATTAAGTAATATACTATATTCAATTAAATGAAAAGAAATATTTTACCTATCAGTTATTTGATCAAGTGACTCGATAAATTCTTGAAAAAAGTAGTTTAGTTTCGATATAAGGTGTTATATAATTTAATGAAACAAACCAGCAAATAGGTATGATTTTATTAAAACAAATTTTAATGAAAGCATGAAGTCGATTGCATAAATTAATTAAGAATACAATTAAAAATAAATTACCCTCTTTATATATAAATTAATTAATATTATCTGCTTATATAAAACAAATCTTTTGCAATACAATAAATGTAGTACAAAAATTCCAGCATATAAACTATTTACTTACACTTATTAAAAAGCTGATTAGACTTTTATTTTATTTTAATGTAAATGACTTATTTTCAACCTTTCCGGAAGGATTTTTTTTGGCAATAATTTTGTACATCAAATATTTTTATTCAATATTTCTTTGACAATTATTTCAATAACAAAAATTATACGATGGTCTTTGAATAGTTTCTTAAACTGCTCTCGTCACTTTTTGAGTTAATTTGAAAAAGTAAGACTTTTACATGAGTGAGTTACATTTAAAAGCATTTCTCTCGAATATTTTTCTTTTAAAACATTTATTGTAATTGTTTTGTTCACATTTCAAGAAAATTAAAATTTAATTTTGCTTCTAACTTATAATCAAAAGTTCCCCTCAGAGGCTCCAACTATGTACGGGAATCATGACCTTAGGGTCTCCTAGTAATATTTTTCTTTCTCGTAGGATTCATTGTATTTATTAAACACGAGGGTAACGCGCCCTCGGGATAGCTTTGAGATCCATCTCTATTTTCGATCCTTTTCATGTCAGACATTTTATCTCTTTTTCCTATATTTCCAGTTTGAACACCATATTTTCATGGCTCGGCGCAACATAACCAGATTTGGCTTATGCGCCATAAACTCCAACTTTTACTCCCTTACGTAAGTAAAAATCAATTACAAAATAATTAACACGTATTCCGATTCGACAAGTTACATTACATGCTAATAGTTTTGTTTTAATTGCATAACCAGGTGCAAAAATAAATAAAAAATGCCACACACATATATATACATATAATTATTCTCTCTTTTTCTTTTTCTGTAATATAGAAATAAATTCTCATTAACTTTTGTATGTGGTTTCTGAATTATTTGTATATTTCTTTGTAAATTATTTTACATATTTCTTTCAATTGAAGTATATTTACCGATTTTATTTAACTGCGTTTGACATAATCAAATGTTATGTAATACTAAAGTGTCCTAAGTTCATCTTAGAGATTATCAAAATAAACCTTTAACGCATATTTTTAAAATATAAATCTAATTTATCAAATGTGATAAATTATATTATCATGTTTGACAATTATATAAATCTTAATACATTTAAAATATTTTCGTTATAATCTCAATTAAATTTTTGAACGAACCTGTGAACTGGTAATGTTAATACGTACGAGTTTAGAAAAAAAAAGTAATTCTATGCAAATTTAAATAATTGAAAGGTAGACTTGTTTATTATGCTTAATGTGCGAATACGATAATATCAGTTTTTTGTAGAATTTATGTACGAAAATCTTGTTCGACCATATTATCAAAAAAAAAAAAAAAAAATTAAATCAAATACTTAATAACAAGAATATCAAAATAGTTATTTAAAGGTTTCGCCATTTAAGAGAAGGAAGAAACCTAGAGCATTAATATAAAATTTTGTGAAATTTTTTGAATAATTTTATCATATTTTGAATATTTGTTTCGCAGTGTTCTTTCAATTATGTAGATCCTAAGATTTTAGTTGTTTAACCGATGATTTTGTTTTCATCTCTTACAAATATATCGAATATTTTGCATTATACGAAAGTACATTTTGTATCTTCAGTAACTATATGGGAATGTAACAATAAGTTCATATTTGTATAATTATTTGATTTACATTAATGTGTTATTATTTTAATTTGCAGGTAAGAAAGTATATTTTGTATCAAAGATAACAATATGTGAACATAAAAAGAAATTCATATTTGTATATTTATTTGATTTACGTTAATGTGTGTAATTGTTTGGAAATAAAGTTTTTTTAAGCAATTCAGTAACACTTCATGTGAAAAAGATATTTTATTATTTTTTTCTGGTTATACTATTACAACAGACGACATTCAGTTTAAAACATTTGAAATCAACGTATCCTCACTTCCTCAATCAAGTCCTCACTTAGTTCCAGGGAAAAAATTATAAAAACTTTTTATTGTACTGCTAAAAAATAACAACGGCATATTAAGTCTTTATAGATGTAATTAGCGAGATAGTTATATATTCATTCGTTTCTTTTTTAATTACATTTTTCTTTAAGTACAATTAAAATAATTTTAATATAAATGCTATCAATTCTAAGCAGATTAATTTAAGAATCAGTTCCACAAATTTTTCAGTTAACCTCAAAATTAAAATCCTTATTTAAAAAGTAATATTCGTGCGTTTAAAAAGTAAAATTTAAAATTCATTCCTTAATTTATACGTTAAATGACAGAAAATAATTCAAGCTATTATTTTAAATTGAACAAACATTTTAAAAATATTTTTACATGGTTCATTTCTTTTCAAACTTTAATCGAATCTATTTTAGCATATTAAAATATTTATAAATTTATTGTACAAACACAATCATTTTCACATTAATACTGAAGGCAATGTATACATATTATCACAATTTGTAGTTCTGTAATATTGAGTTACCAAATATTTTATTTTCAATTTTTTAACGATTATCAATATGATACGTGGCTAAAATATAAATATTACAAACTTCATTTAATGTATTTAAGAATTGTTATTTTACACAGCATTTTTTTAAAATTAAAGTTGACCTATAGAAAATCTTAAGTAGTTATAGATACTTACGTGTGTTAAAATATTATTAAAGATTACGAATAAAAATGAATATTATTTCATTAATTTACGCAATTTTATATTGAAAAAGGATTAATTAGTTAAGGTGAAATTAAAGTAATTATTAATTCACAACAACTCTATTAATTCTTTGATTTACTTAAATGCAAATATATAAATTAAAGTATATAAACAAAATTTATTTCTAAAACAATTTATACAGATTTGTTCATATTGTTGCAGAGGAGCTATGGAAAAAAATAATAAGTTGTAAGTTTTAATAAAATTGAATCTATTTAGAGAAAACATTTTAGTAATTGTTTCAATAAAAAATTTTACTGCCTAATTTATTCTACAAATTTTAAATCTTTTATGGCAAATGAATTTTTTTTACAATAATCAATGTTACTTCAACTGGCACAATACGTGGCCTCCGCAGAAGCCTAGTGGTTATGGTCACGAACTCCCCTTCGGCAATGTTTTCGTTGAGTCGTAGGTTCAAGTCCTGATGTCACTAAGGAGCCACCGTGTAGCAGGGGTGATTCACGTTAAATTTGGTAGAGATCCCAAGTCCTCCTGTTGGCGTAGTTGGAAAGTTTTAAAAGGGAGATGCCTGCTCAGGTGCCATCCTCGTCACTTGAACGATACTCAAAAGAATGAGGTCCTTTGTCAATAACCCTGGCATCGCTTCAGTACGACGTCAATAAATAATCACATCACTTCCCTAATAAAATTAAAAAACAACCCTGGTTAAGCAATTTTAGACCTTCCGCATTTTTTCTGACTTTGCTACTGGCAATATGACCACTGCGACCAAATGGCTGAGGTCAAGAACTTCAGGAACGGCTGTTTGCGAGTTAACTCATGAGTCTGAGTCTTAAATTCATCAAAAATTATTGAACTGAATGATGACTTAAATCATAAACTTCATGACTGGATTATTGCGAATTGATTCACGAGTAGTGGGTTCGAGCCTTGGTCCACAGCACCGATTCTCCGTGAAGAATAATGAGGGATAAGGCATATGGAACTAGGTCTGAAAGTCCTAATGTAGCGATGCTACAAGAGGAGAGGTACCAATTCAGGTGTTGTACTCATCACGTGACTGTCGTTGAGAATAATGAGTTTTGTTGCAAGTATATCAGTAATATTGTTGTTAATCTATCTGAAAGTAAACAAATTGAGAGTCAAATGTTTAATTTTTCCAGTTGTTTAATTCATGATAACATCCATTATGGATTACAAAAAATTTTGGAGTCTTATTTAAATTTGATTTTGAAATGAAGTACTGGTTAATTCATACTTCTAACATATAACATACTTTAAGCCTTAATTTTTTTTTTGTTAAACATTTTTGAAAAATGTTACACCTGTTATTTTATCTAACTAATTTGTTATGATAGATTGCATAGGTTAATTTTTATAAGAACTTTTTCGAACTACATTAAATTTATACAAAATAATTTCTCGTATTATTACATGCAATAAGACAAATTGTAACTTATAAATTGAATTTTGTATAATTGTCTGATATTCAAAGTTTAAAAAAAGTATAACTATGAAATTTATGTAAAAAAAAGATATTTATGCATATATTATTATTAGTACTAGTAGCAGTAGTATATAATAATAATTTATATAAAATCAGTTCATAATAGGCATAATTCCTGAAGTCAAGCTAATGATAATATATAGTAAACTTGTTTAAGGTAAAATAGGAGACCCCAAAAGGAAATTAATAAATATGAATTTATTAGTGAAATTAGTGATTTATGCTTCGAAATAACGTATTTTGAATGTATAAACTTTCACATTCAGAGCTTGCGTTTTAAGGTACTTAGAAATAAAACCAATCAAATAAATACAAATGTGAAACAAAATTTAATTATTTTATACAGTAAACACCTTATGTAAGAGAGGTTTCTTATGTTTAGAGGATAGTAGTTATCAGAAACAGTTACTATAGTCATAAGGGAAAAAAAGCAAGACGATTCATCCAGAAAGTCAAGAAAAGTCGCGATTTCGTAAGCTGTAAAAATTTAAAATCCTGTTAATGTTCAAATTGTTAAATTGTTTCAATTTTAAATATTTTGAAATTAAAGTTATATTATTTTCCAGGAGTTTCTAATGCTTAATAACTCTTATAACTTTCAGACCATTGCTTCCTGCATAATAAATACAAGAAAGTATTATTTTATTATATTTTATCTAAAAAATGGAAAAACTCAAAATAAAGAAGATTAAACTATGAGAGAGAAATTTTCTTCTGATTTCCCATCTTTATTAAACATATCGCCACCAATGACTGTTGTGGCAACACGTGAAAGAAAACACTTTTGGGACTCAATATTTCCACTCGGTTTTGTTTCGGAATGAAATATAAGAACAACTTACGCAATAGGATTTGTAAATAACATCGGATGGTCACGGTAGCCTAGTGTCATACTCGGGGATTGGATTCACGTCGTAATTTTCTTCGAGTCACGAGTTCGAGCTCTGATGCCACTAAAGATCCGCCACGTAGCGAAGCTGATATTTGTTAAATCGAAGTCGCAAGTATTCTCGTTGGGATGGTGTGGAAATATGGAGAGGGAGATACTAGCTGAGGTGTCGTCCTCGTTACTTGCCAAGGGTCAAAATTACAAGGTTCGTCGCCAATAGCCCTCGCGTTATTTCTTAGTGCGAGGTTAATAAACAATTACAATCATTTCAACACAATCGAAACAACGAATTTTTATTTGAATTCCGATATAGGCTTCTTCAATTCAAAATCTTTTACAATGAATGGAAAATTTCCAGATTTTGAATTTCCCT
Organism: Nephila pilipes; assembly: GCA_019974015.1. NCBI lineage: Eukaryota > Metazoa > Arthropoda > Arachnida > Araneae > Nephilidae > Nephila > Nephila pilipes. Next base: position 263,955 of record BMAW01065761.1, read on the forward strand.
TTTGATTTATCACTGAAAAAGGCACGATATACATACGCTTTAAATTAAAAATGTCTTAATCATGCGTGTTAAAAATTTAATCATTCTGCCTCCCTCTCTCCTCCCCCCACCCATAGCTCATAATCAATTTCTGACAGAGTACTCGATATGGAGTGCAGAAGTGGCAGATCTTAGAAAAGCCCTCTGTCAACGCCAGCATCGTCCCCCGAATTACGAGCCAGAGAAGGGGGTGGGCGAAGGAAAATGCAAGATAGGGCGTCAGGGCCCACGATCCGAATGGGAATTAAGCAACTTAGAGAAAAGGGAAAAAGGGCCCTGGTACACACAACATAAAGAGCAGGCTGATTAACAAACGGAGATCTTTATTATGCCCGGAGTTATCGGGAGCCTGGAGGTGCCGAAAAGGCCCCACGATAACGAGTTCTGATGGATTCCTTTGGCAGGAAGGGAAGGGGGGTGCCACCTGATCGATTGAGCGGCCACTTATTTATTTCTGGACTTCCATTAAGACGATGGGATTTATTTTAGCTTAGAATTAGACACGAGATGTGCTCGGAGTAGAAAATCTCGCTGAGCAGAGGGCTTTCTTCATTGATATGGAAGAGGATTCGCACTTTCTAAAATGATGCCATATTGGCGATGGAGAGAGTTGGAATTGTCTTGGAAAATAAGAAATAGTTAAAGCTGGTCTGAGAGAGAGAGTTGAAGGAAAACTTTCTCCATGGTACTCTTATTCGCTTATTGCGACCTAAAGAATTAGTATTTATTGTTTACATAAATGCTTCGAAGAAAACAAAATCGTTTTATTTATATTTTAATGTAATGACAAATAATAGCTCAATATTACTGAAGGAGTTTAAATTTTGTGTAAAAAGTTATGGACAATTCCAAGAACTTTTTGTTTTATAATCTTAAACTTTGTCTTAAATGTAAAAACTTTTGCTTAACCGAACATTTAATAAAAGCTTCTATTTTATTAAATAAATTTTGAATTCTAAATTTTAAAATGAAAGCATACGTGCATTAAAAATTAGAGTTGGAAACACAAGTGTAAATTATGTGAGCTTCTAAACATTTTTCTTAAGATTTCCATTGCTATTATTATTTTTGATATCAGAGCATATTTTAATCACTTTTTAAATTGAATTGCCCTTCGAATGGCTCGCAAAATAAATTCGTACGAAGGTTTCGTATCATATAAACATAAATTTAACTTGCAGAGATTTTCTGTCCATTCCAGTAAGGAAATAAAGATTCAAATTTACTTTTATGTATTCTTATCACATTTACAAAATTGTGCCCCATATAAGAATACTTAAATATATTTATCATAAAATATTCTGCTGAAACTGAAATTCAGGCCGGGAATTTTAAAACAAATGTCTTTTTTATAGTTATACGAATGATATTATCCCTACACAACAGTAAGTTATTAAACTGGAAAGTATTGTTTTGATTGCTTATGAGAAGCAACACGTGGGCTATTTCCGACAAAACTCGCAATTTGGAATCTCGGTCAATAGACGAGAACGACACCTGAATTAGCATACACACACACACGTATATATATATGTGTGTGTGCGTGTGTGTGTGTGCGTGTATGTATGTGTATAAAAATCTTTATATATATGTGTGTGTGTGTGTATGTGTATAAAAATCTTTATATATATATATTCATTCCTATTGAAAATATTCTAATTACTTATTAAAATATACTTAGCTCATATTTCCTTAGATTAAATCTAAGAAAACTGCTATTATTTTTTATTTCTACTCTGTTTCCTTTGTTGTTAAACACTTTCGTGTATCTGTATGTCCTTCAATTCAAACTTCATATTGACTGGTCAATTTTATTTTATCGCAATTTTAAATTATAATTATATTCGAGAAAAGTCGAAAAGTCATTGCCACGTTTTAGTGCTTTAAAGGTAAAATCTTAAAAAAATCCCGTTAACAGTATAATGAGTGTAATTTTATCCCAGTAAATTAATTTTATTTTATAAATTTAATAAAGACATGTAAATGAGATTAGATATATTATAAGAATTACACATTTCATGAAAATCATAAAATTTGTTTTTAATAGTTATTGTGTAAACAATATCACTGATGATAGGCATTTCTTCATCTTACTTTAAATTTCAGCTCTTTATTCTATGTCATTATCAATGAAATCTGCATAATCATTCTCCATTTCCTCTTCTTCTTCATTATCATTTATGTTGTCATAATCGTTAATATTCTTCATTTCTAGCACGATTTTTTTGGGATCGCCATATAATAAAATATTTTCAGGATAATGAGATAAAATAAATAAAAATACTTCTAAAATAATAAGTTCTTTTCTTCTCTGCTTATAGATGTCTTACTGAAAACAAACATTACAGCTACGATAACTAAAGGCAAATTAAATCTGTTCCCGAAGTAATTTTTAAAAAACTTGCATTTATGGTAACAAGGGTGAAATATCCCCCTTGATTAGCTTTTTTTTGTTGTAAAACTAACGAAGTACATAAAAAAAGTGAACTTGTTTTTTTGACAACGGTATCCTTATTGACGCCATAAATTATAACAAGAAAAAATCAGTGTTGCCAGTAATTCGGGTTTTTTTCATAATATTTACATGGTAGCAATATAGAACATTTAGCAATATGAGAAAAACAATTTACATGGGAGAATTTTTCATCCATGATACCCTTTAAGGATTAATGCCTGGTTCTGAAACTAAAGCAAACAAAATCTATAATCCAAAATTTTAAGATAATTTCTAATCGAAACTGTAGATGCGGGTGTACTAATTACATATCGGAAGATTAATTATGAGTTAAAGTGATTCTGTGAGATCCCTTTACCCCATAAATAATTGTAAAGAGTTATTGGGTTACAATAGCATTGAATTCTGAGCAGAATCTCCCTTCAGTGGAAACAAATAAGGCTCGTGTTAAGATATTCATTGTAATACTTTCTATTTTTCACTGATCAAAGAATAAATGAAACCGACAAATAAGATTATTCTCACCACGAATCTATTAACATTCTTTGTTCTATGACGGTCCTTTTCTTTCGAATTCTCTTTCAAAAATTCTTCCGCTCAAATATAATAGGAGTCTCAATTAGGGAAAACCTTTCTCTCTATTCAATACGCGAAACAGATATGCCCCGTAATTGAATTCATTCTGTTTCAATATTTTATGCCGCATAATAGTGGGCTTTTGAGAAATGAAAAGGGAGATGAATAATTGAATAAGCGACATAAAGATTGGAAAAATGACATCTGTTCACATTTTTCACCTGTTTCCCTGAACGAGTATTGTATTCCATTCATCTTAATGGTTTTCTGATATTCCTCTAGAAAGTATAAGTTCGAAACAGATATTTCCAGCTCATCGTTTATGATTCGAACAGTCTTACAGAGATGAAAAAAAAAATAGTTTTTTCTTATTAATGTATCGCATGCAGATGTTTTTCATCGATTGCTGTTAAATATACTTTACGATATAGGAGAACGTTCTTTTATTGTACTTAAGAAGAAAAAAAGTAACCAAAGCTTCGATTTTATATTAGCTACCCAAGGGATATTGTTTTAGTTGGTTCAATGTTAGCGTACCAGATCACTTTTCTATTATTTATCGTTTGCTTTAATTTTAATTACATTTAGCTTAAATATTTTCAGTTTAATAATATGTATCGTTTGCTTTAATTTTTGTTACATGTAGCTCACACAATATTCAATTTGATGATTTATTGTTTGCTTTAATTTTTGTTACATATAGCTCGCATAGTATTCAATTTGATGATTTATCGTTTGCTTAATTTTAATATCGTAAAAGCCTACTATTGTCCATTTCTCGATATTTCATAGTTAACTTTAATTCTTATAATTAATTGAGTAATTTCATAATTTTTTTTAAAAAAGTGCACCTTTGGTGTCTAAATTTGTCCTTTGCAAAATTTTACTTAGAACTTATTTCAATTTAATTTGGCGATTTCTTAACGTCGAACGGGGAAGCAACACGAGAGCTATTGGCGAAGGACCTCGTAATTTTGCCAAGTGATGGACAATAATAGCTTAGTAGTCATGATCACGAATTTGCTTCCAGGGTTATTTCCGTCGAGACGTAGGTTCGAGTCCTGAAGCTTCTTCGACCCGCCGTGTCCGGGGCTGATGCGCATTAAATCTATCGAGACTCCAAATCTTTTCTTTGACACAATGTGGAAGCTTAGAGAGGGAGGTGCCAGCTCAGGTGTGGACTTTGTCACTTGATGTCAGCTCGCGATCGGCTTTGTTTCCGACGAGTCGGAGTTTCAAGTCTAGATTCCACTAAAGACCCGAATGGCCGCAGAAGCTTAATAGTTATGGTCGTGGAATCACGGCAGGTGGTTTTTGTCGAGACGAGAGTTCGAGCCTTGCATAGCAGGTGATACACGTTAAATCTGGGGTTGTCCGATATCTTCCAATTGGGGTAGTATGGCAGTTTGGAGAGGCAGGAGCCAGCTGAGATGTCGTCCTCTTCACTTGATTGAGATTCGCTTGATTGAAGCTCAAAATTACGAGGTCTGTCGTCAATAGCTCTCGTATTGGCTCTAAGTGCAATAATAAAATGAACAATCAATAAAAATAAAAAAAAAAAACCCTAAAGATCTGCCATTGTAGCAAGACTGATTATGTTAAATTTACCGTTACTCAATGTCCACACACTGATGCGGCGTTGAAGTTTTGAGAGATGTATCAGCTCAGGCTTTGTGTTTGTCACTTGACCATATGGCTCAAAATCCCGAGGTAAGTCGCCAATGGCCTTCGTGTTGTTTTTCAGGGAGACGCTAAAAAGTAATCAATCAAATAAATCTGAAGTCTCCTCCACCAGGAAAACCCATTCTGATAAGTGACCGAAACGTGATGTCCAAATTAGATAAGTATTTTCAGGTTCATATGCAATTACTTTTGTTTTTTAATTTTGTGCTAATCGTCATAAATATGTAAGAGACGATTTTGTAAACTTAAACATATGATTTTTGATATTAATTAACGTTATCTTAGAATAACACGAAGTCTATAAGGAACGAATGTTTTAATTAAAGCTTTGATCAGGATGACGCCTAATCTGTTATTCTTCTATTCTCACACCACTCCACGAAGATTTTGAGGATCAGTTAAAGCTAACGTATGAGTAGATAGTCCCATTACTTCACACGTTGGATCTTCAGGGGAATCAGGACTTCAACTCGCAACTTGATTTGAACATTATGAGCTCCTGACCCTAACAACTGGGTTGTAAGAAATTTCACTTGCCTAAAATTCATTAGCGATTAATTAATCGCATAAATTTCTGTAATAAAAGTTTTCAACTATTTGAGGAAGAGTATTATTAAAGCTTTAGATTACAAAAAAAAAAGGTTATGTTCATTTTTGTGTATATTTCATTAGTTCAATTCATTCTGTTGATTTTTCTTTACGATTGAAGTTTCTTTAAATTTGATAAGATAATTTTTAAAACATTTAAAATTAAATCTAGATCAATGGGGATAGTCGCAAAAGTACTCGCAAAGGACTTTTCATAATAGATTAAATATATTTAACTTTATTTTATCTTTTCAAGCTTGTGAAAGTGACTTGAAATCTACAGAACCGAAAGCAGAAAAATTTTAAAAACAGTTTTAACTTGTCAAGCTTATTTACGCATAAACACGCACACGAAGTCAAAAAATACTAAAAACTGTTTTTGCAATACACCTCTTTATTTTTGTAATATTTAAAAGCATTATACCGCTTTTGAAGGAAATACGCATGCGCGTTCATATAATTGTAAATGGAAAGGAAGAAAAACGTTGCTTATTTATTCAAATGAATTCCGTAATTAGGTCATTAGAAATACATTAGAATAGGTTGATTGCTGCATTGTTATTCACCGCATTTTTCACGAAAGTCTTCTTATATATAATGACGTTAGGGAAACGAGCTTTTTATCTATTCACACAAATTATCCGCTAATTCTTTCATTCCTTACTATTCTGTGTACAACAATAATAATTATAAAAATATATAATAAATTATTATAACAAAAACGATTCAAAAATATAAATAAAAAAATTCAATTTTTTTAAATTAGCATAATAACTCAGATTCATTTTAAGGTTAATATTGCAGAGAAAGGCAACAACTTCCAGCTTTTAGGGAAGAATGTTTTGTTGGTGATGCATTGAGATTAAAAACTAAAAGAGGGAAGTTTTTGAAGGAATTCTTCCGGCGCGAATAAACAAGAGGCGCTCCTAAAAGAAGGAAGTGTGTACTCGATTCCTCAACTATTCATCTTCCGCTTCACCATTAACCAAACACGTTTCTTCATCCTGCTTGTTATATCTGCGATCGGAATCAGGGGAGTGCGTCGCTCCATCCATCAAGGTATAGATTTTCCATTGGCAAAGAAAAGGGTATACCATAAGAAGGGCCGTTCCCCAGTAACAAATGATGATTGCGTGTGGGGCAGGAGGGTCCGGCTAATGACCCGAAGTCCTTTAATTACAATTATCAATAACGGCCAGGCCCTGACACGGCCACGCTGGGACCACACTCCATCACCTGACCGGGCATCTCGGCCGGACATTCGGCCCCCTTCTTTTTCCTCCGCCTCAAGAATCGAAGGCTCACTCCGAATGCAGGGGTTGACCACCAACCAAAAGCATTACACTTCCAAGTAACCAGCAGTAGATTTGATTCGAAATCAGCTTATAAGTCTTAATTTTCATTTTGATCTTCTGGCAGCGGTAGCCTAGTGGTCATAGAGGTGGACTCGCAACTAGTGTTTCTTTCATCGAGACTTGGGTTTGAGCCTTAATACCACTGAAGACACCCAGACGTGTAGTGGTCCTGATGCACGTTAAATCAGGTCGAGATCCCAAATCTTCCTGTTGGCGAGGTGTGAAAGTTTCGAGAGAGAGAAACCAGCTCAGGTGTCGTCTTAATCACTTGACTGTGGTTTTAATATTACGAAGTTCGTCGCCAATTGACCTCGTGTTGCTTCTCAGTGCGACCTTAATAAACAATCACATCAAATCTGTTTAAGTTTTTGAAGTCGGTCTGGATCAAATCCATGGAAAAGATTCGGCTTATATCTAGTGTTTTGACACAAGTCGATACAAGCAATTCGGTTTGTTACTGGATGACTACAACGGATTCAGAGGTGGTATCGCACTCACCAAACCTCCACACCATGTTTCATCAAGACCCTCTGATCCTGTTCGATTTATTGCGCTGCATCCTCAGTTTTTCACTGATCGTCTAGGTGAGATTTTTAATTGAATCCATTTAATTAAGTTCAAATCTTACTGATATCCGTGGTTGATGCAATCAAATAATCGAACTTAATAATATCTTTCTAAAAAAGGAATATACAATCCTTTTAGAGACTTTTTGTTGGGTATTAAATCTCATTTTAAAATAATTTTTCTTAAACAAACATTTGAAAACATGACGACATCGTCGGGAAAGAGATTATAGATGAGTCTAAAGAGAGAGTTGTGGATTCTATTGGTGATTGCTATAAAGATAGCACAATTTAAAATCGTATTAAATTATTGAATTATACGGTCTTTTGTGTTTTAATTATTACTCTGTTCTTCTAATCTGCAATCTAAATATTTAATTTTTATCCAGCTTGTCAAAAAATATAGGGGATAATACTTAAAAAAAATCATTCCAGGAAAGTTGGCAAGGCCTGAGAAAAGATCAAATTAGAATTAAGACGTATCGATAGATATTTTTACAGTGAAAATTTTAACACCTATTTCTTTCGTCTTCAGAAGTAATCTACTTATTTTCAATATGTGAAGGAGGTGTTTCTTTTTAATCAAGAGAAATAACAACAAGAAGACTTTGTTTTTTGAAAATATTCAAGGTTTTAACGCAAATGGAAGTGATATTCTCTCCCTTTGTTCTGATATTAATATTTTTTTCTTCATATCACCTTCAAACTTTATTCACTCACGCTCTCTTTGACCTTGGAATCGAACCTTCAAAGAAGAGCTTTTGATCCGACACATCAGCCCCAGCATTTTTTCCCATCGCCGCCCCAAGACCATGGGAAAGCGGACACATGCATGCGGGTCACGTGGCTGGTGCTCTCCGCCAATGAGGCGTAACTATCGTAATGACCTCTGGTCATCTCCATGACCAACCTCCCTGACCCCCGGAGATAAGGACCGGAGGAGAATAGATATCTTTCTCATTTGCGAATCCGAAATAATTGTTCGCGAAAGGATTGGGAAACCTTCATTAATTTCTTTTTCTATCGGGATGTATTCGGCAGGCGGGGCCATTAAGGGAGGTCGGGGGCCGTGATCGTAACCTTATGGGAAATTCACGGCCAGATAATGTAATAGGTGTTGGGGGGCAAGGAAACTATTCCAATTAGCTTATCGGAATGAATACTCATGCACCTTTCCTGGTTCTCTGTTCCGATGGAGAGAACATATTATTAAATATGGACGAATCAATAAGATCCTTTGCCATTTCAGAATGATTCTTTTCCTCGCGTGTATTTTTAATTTGATACATGTACGATGGATTCACGAACAGTAAATGTTTCTATTTTTTAATACACCCTCTTCTTGTTTATGTTTTAGTAAGACTTGAGGAGGAGAGGAATAATCAGCCGGAGAAAACTTATTGATACTCTGAGATTGACTTCAAATAATTAAATGCTTCATTTGTAAATAAATAAATGATAATATGTGTTTGAAAGATTAATATCGATGTACTTAGATAATAAAAAACAAAAATAAAAGTCCCTGGATTGGCAAAAATAGAGTATGAAAGTTGCTTTAGAAATAATAAAGAACAATTGTTACCTTTAAGAGGAATATAAAACAATAAATGGAAAGTCTTTTTAACATTTGAAGCGAACAATACAAGAATTTCTTAAAAAAAACAAGGGGGGGGGAACGGAAATCAAATATATAGCTGCATGGAAAAATTGTAAATTATTATTGTGAATTTTTTATATTTCTGAATTCTAAATGATCATTGTAAAGTATATATCAGGCTATATATGTAAATTTGCTAGAATAAGACCTTACTAGGTTATTGCCAAGAATAAGAATTCCAGTCTTTCGAATTCGAAATTAATTAGTTAATTTAGTTGCAATTAACAAAATAAAATTCATTAATTATCTATTACAAGTATAATATAATAAAATATAAGTATTCCATTTCGACATAATCTGTTATATGCAAAGTCTATTTGAACATTATCTCTTTGCATGAAAAGTTTTTATTCAATTAGAGAGTTCCTTTTGCTGTCTAATCCTTATCACAATAAGAGAATTTAAAAATCAGTGTATATATGTTACCGAAGTTTTTTTTTTATAAAAAAGATATTATTTAAATACATCTAATCGAAGTTTCATGAAGCACCTAATTAGATTAGAGTTAATAATATAAATATATGGCTTTGTTAGGTTATAGATAAGCAAATTAGACTTTTTTTTTTCTTATTACTAGATTATAAATGTAGTATTAATAAACTTATGAAAGATTAACTACTGCATGGTCTCTTAGTTTCAATAGCTTCTCTATTATCGTCCCTCACCTTATCACATTACATTTATCCTTCTCCAGTCTTCTAATATAAGGTTCCCTGGTTTAAGTCTTCCTTCCTGATGTAATACTGATAGATCAGTACTCAGCTTGAAAGGCCCAAGATTCGGTTTTTAATGCGGTATTAATCTGGAACCAAGTTCCTCCGAACTGTCTTTTATCGATGGGACAGCCCTCCTCGAATTACAGGTGCACTTGAGGCCCCTTTTAAGAGAAACTTTCCCGGTAAACTTCCCTCCGAGTACAAACACAATAATAGAGTCTTGTAGACGTTCTCCAACAGTAACCCTTTACCGGTAACGTGTTCCGTGGAGTGCTGGGAACACAGCTATCGGAGGCCAGGGCAAACACAACCCCCGGGGCCAAAAGAGGTGGACTAACACGCGGTTCCCCCCTTTTAATCCCAGGGACGGACAGGAGAGGCCCCCGGGCCTAGATCACCAGCTGCACAAACACAGGCGAAAGGGGTATTCGGTCAGAGATCTTGTTATAAAAGTTGGTCAAGCGATCGGTCAGGAACAAGGCGCCGAGAGAAATTCTCAGTCGGCGGTGGAGCAGTCACTCGTGGAAGTGGCAGTTAATGGCTTTTGAAATTGAAACAATACTCGAGAGCTTCATGTAAATTTTTGAAATTTAAGTACGGCTTTGATAATTTTCGTTACTGAACAGAGGAGCTGGAGTTTATTTTAACAATGAATGTGTTAATTAGAGCATTTTTGGTGCAGCTCGAACATAAGGGGTCTCCTGCAGTGTTCGAGAAGTTTTAAGTTTAAAAATGTTTCATTAATTGTAAAATCTCCTATAAAGTGGTGTAAGTTATGATTTTGATAAAAAAAACTCTTTATTTAAAATATTTTGAAAATTATCAATGTTATTCAACGTATTAGTGTTGCTGTATTACTTTTCGGAAGAGTGATGGTTTTGGTGGTGGAGGGTCTAATAGCCTTTGTTGCTCTATATCCCATAAAATCAATCAATCATTCAATCAAGGTGGATTAGAAAAGGTTGAGTGACACTGTTGAGATCAATCGTCTTAAAGCTATCATGACGTTTCGTCCATAACCATGGCAACTGTTCGTTCCCGAAATGTTATATTGTTTTCGAATTGAAAATTTCCTTTTAATAGCTAAAAAAGAGTGCGCGTGTGTGTTATCATTTTCCGTTCTCTTTAAATGCATATATCTTATTTTTATAGTAGGTAATTATTAGTGAATTTTAGCATAGAAAAGTATAAAATTAACGTAAATACTTACGTATAATTAATAATACTGTACAAGTTAGCGAAATATAAGTTAATAATTTTTAAAAATAATAATTGACGCACAAGTAAACAATGAATGTAACAAATATGAAGAATTATCGATGGTTAATGATTAAGATTTTAAGCAAAGAAGTAAAATCCATTCGATTAATTTATAATCTATTTAATTAAAGCTAAATTTCTTTTCAAGTGGTTTTAGTACTTTCTATCTCGTTTCAAATAAAATAAAATCTACTTGCAATGTGATGTCATACCAAGAAAGGATGCGATGTAAAAAAAAAATGTTCGGTTTAGTTGGTTGGTTTTAAATTAGCAATATATTCAAATTATGTGATAGGTATTAGCAACTGTATTTATAATTCTGAACTACGGACAGGTGACAAGGATGAATCTTTTGGAGGAGTCTCCTTTTCCTAACTTTCACACCATGTTAGAAGAGTACTTGAAGAACGAATGTTACTTACTATGTAACATTCTCCATCGTTAAAAATAATTTTTAATCAGTGGAATTGGGACTCGAACCCGTGGTTCAATCTCAATATTGCTGATTGCTAAATTCGGGATCTCTTTTCTTTGAAAAATTCTATAATAAAAAAAAAGATAAATTCTTGAATTTTTTCGGTAATAATATTTTAAGGCACCTTCGGAATATCATTGCTAAAATAATATTCCTTGGATCAAAATTAATTCTGCTTTCAAATAATTTATTAACAACATTGGGGAACAAAAAAAATTAGATTAAATATTTTGCACTGTTTAAAATTTACATGAACAATAATAATAATGTTAAACTGTCATTGGTTCATCGTTTCAACTATATTCTTCAAAGATTATTAGTTAATAAAATAATAATTTATAATGTTGAAAAATAAAAACGAACATATAACTAAATTATGCTTTTTTTTTTTAATATACTTGTTTCTGTAAATATGGAGCTCTAGTGCTTTTAAACTACATTTGATGTTCATATGACTTCAAAATATTAATTAAAAGTGCTCTAAAATTTTGAACATTGAGGTTTAAAAATCATTTCTTATTCAATTTTTAACCCTTTCAGGGGAACCGTTTGCACAGTGCAAATGCATTTTCCTGCGTCTGCAGCGTGCAAACTGTGCCCATTCGTGTTCACTCTGTGAAAATACTCCCCCCCCCCCTCTTTGAACTTGGGACTGCTAATTTTTTAATTGTACTTTCTTATCTGCATGATCAATATATCTCTATTGCCTCTATACCTTTTTAAAGATATATAATAATAACATTGCGTCTCTCAAAGGATTAATCACGGTCAACAGTAAAGGCATTTTAATAAGTTGAAAACTCATAAATATATTGTCTCAAATTATAAATATTAACTAAGAAAAAATAAATTCTATAGGAAAAAATAATAATCTAATATGATTTAATGTTTTCTGCACATATTTATTTAATTTTCTTAATAATCAGAAATTCACGCCTAATATTTGCACAAATACCTAAATCAGTCTATAAGTTTTTCCAAAAATACATTCTGAATCTAGAACATCACGAGGAATTTTCTAAATCCCTCATCCGCATTAAATAATATTCCTTAATCCACTCCGACAATGCTAATAAATTAGATAAAAGCATTTGAAACTGAAATTTGAAAGGGAAATTATGCCTCCTTTTAATTTCATCCTCTCTAATATCTCGTAAAAAATCTCTCTCTTAGGAAACAGATACACTCAATTGGAATATACAATAAAATATCTCGCATCTCAAGTTACAATTTATTCTTTCTAATATTCTCATACTTTCTCTTGAAGAACACGTAATTGGCGGTAGAATAAATTGGATCTTATTATATTCCAATTAAGGACCTCATTCATTCTGCAAAAGAAGTCTCGAGTATTTATGCCAGAAATAAGCATTTTAACGAATGAATGAGATGAGCGACAAAACATGAAATCCCAAATCGCGCTATTGAATGCATTTCTTAATGGGATCAGAAAGAAGACGCAGTAAATAACCCGAAGAAAACAGAAGGGGTTGATTGCTCAGCAAATAAATCATACTCCGCTGCATGAATGCCGAAGGGAAACTTAATTAATAAATGTTCATCATTCGTGAATGTTTAGGGCAGGAGCTTCCTTCTTCAGAAAGTTTCCTTAATTACATCCTTGAAGTCATCAGTTTCTATATTCTCTTTTTGGATTTTGTTAAAGAGGGATCAAAGTCTTTGACTTCATAACGTCTATACAGAAGTGATTTGCATGTCATTGAAAGAATCTTTTTGTAAATGAATTTTACCGAATAAAATTTTGTACGTTTTCGTACAGATGACTGTTTTATAATAAAGAGAATAAATATATGCAAAACAGAGTATGTTAGAGACATTTTCATGTGGGTGCATGACTTAGAAAATTTTGTTCTAAACATTCTGAGGTATGCGACAGTCGTAAGTGATGAAAAAAAAACATACATATGTATGTATAAAAGGCTGCCTAAATGCTAGAAAAATAAACCTTTCACTTTGACACACACACACATAATATGTAATAATTTCTTTTAGAATATACGTATTTCATAAATATGTTTCCTGGTGTAGTAGGTTTTCTTCAGTTTTGTTAAAATTATGAAGGTTTCGTAATTTGTATCTTTATTTCATCAGATCAATCAATCAAGTTGTTAGGTGGGCTATAATGTCGCCATATTGGTTTTGTTGTTTGAAAAAATCACATGTATGTAGTTGGTAAGAGTTTCATTTATCTTCTTATGTTTAAAGAGTTTTCTAAAGTGTATAAAATTGTGTACATATATATATATATATTGTTTTTAATGGATTATTTTAATTTAGCAAAAATGAATGCCGGGTCTTTTTAATATTCATTCTTTTATTTTTCTGGTTACTTGTATTTGGGTTTTAAACATTTTGTTTTAAGTAATTGTGCCGATGTGTGACGGATAGGATCCTTATAATAGTATAAACAAGCAAATTATGAGTCCCAAGCCTGATATAGCATTTTGAATAACTTTATCTCCATTTTTGATTATAACGTCTTAATTTCTTTCTTCTTGAGATTTGCTTTGCAGATTTTGGAATATTTGACTATTTTGGACTGTAATGCAGTTTTTTAAATCACTGGTTTTATTACTTAGTTATATATATATATATATATAATATGTATTTCTGTATATTTCTTAATATTACACATACAACAAATTAAAGACTTTTTCATTTGAAGGCTTTTAGCTTCCTTCAATATTTAAACTATTCATTTAACTTTTTTTTTACTTGTATTGTATTTAGATATGATTTTAGAGTATGTTTATTTTAATTTTTCTAATAATATATTTTATAGTAATTTTAATAATATTTTTCTCAATTTGGATATTTTCTTTTTGATATATTATTGTAATTAATAATTAGTTTACACACATGTTGATTTCATATATCTATTGAGCATTAATAATTATAAAAGCAAAAGTAGACAGACTTTGATGAAATTTATTATAAATATACATTTTATAACAGCGAAAGAGATGTACTATTCAAAAGCTCTTTTACGTACGCGCGATTATCAATAAAGCTCGTAATGTGGGGATGTACAAAGTCCCCGTTGGGATATCATACTGAAAACGAGTTCCATATGGTCCCCTCTCACAATCAGGTAGATCATATAGCTTGACGGCATATTGGACAGATGGCAGTTGAGAAGTCCTTATGGCTATTGATCTTACTTCTGTAACAAAGCAGTTGTAGTTTTCGGTGGGGATGACGAGATGCAATGGCTCTCCCAAGAGTGTTTCCGGACATGGTTTATAGAGTTAAAGTCAGGAAATCTACCTGGCCAATCCATTTGGCGAATATCCTCTTTACAGGTAATCTTTGACCAGCTGAGCCTTATTTGAACGAGCGTTATCGTCCAATAATAGAAACCTCTGACCAAATCCTCAACTGGAAAGTTGAATATAGGGCTCTAACAGCCCATCTTTATTCTTCATAGCAATCAGGGAGACTTTGTCAAACTCATGCAGGATGGGCAACCAACCAACATAATATTCTACCAAACTATTGCAAGACCACCACCGTAATGATCCTTTTTCCTGATGAGGGAGGGACGGCATCGTGTTCCAGGCTCTCTCGATACAAGTAAGTCTAGAATCTCGAATCATCTGTAAAAAGCACAGTTCAAGGAGCATATTGTCTGCACCATACCAAACGCACTTTCTTGTCTGTTGCAGCGAGAGTGACGCAAATAACTGGTTTTCTTGCATGTAACCCTCGAGAAGCCTTCGAGCCATTGTAGACTTTGAAACTAAGTTTCAATGGTAGAATGTGGCTCACGTGATAGATGTGAAGGTGTCGCAGTCTTGTGTTGCCATGATGAGAATGCCAAATAACGATCCTCATTTTTCGTGGTGAGTTTTGGTGATTTTTTTTTTTTTTTTTTTTTTTTTTTTTTGAGTTTGGAAATAAAAAAAAGTCACTGGGGTGATAGTGAATATGGTAGATGTTGTAATAATTCGAGCTTTAATTCCATGATTTTGGCCATCGAACTTGCACAGTTGTGCACCCGTGCATTGCCTTGATGGAAGAGGATCTTCTTTTTCAAATGAGGTCGTTTTTTCTCGACGTCTTTGCCCAACTAGTGTAATAACGAAGCGTAATAGTTTCCTTGTTTTCCTTTTTCTAAATAATTGAAGCAGATAATTCCGCATGCACCCCAAAAAACATGGCCGTCACCTTGCTGGCTGACTTCACCGTCTTTGCTTTCTTCGGAGTCTGTTCACCTTCAAAAACCCAGTTTTAACTGTTTCTTTGTCTCTAGAACGTAATTGTTTCTCCACTTTTCGTGCACGCAGAAACTCTTCAGATGGGAGGAGGGGGAAAGCCACCTTGCCTAAATAGCCTCATAGTCAACAACACGATTGCGATTATTTTCCACTAAGAGCAAACGCGGCATCCATCTTGCCGAGATTTTTTTTTCACATCCATTTTTTCGTGTAAAATTGAAAACCTTGCGATATGCCAGTGGCTTCATCTATTTCGAGTATTTTGATTCGTTGATCTCTCAAACCCATATCATGGATTTTGTTAATCAGTCCGATAGTAGTCACTTCCACTGGACGCCCAAACAATGTTCATATTTTGTGGATGTGCAGCCACATTTAAACTCATTTACCCAATTGTAAACAGTTGCAAACACAGGAACAAGTGTGCTATGAGCTTCATCCAACTCAGCTTTGATCTTTTTCGGTGCTAAGCCTTTTAAATATAAGTGTGTAATCACCGCTTGAAACTCAGCTTTTCCTATTTTTCCAAATAAATACAAGTTTTTTGCTTCAGTTGACAGTAAAAACGAAACCATGAGATGTAAATAAAAGAGACTTAGTTGACTAGTGAGACATGATGCTTACTAAAAAAAAAAACAATTAACAATGATGCTACGAATACCATCTCTTGGATTTTCTAATGACTTATTGAACGGTCCTTATAATTTTTTCTTCATCTTTTCCTTTTATCCTTTTAAGGTCAATGTATTTCTTAAAGAATAAAATTATTTTAACTTTAAATGTGAACTTTGTTTCAAATACTGACTTCTTTGCAATATTTTTATTTATTTATACAAGATATAATCCTCCCTTAATTGAATGGTTTTCTATTGTTTGGTTCCTTCTATTTGACTATAAAGGAAATGCATTTTCGATTAAAATTTCAACATTTTTTAATGCATTTTATCAGATTGACACATAGGAAAGGCAAATTTTCAATATAATTTTTCATAGGAACCATTTTCCGCCCATATTGTTGCAGAAAAACTTCTAATGTGCTAAACTGTTTTCCCAAACAGGAAAAAAAATCATTTTCTAAAAGAAATAGAAATTTGTGTTTTATGCTATCTCTACTTCTATTTTTTATTGTATGTAATATTAAATTTATACTAACTATAAAATAATATTTCGAGTAATCAGTTAAATAATTCTCTTTATGGATTGAATTTACGAAATTTGTTAAAAAAAGAAAATGGGAAAACTGGTATCTTTTGAAGAATACAGTAATTTTCTCCAGTTTTTGATTAAAGAAACGCTCCTTTTCATGTATATGAGTAAATATAAGAACAACAACTGAATATCAGATAAGTTTTTAAAAAATAATTTGAAAAATCTATCATTTTTATAGTGCGAGAAAGTAAACTTTTGTAACATAAGAAATAACTGTATTTGTGATAATAAAAATAAAAAATTTGAATAATTTCTGGGGAGCAACAATAATTTTGGAAGGAAATTAAGAAATATACATTTACAAGTAGAAAATATGCTCCTATTTTATACATTTTGAAATACAATCAAAGTTTCTCTCAAGTTTTCTAATAATTAGCTTTCTTTGTAACAGAAATATATTTAGAATTTCAGTTTTGACTTTGAAAAAGATATTGAGAAAAGTTCAATGATTTCGAGTAAAAA
This sequence comes from Nephila pilipes, assembly GCA_019974015.1. Classification (NCBI taxonomy): domain Eukaryota; kingdom Metazoa; phylum Arthropoda; class Arachnida; order Araneae; family Nephilidae; genus Nephila; species Nephila pilipes. The sequence goes on from BMAW01065761.1 coordinate 281,234, forward strand.
TATTAAATAAAAAGATGATATATTCTAATTATTTCTAATTGAGTTATTGAACTATGTCGAAAATAAAAATTATTTTCAATCTCTTTTTGGTGTTCAAACTGTGACTTATTGCATTTTTATCCCTAGAAATGTAACTGATCATTTATGTTTTTTCTATACATGAACATTATATTTTTTCAAGAATCATCCAAAAAATCATCCCGTCTTTTATTTTTAGCAAACTTACTGTACCTTTATATGACTTTATAGGTATAAAAATAATAATGAATAAATGTACGTCATGAAACTAAATTTATAAATAATGCTGTCAAATATGAAACGATTTTTAATCAACTAACTACTTTTTTTATAATCATAATTTTTTCATAAAAATGATTTTTTCCCGAAGCTCTTTTGAGTGATTTCTACTCAATTAAAATGTTTAACTCAATAAAATTCCCTACATAAACAGTGTGTTTGTGCAGAAAAAGAATAAAAAAAGTATTTTTATTAAATACCAACAATTATTGCACATTTTTTTTAATTCTGTGGTAAAATGAATGCCATTGATTCCGATGAAGAAATATAAATAATATCTGATAAAAAAAATTAATTAAATGTAATTTTTACAAAGTATTCGATTTTATTGTTATAACTTAACATATTTAGTTGTATTTCTCCATATTTACGTGAATGTAAAAATTTATTACGTGGTCTATAATCGAGATATACTTGAATTTGATTTAAAACATTACATGAGAACGGAAAGATTTTGAGGAGAAATAAATAATTTTTTTGCACAAAAAAAAAACAAAATTAAATAAACACTTCACTTAAATTTTGCTTAAAATAAATAATTTTAGGATGAATATCATTTATTGTAATGTATTTTATAGTATTGAACTGAAAATGGTATCATTAAGGCTCCCGTCTACCGGACATTTTGATTTCGTCAGCTTAGTGTTAATCCTAAGGAATTTCGACTACTGTTCTCAAATCCATACTATTTGATCTATTTGAATGCAATAAAGGGCATCCGAAAGAGGAAAAAGTAATGAATGCTTCTACGAAATTAAATTTTTTCTCCGATTCTTAAAAATATTTAAAAATATTTCTTAAAGACCGGAAAACTCACAAACGAATCATTGAAATGGGTAAATATTTTTAAAAATCGGAGAAAAAAAGTTATTCCGTAGGAGCCTTCATTATTTTTTGCTCTTTCAGAGGAGGCACTTTATTGCATTCAAATAGATCGAATAGTAAAGATGTGAGAACGAAAGTCGAAATTCTATAGGATTAACATTACGTTCACAAAATCAAAATGTCAGGTAAACGGGAGCTTTGAGTCACAGTCAAAACGATTTTTAAAAGCTGAAAGGCACCAGGTTTAAATATTTACGCCTTTGTATACCACCAAATGTAAAATAAAATTACTCTAAAGTACTCTAGAAGGATGTTGTAAAAGTCTGAGGAAGGCAATGAGGTTTAAGTATTGACGAATCTATAAAGTCCGTTGTACATTATTAAGGGAGAACGTCAGCACCCTTGCTCTATTACAAACATAAAACAAATAAGCATTCTTATTTTCAGTCCCCATGTTCTTAAAATTTTAGTATTGAAAGTGTTTATTAGGGCACTTTACTATGTAACATGTAATTTAGAGTTGTAAAATTAAAATTCTAGAAATTTTGGATTCAATACGAGTTCTCAATATCTTTCTTTTTGTTTTAAATATGCTTTGAGTATTCTGACATTTTGTAGGGTATTATTTTTAATGGTAGGTTATAGTGGCGAAGAGCAACCTTAAAAAATGATCTCATTTTTATATGGAACCATAGTAACGGATTGGTATTGGAAAGATAATAAAATTTTGGTTTATAATTTTTTTAATCGCCTCTGAATCAATGTTATTGCTTTATATATAAAATGAGCGTTTCTGTTTTCCTATGTTTGCTCATGTAAAGAAAAAACATTCATAAAAGACTAGCTTTTAAAAGAGCATAGAAAAAAATATACTAGATAGATTTTGTCACGTGCAATCACTTATTTTTATGTGTGTGTGTAACTAATTTCGAGAAAAAAATTCTTTAAAACTTCTATTAATTAATTTATAAATCAAGTAGTTTGAAAACACTTATATGCTTTGTGAAAAAAAAAAAAAAAAATTTGCAAGGAGCTTATTCCCATTATTTCAATAACGCAAGAACTTATAATGACTTGGTTTGTTAAATATATGCAAAACAATGTTTTTTTCTCACCTTAATTTTTATTTTAAAAGAACCAAAGTAAAATATAAAGACAATAAATAACAATTTTTTTTCGTACCGAAGATTGCGTTATAAATATTACCATTTGTTAGAGGGGTAAAGGATTGAAAATAAATTTCTGAAAATGACAATTTTACTCAAAGTGAGATGGAGAGGGCGAAAGAGATAGCCCAGACGACACAAGTTACAAAAGGAGAAAATACTTTTTTTTTCTCCTTTCCTTCTCCTTTCCGTTCACTCTCTCTCTATCTCTCACTCTAGTGAGCGTGTGAGAGTGCTAAACGGAGAACTTCAGTGAATCGTTTAAAAGTCATTAGAGGCTCGTGCAATGCTAAATAGTCGGTCTGCACAAAAACGCGCATCTTTTAGGGTTGCACGCTATCCAGGAGAGAAGATCCTGAAAAATGCTCGCCAAACATTCGAGTGATCTCGCCAAAAAAAGTAGAAAGGATTGATATAATTCAATGTCACTTCTCAATATTTCGGATGAATGAAACTGTGCTCTTTCATACAGACGTGAATTTTATGCCTTTTGATTCGCAAGTCTTGTTTAATGTCTTCAGTTTTCACAGCAAATGTTTATAACTGCAAAATATTAATGATTTATGAGAAAAAGTTTGATTTAGGTACATTTATATTTATATATATTAAATTTATATCTATACGTATTTATACTATATGTACGTTTATTTCAGTACATTTATTAAACTGATATATCATATTTTACGACATAATATTTTTTTAAACTGTTAAGTAATATCGAACAAATTTCATAAATAAATTTATATGAGTGTAATTTTTATTGCATCATATAATTGCAATCTCTTATCAAAAGGGTTGAAAATGTTGATGGATATATTAATATCAAAATAAATTTAAATTTAAATATTAAAAAATGCAACTCGTTTTTAGTCTTTTAGTTATTTAAGTGCATGATACTCAATAATATGCAACAAGTTTATTAAATCAATAAGTAATCATTAAATATTTAAAGCACTCCAGTAGCTTCTGATTCAAATTCAACTCCCTTTAAAAAAACAAAAAAAGGAAAAAATAGTTCGTGGTTTTTGTTATTTTGGAACATTTAAATATTTATGAAAGCCACACATATTTTTTTTGATAAAAGGTATTTATTAATAGTTTTTTTTCCTTCTTTTTAACTGGATCTTGTCTTCACGGATTTATATTTCCAAAGATAAGGTGTTGTGTCCTTTGTACTTACTTTGTGGATTATTTAACAATTTTTTAGGTCTCATACGTGACTATATATTTAATGTAAAATAAAATACTATCGCAAATACTTTTAATATGATTGTTTAATCTATCAATACAGAAGATAAATTAAAATCATATTTTCTTATCAATTTGAAAGAACACTATATTTCTTATACCCCACTCCCACACAAGCTCTTTCTCAAATACTTCCTTTTTTTTACCTTTGAACTTTTCCAAAAAAAAAAGCCTTCTTTATAATTTTTTTGAAACTATGTTAATTTAATGAAGCTAGATAAATTTTTTTGCAAATATGCGTATTTTTACATCAGAAATGAATGTTGCAAATTTAAAAAAAAAGTTATTTTAGCTTTAATGGTTATTTTTTCGCTGTAATAAGAAAATCTAAAAATGTCTAAAAATAATTAATTTGTCATGACCTTTTCGTAACTGACTAGTTCTTAAAATGACTGTACGTTAAAGATTTTGTTACATTGAAAATTAGAGAATACGTTGGAAATAAGGATGACAAATTTGGAACGAAAAACCCACCATTACTTCTTCATACCTTTTACAAAGATTAACATAACTGCCCGTAAAGCATAATATATCTGCGTTAAAAATAGACCTTAATTTATAAGATGCATTAAAATTTATTTAAGAGATTTTGTAGACTAAAAAGAATGAAATTCAGAATAAAAATGTATATTTCTCTTGAAGGGTGTAAAAAAATCGTGTTTTACTATTTTTAATCCGATACCTCCAAGTCTGTGAATACTCGAAATTATTAAAAAAAATAAACAAATCATAATATAGCTATGTAATAATTATCATTATTATTTAACTTCCTGGCCATTTTTCAAAAGTTCGAATAGTAAATGTCGAATTCAACATGCGATATCCTCCCTTAACTGATAATGTAAGATAAAATAAATAAATAAATAAAAAAAAGGGTTAAGGATAAGTGATAAATCGCCATTTCTGGTAGTCCAGTGGCCGGTTCAAACGGAAAGCTATTGATTGGGGATTGATTCGAAGCGAAACTCCATTTGTCGGGGTCAGCGTAGCGTGTAATGCTTTTGCCTCCGAATCTAGCTGCCGTACAATTACATCGGGAAACGGGGGTCAGGGTCCCCGGAACGCTTGGCCCCCACGGCCCTCGCAGGGAAAAAAAAAAGAAAGAGGCAGTTTCATGATCGGGGGAGGGGGAAACAGTTAACTCCCTCCCGCACCTTTGCGGGTGGAGGAAAATCCCAGTTCCGATGTCTGATAGAATTGTGCCACATACAGATTAAGAATTAACCTAAAAAAAAAGTACGTTCCCTGATTTCCCCCTTCACCACTTTTTAACGTAAATTTGTCTCTTTTCAAATATTTTGGACTGTTTATAAATATTTGTTGATCTATTTGTTGGTTACAGTGAATTTCATTATTTAAGGTAATTGGCGTAAAAACTCTTATTTATTCCTTACACTCGTACAATTTGATCAACAAGAGTTGAGAAATGCTTTTGGCTATGCTAATTGTAACTTTTTTTTTTTGTGTATGATCTTACTGAGCTAAAATTAAGATCAAAATGTAATTAAATTACTACACTATCGATAATTTCTTTTAAAAGTAATGATATAAGCAAACCTATTTTTGCAGCAAGTAAAGCTTTCATGCGCCCTAATTTTATGAACTGAAATACGTAAGATCAATACAACGCATCGCCACACACATAAAAAAAAAGAAATATTTCATTTATTTTTCAATGGTATGCATTCTTACAACATTAAGGAAACTTAATCTTATCTTAAACTTATCTAAATATTAGAATAGAACTTATAAAGTAGGATATTATTTATTCTTATAAAATATGTGATAATTCGTCCGAAGGATATAGGCAGTTCATGCAGAATGTTTAATTTAGAAATAGCATGAAGGATAAATTTAGCACCTATTAAAACTTAGTCACCAATGCATTTTGAGCAATTGTTAATAACCAAAACAAAAATTTAAACAATTTGGCAATCATTGATATTTTCAAATCATTTCTGTACTTGTTGCGCTATTATTTTCCTTTGACGAAGCTTACATATTTTAGAAATTGATGCTTTATTTTCTAATGGATAATTTTCAATTAAAAACTCTGTGTTTAGTTGTTTTATTATATAAAATCATATGAATAAATATATAATAGGGGAAGGGTTTCAAACTCTTCTCACAGACCAATATACTGATATAAAAATTTGTAATTCCTAGTGTTTAAAATACGTCTACGCTTTCGTCGATGTGTTTTTTAAACTATATTTTCCCTCCCCATAATGAAGTCTGTGTATGGGCACTTTTGGCAAAGGATTTGGTAATTTTTAATCATAGTGAATAGAGATGAGGACAAGAACTGATCTGGCACTCATTCTCCTAACTTTTACAGTTCACCAACTTCAGTATTTTGAGTTCCTGACAGATTTAATATGCATGATAAGTACTACATGACGGTGTTGCGAAGACCGAGTCTCGAGTCATCTATCCTTTGGTTTTACGAGATCATCCATTTCTCTTCCAACCAGACCACCTAAGTCTTCAAGAGAAGACAAAGAAAAATCACAAAAAAGCTATATGACTTGCAATAAATAAAAAGGAATTTGTTCGAATCTAAAATTTAATTTCATTAATTTTCCATCATTTAAGGGTACAAGAATATTTTTAAATTAGTAACATCTTCTTTTTTTTTTTTTTTTGTTATTTCTGGTTATAGTCTATTTATTTTAATTTGCACTATTTTGAGCAAATAATTTTTCGTTTTTTATTTAAATTTGTTTAATGTATTACTTCTCACTTTTCATTTGCAATTTTCATCTTTCTAATTTTGATGGGTTCATGCCTTTTTTGAATGATTCATTAGTGATTTTTATATTTTTTTTTATAATGGTAACTTTTGAATTAACTTTTTTGTTTATATGTGAATTTTTAAAAAATATTGTGTTATTCAATTATATATATATATATATATATATACATCATAATTTGGCGTACCCTATACTTCATTTCGTAAACATGTTTTACATTTTTTTTAGAAGTTCATGAGCGCAAAAAATAATAAATAATTTTGCAAAACAAAATATTTAATAAACTTGGTAGATAGAAGTAAGTTCAAGAACTATATTCTAAAGTTTTTAAAATTTTATCAATAACGTAAGGGAAGGGCTTTCTTTCTGAAATGAAAGAAGCACTATAAGTACACTGAATGTACTGAAAATGTATCTATATGTATAATGTTATGATAAGTTTGAAAAAAAGTGTGTGTAGCGCCCTTTTCATTTGTTTCGATATTCAATTTAAAATTTATATTCTTAGCAATTTAATATTTTTTATGATATAAATGCAATTTCATTGGGATCATTATGATTTGTTAAAATAAATTTAAAAAAAGAAACCCTTGTTTGGAATGACTCGAATGCATCTTCAACGACCTTATTTAAGTTGTCAATAAATTTTTAATTGATATGTTAATCAAAAACGATGGTTTCAATACATTTATTCACTCCAGTGAACACCCCCCGCCCTGTGCAGAGCGCTTAAGTCATTAATCCATCCCCAACACGGGTGCATTTCCATAGGCACGGGCCGCATCCTTTTCACTAGCACACAGCCCCCCTTTTCAAAACTACTCGAGAACTTATTTCTCCTCCTTTAAATCTCGGCGAAGAGAAGATGAATCCCAGGTAAAGAGAAAGAAAGGGGGGATTTCTAAGATCCGCCGTTCGGAGGAGGAGGAGGGGAGAAGAACGCATAGCATATGCATAGCGCAGAAAATTCAGCTACGCGCGGATAGTTTTAAAGTCATTTAGTTTCAAAGGGACACTATGGAAATTCAAATGACGGGAAAGGAAGGATGCATCATAAATAGATGAGGCCAGCCAGAAAATAGCTCCCTCTCATTAGCATGAAAATTACCTTGGGCGAGGAAATACCACCCACCCCCGCTGCTGCTTTGCCTCTTTATTGATCTAGACCGCTCTAGCGTTTGTCTCGCCACTATCTTTACATGGATCCTTCTTTTACGGATCAGGGAGCGGATGATCCGCTTTTACAATAATCGATTATATTTTTCCACGTGTCATGTGCAAAGACCCTTCTTTCAACTTTTTTGGATCAGATTTTTCAGTAATGAAATGTGAAGTAGGGATTTTTCTGGAATGGAAAACATACGCGAGTGGGAAAAAAAAGGATTGGAAGATTCGCATTCTGTTGAATATTCAGTACCCCCGAAAATGTTGTATGTGTTCGAAATTGATCTAACTGATATTAAAAGTTCTATAGAAACTCTATCCTATCTTAAGAATTTTCTGAACGAAGTTTTGAGTTAAGTCTCTGATGGAAATACTTACGTTTTTTGTTATTGAACCTCAAAATTGTATTGTTTTTTTTTTTTTTTTTGTACGTGCTAAAAATTTCTCTCTGTCTTTCGCGCCATTTTGTGATTCGAATAAATATTTTTTTTATTTTATTTTCAGACTTTAATTAAATTTTTATGCATACATGATACAATTAAAGTAAATAAAGTTACTTCATTTTCTTACTTTTCAAATTCTATGAGATTTAAAATAAAGCGTTTTGCACTTATGCACTATAATATAGAGATTTCACAAAATAGCAAAAGCTGGAAGATTTTCGATGGACTTAGAGATTATGTTTCTTTTTTTGAAGATGTTTTGATGATGCTTTAGCTATAAAGTAGCCGCAGTAGTCTAATAGTCCTGATCTTGGACTCAAAACCAGTGTGGTTTTCCTCGAATCGCAGGTCCGAGCCCTGATGTCACTAAAGATCCACCATGTAGCGGGACCGATGCGCATTAAATCTTGCTGAGGTTCCAAGTCCTCCCGATGGCATAGTGTGGAAGTTTACAGAGGGAGGTGCCAGCTCAGTTCACTTGACTGAGCTTCAAAATAACGAGATCCATCACCAAAAGTTCTCGTGTTGTTTCGAAATGCGAAATTAATAAAACAATCAATCATTTTGGGAAAAAGCAGTAAAATTTATTTAAATTGTGCTTTTAAAGGAATATTTTTTCTCTTGTAAAGCTTATAATAGAAACTTGAAAAATCGAAATGGTAACCTATCTATGAATATGCAGCTATTTCAAAATGAAATTTCAATAGTTTTAAAGATTTATAATATGCTTAACCATGGTAAGAAACGAACCATATCATAACGCGATTCACGATCTGGCACATACGACAAATAAAGGCATTTAGTTGATGCAGACAAAACTCCATCCTCCAATCGAAATATTTGTACCTTAATCATTCCACTACAGTTCCCTCGTAATCATTTTATATGTATTGGGTGAATCATTCAGATCCTACGTATGCATTTAGCATGCAAAAAGGATGTTCGAAATGGTCATCTTGGAGTGGCGCGGGGAGCCACAGTGCAAACAATTTCCGCATTATTGGCACCCCCGACCGAAAAGAGCGTCGCTGTGTCACCAATAAATGCACCCCTTTAATTGCGGCCCTGATTAGTTTACCATTGGCGGACCAGGGAGGTGGTTTGGCCTTTTGTGTCCGTGATCGGTAATTGGCCACTTTTTCCTCCTTACCTCTGTCCGAGCTGACGCGAATTAAATAGAAACGGCCACATCGCCTCGCTGTTTGTCCAGCTGTTGCCCGGCCACCTAGTCTCGATTGGTTGTGATTACTGTAGTTTAAACAAGGAATGGGTTTTGTGCATCGCTAAATGCCCCGTCAGTGATAGGAGAGACGCGAATGTCTTTGAGTTAGATATAAGTACCCTTCCTCCAAGATTTCAAACTAAATTAATTACATACTTATATAGAATGTTAATATACTGCATTTTTAACAATTCTGTTGATTAACACTTTCACCATTGTGTCTAAAGAGATTGCAAAAGTGTTGTACTTGTTAGTTCTGAAAATATAATTTAAAATGTTAATTTGTAGAAGGAAGTACTTTAAATGAAAAAAAAAAAAGTATTGCTTTGGTGTTTTATTATTTCAGTTTTTGGGCGTGTGCAAGCTAAAACCCATTTTAAAGTTGTAAAAGTTTTTCTTCAAAAAACGATCTTAATTAAATTCTGTGTTTTTTCTCATATATAGAGACAGCTATAGGAATGTTTCCGTAAAATAAATTAAAATTATCATTATGAGTTTATTGTAGAGGTATTTATTTGCCGAGAAATAAAAACTAATGTGTCTAGAATAATGTTAATTGTAATTAAAATTACGTTACATTTGTTCTTTTACATTTTGATTAATTCATTTAATTATAAAATCTTCTATTTAGCGTAACACTATGAAATTTAAACTGGTATAACCAAATAATAATCAAGTATACGAAAAAAACTTTGTATATTCGTAATTGGTAGAATATCTGAATTTTAAACATTTAGTCACTTTTATCGTATCAATAAAATTAACTCTTTTCTAAGCTATATAGATCCAGGATAATTTTGTGCAGGAAAAACTAAAGATTGCACAAAAAATTACATTACTGAAGCTTGTAACGAGATTCATGATATTTTTTCTTACATACGCAATAGTTTCATTTATCTAATTTAATATTCTTAACCATATATTTTATGCTTACTTCTGAGAAAAATATTTACAACTTTCTTTTATTTAAAACGTCTTAAATAAAGAGTTGAACTACAATGATAATAAAATTTTCTTTTACTTCATACTACAAAACTGATAAGCTTAAATATAAATATATAACTTACATTCTATATTCAAATAGCATAAACAGTGTCTTTCCCAAAATCGAGTATACACACTCTCTTTCCTTCTTAAAATGTGATTTTGATTGTTCATTAACGTCGCACTTGCAAGCAACACGAAGGCTATTGGCGACGCGCCATGAAATTTTGAGCCGCTATCAAGTGACGAGGTCGACAACTGAGTTGGCCCTTCCATCTCCAAACTTCCACACCACTCCAACTGCTGGACTTTGAGATACGACAGATTAGACGTACATCAGCCATGGCTACACGGTGGGTGTTTAGCGGCATCAGTGCTCGAACCCTCGATATGACAAAAACCACAAGCTGCGAGTTCATTCCACTAGGTTATAGAGGCCCCTTCTTAATGGTGTAAAACTATACTCTTAAAATACCCATTTAGGTTTAACATTCTTAAAATCGAAATTCATTTGAAGAAATATAGTAGGCTAAAAAATAAAACGAGGATTCATTAATATATTTTTATTATTATAATGTTTACGTTGAAGTTATAAATCATTTCTGTGTCTTATAATTGAATATAAATCTAGTTAGTGATTGGTTTTATTGTTGTCGCACTGAGAAGTAACACGAGGGCTATTGGCGACAGACCTCGTAATTTTGAACCTCGGTCAAGTGACGAGTACGACACCGAAGCTAGCATCACTCTCTTCAAAGTTGCACACCAGGTCAACGGAAGGACTTTGAGTGTCGATGGATTTGACGTGTATCAGCTCCGCATGTCACAATGAAATGTTGAGAAATCAGATGATAATCAAGTTCTTTTATTTAGATTTGATCCCATATGTCAAGAAAATTTGATAGATGTAGCAATAATTTCTCCACGCTCTTCTGATTTAATGTTTAAAACAATAAATTATTTTTTTTCTCTTGCCAAAGGATTCGGGTTCGAAGCCTTAGATGACGGTTCAAGCTACTAACCCTTCGTCTCTCCAATCTGGTTTCACTCAAAGGCTATTTATTCAACTGACATCTACTGCCGATGTTTCACTCGTTAACTTCAGCTCATAATCTTTATCACAAATTAAACTACCATCTACTAACAATATTAAATTCTGCTCTATTTAGGAATGCATTTTTTTTTTCGTTTCTTATATTCACTTCCTAATTTAAAACTAATCAACATAAATCACGTTTCATTTTTTGGGGAGGAATTTTGAATACAACCAGAAGGAAACCCAAAGAGTTATTTCAAGAAAAAATCACATCCCTGTATCCCACAGGTACAAATGAATCAGCCAACATAAGAACAAACTTATTACTTTATTAAAACGATAACGACATCCTCTTGGAAGAGGAAAACGTTTAATAAACGAGCCCACTATGTGTATACATCCATCTCAGATCTATTAAACGAAAGAATGGAAAAGAGTGCTATGAAGCAGTCACCCCTATCCCCGCAGGAACCTTTAAGAGGTCACCTATTAAAGGTGCAACTCTTTTGTTTGCGAGAAGAGGGCCGTGGGGGAGAGGCGCGGACAATCTTAGCTCTTGTCCCTCCATTACAAGGGACCCCGGGGACCGCTCGTAAAACAAGAGCTATGGGCTTAACGGTATTGAAAGGCCTCGGACCGAGATGCTTCTACCCGATATATAGATACATCCAGGGCCTATTTTTTCCCCCTCCGGCCGTCGGTTAGGAGGGGATAAATAAAGTGACCTGCCGAATTTAGGATTATTTTTATTTGGATTTGTTTGTTTCTTTCTTTCCCGGAGTGAAGTTCTTGTGACAGAGACAAGGGGCTGGAGGAAACGAAATTACTGCCGAGCTGCTTTGTTAGTTGGAGAGGCTGTTGGTGTCCATGGAAGAGACTAATTCGGAAGAACTTTTTTACAGCGGATACGACGAAATCGATGGGTCTTTCCCGTCCTCTTAATAAAATGAACTTTTTTTTTTTATTTTTAATTCGGGATCTAGACGACTTTGTTTTTCTTTACCTGGTGTTGTTCGGCAAAAAACAAATTCTTCTTCGTGAGTTATTGGTCCAATGCATAGAAGCTCGGAAAAATAAAGCAGATTTTTGAGTAACGTCGCATTTAGAAGCCATATGAGGATTAATATGGTCGGATCTCATGACACTGAGCCTTGGTCAAGTGACGAGGAGGACACCTGAGCTAACACCTCCTTGTCTAAACTTTCCCACCACGTCAACGGGAGAGCTCGGAGCCTCGACAGATTTAACGTGCATTAGCCCCGCTACTCGACGTGTTTTTAATTGCATTAAGACTCGATCTCACGACTAGACGAAAACGACGCCGGAAGTGAGCTCAAAACCATGACCTGTGGCTACTTCCACCCTGAAAAATAAGGTATACTAATGATAATTTACATGTTATTTTGCTTTCAATAAGTGATTGTTTTTTAATGTCGCATTGCGAGAGATTGGAGACGGATCTCGAAATTTGAACCTCTTTCAAGTGACGAGAACGATACATAGCTGGAACCTCCTTCTCCAAACTTCCACACCACGCCAAAGGGAGGATTTGGGATGAAGACCAAATTTTACGGGAGTCAACTCCGCCATACGGCTAGTCTTTGGTGGCGTCCAAGCTCGAACCCACGACTCCATGATCACTTTCAAGAAGAGAGAAATATTACCGTATCCTCTCAAGCCGGATTATTTCGATACACAAGATCTTTATTTAAAATAAGAATAAACCCAAAATCAATAGGGTATCTGTTCGTTTTTTCCATTAAAAATAAAACAGACGTAACAAATATGGTGTAACATTTTTATGTTATTTATTTTCGATTTTTTAATGATTAAAATTTCATCGCGGATATTTTAAAATACAAAAAAGTATCGAAAATTGGTTAAAATTTAAAATAATTTTACCATTTCAGTCTTTCTTTTATTATTGTTAATACTAAGAGTTTTCCACTGATGGCATTTAACACGTCACAATATTCTTTTGGTGCATAGAAAATTTTCAAAATCTCTCTATTATCTGTTGTGATCAATTAATTTTGTATGACTCGTTTGAGGATCTAAAATACAAAATTAACATTTATCAATTAGTTATAAAAATATTGATGTAATTCATATCCTGTTCTTACAAAACATTAAAATTTGACAAATACTGAAACAAGTGACATACATTATCTTACAACTAAGAAAAATCTGTTTATTGGGAATTGAGTTCTGCAGTAATAACTATGTATATAATATTCCTTTAATTCTGTTGAGGACTGCGATTCTTGTGAGAAAACTAATATAGTTTTAATGCAAATCTATGAGAATATATAATACTATCTTCATTTATACCAGAAACCTGAATACAAACCCCTTGACACACAATGACGTGTTGGGGTCGTCATTCCTTTCATGAGCCACTGCAGACTTTGACGGGTGTTATTCGTCAAGAGCTGTTTCGGGCGGACGCGTGCAGTATATTATTAGATGACTCAGTGGCTTCACTCGTACGTCGATTCTGATTTGTTTGCAATGTTCAAGATGCCCAACCTTCTCAACCGTGCCAATAACAAAGTTGCAACCACAAATGAGTAAATCAGAGAGAAATACATTGAAAGCAGCATTCAGTATAGCTGTGATATTTCACGTCAAATGCCATACAAGACGATATCTGAGCTTAATAAAAATTACAAATATTCCCTGTAATACCAAACGAACTGTTTCCAATCAACAAATACGTATTCTGCACCTACATATTCCAAAACGTTTTGAAATGTTTCACACTTTAAATAACTAGTAAATTACTATTTTCCAACCTTATTCGATTGTTCTCCATTTAAATCATATACCAACCAGGTTAAGTGTTACATAACACAGCAAAAATTTCAAAATAAAATGTTCATTTTCTCAGCTTGCCCGTAACTGTTCATTTGAGCCAAATTAAATAAAAATTTTCAGACGCATCAAATCCCATTTTATTTGTATGTCAAGGGGTTAATTCAGAGAATAAAACATTTTTTGGTAAAATAGGTGGTTTTGGGTAAAACTGAAACTCATGTGTCATGTAAATTATTCTATTCTAGAAATTATAAAAGAAAAAGAACTGTAAATAAATTTATAAGAACGATTTGCCTTGAATTGCCAAGTTTTTGTTTTATCTTCTGTCTGACAATCTCTCTTTTTCTCTCTCCCACCTCGACCTTTTCCCTTTATCGTTCTCGTGATATAAAAACAAATAGTATGAAAAACAAAACTTTACATATCATGCAATTCAAAGATATGTGTTTAGAAAAGCAGAACACAAGTGGCTCGGAGGGCGAACCACAACTTGGAACTCCAAGGTTATTTATAAGCAAAAGGACCCCCAAACACTCCGTGCATCTGAATTTATAAAGCATCTGGGGAAATCTAGGGAAAATTCCATCTTTCCACGCGACTGTTTCGAAGAGAAAAGAAAGATAGAAAGGGAAAATAAGGAACACACACCCGCGCCGTCTTGCATCCATAAACGCTCTCCCACCCTCCTTTTAAAAATCCGTGAAAAGGAAAAGCCTTCCTCAAAAAGCGTCATTTTCCCCCATCCCTTTGTTTTGGGTCATTTAAAATACAAAACAGTCCGTCGGATTCGTGGTGAACTGCTACTCCATCTTTCCCGCTATCTCTCTTGCCGGCCCCCCCTCTCCCACCCCCAAGGGGGTCTTCCATCTGCGCGATAACCCTAGATAATATGTAAAATAGTTTTGGAGGGAAAGAAGCCTTCAATATTTGGGAGCATAATGCGTCCTTTTGATCCCCGCTCATACGTCAAGGAATCTCATCAGACAAAGTACTTTGATACGGATAATCCGCCCCCCTTTACGACGAGCGAAAAGGGAGAAGAGTTTTTCCCTGGCACAGGAAATTCCCTAAGTGTTAATGTTCGCCCGATTGAACGAATGATGGGAGGTGCCGGATAATGAAATCATCCAGGAGGTGGGAAATGATGGAGCCTTGATTTTTAAGTATTGCGGTGTATTGCATTATCACTCTTTTCTTGCTTTCATAATGTTTGTGTTTTTAAGAGAAAGAATAGCCTCGTGAATGTTATTATCATAATGATGTAGAAATGTATTTTCGTGTTAAATATTTCACTCAAAGAAGAGGAGGGAAACTTTTTCTGTCAAAAGGCTGCTACGAAATAGCTAAAATAGTTGCGTCATTGTAATCTAATAAACCGAGTACAAAAATTTTTTAATGAGATATATTTTTCGATTTGAACTTCATTTTTAAAATAGTTTTTTAATACATGTTTAATTAAAAAAGGAAATTTTCCCGGATTTTGTTATTTTTTTTTCACGCCAATTATAAACCGAATTTTTCATGCTACCAACAGTAGATATACTAATAATACTCAGAAAGAAAGTATTCATTCAATTATGAACCCCTTGACAAACAATGATGTCCGTAAGATGTCATTCATTTTATGTACCATTGTAAACTTGAACTTCTACGAGACGTCAAGAACTGTTTCCGGCGGATTCCGTGTGTTATGTTATTCAATTTTTTTACCAGGGCTTTGATTCTGTTTTGTTTAGAATGCCCAAGACGCCCCCCCTTCCCCATGACTGATCATGAACAAAATATAATGTGCAAATGATGTGAAAAAAACAAAAGTTTTTCTGTGATCTTGACATAAGAAAAATTGAAAAAAAGGTGAAAATTGATTGACAAGAAGAAGGGTCGAAAATAGAGATCGATATAGTATCCCGGGAACACGTCACCCGTGTTTACCGTAGAGAGTAAACCCTACGGGAAAGATAAATAACATGAAGGGGCCTCAGATTCGTGACGCCCGCACCTATCTAAAGTACTCCGAGGGCATTAAGACGGAGGGAGCCTCATAAAAAAACAGAATTTATACATGAGTGAAACATTTGAATAATCTAATAATACACTGTACGGCGTTCACCCGAGACAGCTCTTGAAGACGTCAAGTTTAGTTTTTATTGACGTCGCACTGTAGGCAACACGAGGCTACTGGCGACAGACTTCGTAATTTTGAACATCGGTCAAGTGACGAAGATACTTGAGCTGGCACCCCTCTCTCCTAACTTTCACACCACGCTATTGGGAGGACTTTGGATCCCGACAGATGTAACATGCATCAGGCCCAGCTACATGGTGGGTTCTTAGCGGCCAAGGATCGAACCCGCGACTGAACGAAAACCGCCGGCCACGAATCCGGAACCATGACCACTAGGCTACCGCGGCCACACGGAGACGTCAAAGTCTACAACGGTACATCTTTTGAATGACGTCTCCCAGACATCATTTTATTACGCTGAAGGAGTTAGTACTGTATATCAACCTGATTAAATGTTATATAGTAATGCAAATTTCAAAATAAAACGTTATCTTTCTCAGCTTGCACATAATTGTTCAGTTGAGCCAAATTAAATAGTGTTTTTCGAAGGCATCAAATTCCGTTGCGTGCTACCGGAATACATTATTTTGTAAACCTTATGCTATTTAATATTTCAAAAACATGCATTTCAAAAGTACTCGTAAAATGTATATTTAAATGAGATTTTAAAGTTAGGGAATAAAATGGGAATTAGTGACAAAAGATTCATTCATATATTCTCAAAATTAAGATTTATCCACCGAATAGCTCTTACCAGCTCTGAAAATCAGATATAAAATTTTCTTGTTCTTCAGTCCTGGGGTTAAGTATCTTCGTAATTGAATAAGCTAACATTATAGAAAATGGCATAGTAGTAATTTTTGACCTTTCTTTTGTTTTCTTAATTGAAATAGAAGTGATTGCAGTAAATTTTGATAATCATTTTACAATCAGTTGTTAAGCTTCATTTACTTATCAGATTTTGATTTTAAAAATCATAAAAAAGCACTACAAAAACCCTCATTTTTTTAAAAAGAAAAAATGTTCTCCCAGAAAATAGTTCCTTTTTCTTATTTATTTATTTTTGTAATGTAGTATTTCCTTTGATATCGATGTTGAACTAAAGTTCTTAAAACCGCTACAATTGTTTGTCCTCTGAATCTCCTTTTTTCAATAAATAAATAAACAGATAAAATAAAATAAAAATAAAAGTGGCAATATAGTCTTCTCATTTGTTAGGATCGGAAAATTTTCCACTTTTGTCGTCATTCCTCTCGTGCTTGCAGCGTTGACGTGGTCAAAAAACACTTTTTGTCTAGTTATTTCATTGCGTTTTTATAGAATTATTAAAAATGTTGTATTCTTTGTGATTCTTATTGTCAGGTGAACAAAAAACTTGTAATGGTAAAATGTTTTCATTTACATAAACCATAGGGTTTGATTTTCAATAATTTTGGCAATGATTATTAATGTTTTGCCAAATTTATTAATTTCCGTTATAGAATATTACTCAAAATAAAACTTATTGTAATTGAGCACATGTTATGAAAATTTAAGTATGTTATTATTATAAATTATTATGGTTGGTTATTTTTCAGTTCCTTCATTCGGTGAATGTTGTACTCGGTGTTAATATAAATTCCTACTTGTGTAATTATACTGGCATATGATTATTATTTCAGATTTTGTAAAAAATAGAGAAAAGAAAGCAAGTTTCTATGCTGAATCCTTTTCAAGCAAAAAAAAAAAAAGGTAGAGGCTGAAGTAGTCAAGAATAGAGATTTGGGCTGATCTTAGAAGCTCCCTTTTGGTAGTAAGTAGCTATGTATCAGTAAAAGCAACGATATACTTTACAGTTCCTGCGGTAATTATAATACTAGTAATTAAGAGAGAGTAATGAGAAAAGTTTTCTGAATGCTTAAAAATTAAGCATACATGAAAACAACATCATGATATATTTAAAAAAATCCTCGCAAAAAGCTCAGATTATTTGGAGCTGTTGAAATGACATTGATAGATGAGCATCAGTGTCTCGAACTGTATCCGTCGAGTCATGGGTTCGAATCCAGAATGCCCAAAATATCCTCCATATAGCAGGAGGATACACGTTTAATCGGTAGATACTTCGAGTCTCCCCGAGGGTGTGGTGTGGAAATTTGGAGAGGGTGATGCCATTCTGGGGATGGTTCAGGTGTCATTCTCGTCATTTTATTGAGGTTCTAAATTGCAAGTTCTATCGCCAACATCCCTCGTGTTGTTTCAAAATAAGACGACGTTAATAAACAGCCTATCAATCAATAACGGAGTTGATTAACTTACATGGAAGCCGTCTGAAATTTAAGAGTTCCCGTCAAGTGGTGCTTCAAGTGAAAGGATCTTCAGAAAGTTTCAGGATGCATGGTTCAGAAAGTATCCCTCACTCTAAAGTAGAAGATGCAGCATATTGAAAATAATGACTATTTTTTGTTACACGTTATGTTGGACTCACATCTCTTCGCAGCCCATGGGTATTTTGGTTCAAGAAGAATTTCAGAAATCGAAACGCGCTTTTCAATATTTCGATAACCATAATGCCTTGGAGTATCACAAAAACTCGTTCTTGCATATCAACCAGCTTAAGACCAATATATGACAACAAACAAAAAACTGTGAAGGATTTATTGTCACAAAATAAAATCAAAGAGGCTAGAGAGAATCAAGAGGGATTGAATTTCGCAATATAAGCACAAAAAAAATTGTGTGCAAAATAAGGTTTGACGTAACGTAGGCATAGAGATCATGAACTAATTGATTTCGATAACTTATCCTAAGAAATGAAAACAATTTCAGGCGTTTCTTAAGATTTGCCCATTCAATCTAGAGACAAGTCCCTGAAAGATTATTTACGAACTGTAAAAAAATGAGCTATATATAAATTTCGTAGCACAAAACGAAATACATGAAACTTGTGGTTTTCTGATGAAAAAAAAAAAAACTGTAGAACAAGTAAAAAAAAATCAAAATAATTCACAGTCTTGATGAAGTTACTGATGTTGCAATTACCGAGAAAATTCTGTCTTAGGAATTTTGACCTGTAGCAGATAAAGATTTTAGAATTGGTTACCCTCCATCCCTCCAGGTGACATATTTAAATAAGAAGTCCGCCAATATTTTGCTACAAGTCACACACACACATTCAGATATTCGACACAGACACGTTCCACTCCAAGTCGCCCACAAAACACATACACTAACTTTTTTAGCAATGAAACAAATCTAATTTAGTCAATAGGGTACCACAACTATCGTTTTTCTTCAAGTAAGAATTGTTAACTTTAAACGTATTGTTTAAATAAATTTATCGAATGTACCAAATGATAATCTTTTCAGTTAAGTCGTTGCTCAATTTCTTAATTATCTATTCCCATCTAAGATCGGAACCTCTTCTTTTCACTATACGATCTCATCATCAGCCTGGTTTATTATTTATAAATGTGTTAATTCCAAATGCATAAGTTTGAATGATTAAATTAAATTCAGAGAAGAGGTTTCTTTCACTTCAACAACTGCATAAAGTATTTCACAGGTGATTTTGAACACGTCAAACTCGAAAATACATTTTTTCTTTCGAAATTTGCATTAGATTTTATTTTAAATTCATTGTTAAAGTACCAATAAAGAAGATTTGTGCTCCACTGCACATAGTACTGGCCCGTATTATTTCATATCAGGGGACGGTCTATCTTTGCTTCTGACCAATTATTCTTCATGGAGTTCTACGAGATCGTTACATTTGTTCATTTATTCGTTCCTTTTTGTAGAGATACTTTTTGTGAACGATTCTAAAAAAATGATATTCAGTGAGCAATTAAATTTCCTACAGTTAAACAATATTTTTAACAAAGAGTTCAAAATTTTTACTATTGCGTCTGTGGCATTGACATTCCTTTCATTCAAAACACAACCTAAATAATTCTCAAAATGAAAGGCCCTCGAAATGTTTTTTTTTAAATACTTACATTGTGTAACTTATGTTATTCCATAACTTTTCGCTGCTTCATATAGATCTATTTTCTGTACAGTGGCTTAAGTTCTCACGTCGTAATATAATGATACGGTATAAATAATCATATGCAATATCATTGTATTATTTTTGTTATATTATATTTCAATATTGTTGATACACATTTTTATATTATTGTATTACATGTTATTGCATCATATGTATAAATACTATTTATATAAATATTCTGTACTTTATAATTTAAAAAAAAATCAAATATCATATAAAAAATAAATAAACACAGAAAAGGCAAAAGAGAAAGTAAAAAGAGAGTATCTTGTAATATCTAGCCTTCGGGGAAAATAAAGGAACGATCATACATAAACTTCAGAGAATAGCAGAATCATTACTTGTTGTTAAACTTGAGAATATGCTAAAAGAATTAAAAATTTAGCTTTCAAAGGTAGGATGGTGTTTCGGAGAACAGATGTCTGTGCAAGACTGCCGGAACTATAATTGAGTTTCGGTGTAAGACGAATTTGATAATTGCAGAACCGTTCGTCAATATAAACAATGATAGGGAATTGAATTAGCTGCATTGGCAAACAGAATACTGAATTAGCTGCTATCAATTACTAACGGCATGCAAATGGGTAAATATTGATCACAGCTAAAGGCGAACTGACATCGAAAATTTCTAGTGTGCCCTGCCAAAGTAGCCTCGTTTTAATATGATTAAATTGTGAATTCAGTTTTTTCGATAACTGAATAGTGTCTCTAATTTGTTTAGCTTTGGAGAAATTCATCGAGCGCCTTCGCTGACTGATTATCGAGAAGTGTTAAGACCCAGCGGTACGATTTAGGAAATTAGAAGGCAGAAATGAGTCTTGAGCAGAAATGTATGCAATGTATGAGTATTTTAATGAGGAAGAGAATTCTTTGGCTGCTGAAATATACTGAACTTTTCTTTTGAGTTGAGTTTTGTGGATGAGTTCTAAGGATATTTGAATTGGTTACGGTAACAATTCTTTCGATGAGAAAAAGCTTAGTGTAAACAGGACGCGAAAATATTCGTATATAGTTGTGAGATTACAGTTTTCTATAGTACCTCAAATCAATAAATTGTTTGCATTATTTAACTTATGAATTTACATTTAACAGGTTTATTGCCATTTGAATCATGAGTGTGTCATAGATAATATATTTGTTTGGGCTGTAGGGATTAAGGTGCTGAAGAAAAAGGCACTTTACTTAAGTAAAAATAATAACAGTTAAAAACAGGTTCATCATTTAAAATTTTTTCATAACCTTAGACGATTCTTCACTTTATGGTGGTTCATCATCCTACTCTCTCTTTTGAAACAGGAACTTAAGTCATTGTGCTTAAAGTTCAATCAATTCATTTGACTCAGTAAATTATTACATATTCTATGATTCCCCCCCCCCTATTTTCTTTACCTAAGACAAGCTCAACAAAACCATAGAAGAATGCTTGTCAATATTCCACATTTTAAGCATTTTTTCTAATTATCTATAATCCTGTTTGAGGAAATCCTTCCCGAATACTATAGTCAACATTAAAGAAAATAAAGGAATATATTACAACGACGCACACAAAGAATTGATTTCTTCGTCTAAAATCCTTCTTTTGATTTTGGATAAATCCATGAATTATCTCAATAAAGCAGTGGGTGGAAGGTTGGCATACGAATAAACTAGTTTAACACTGCAGATCAGTCTTAAGTCTGAATTTTCAATTTGATATGTTATTCATTTTTTCAATATTTAATAAACTGGTCCTATAAGTTTTTCTAAATGTGTTTGGTTACTTCTAAACGGAGTGGCAGTAGTATCCTAGTGGTCATGGTCATGGACCTAAGCCGGCTTTGTTTTCTTCGAGTCGGGGGTTCGAGCCCTGATATCTCTAAAAACTCACAGAGTCGTTGGAATGCAGGTTAAATCTGGTCTTCCTCCCAATGGCAGGGCCGCGGTAGCCTAGTGGTCAAGGTCGTGGACTAGCGGCAGGCAGTTTTCGTTCAGTCGCGGGTTCGATCCTTGGCCGCCAAAGACCCGCCGTGTAGCCGGGGCTGATGCACGTTAAATCTGTTCGGGGCCCTAAGTCCTCCCATTGGCTTGGTGTGGATATTAGGAGAGGGGGGTGCCAGCTCAGGTGTCGTCCTCTTCACTTGACCGTGGTTCAAAATTACGAGGTCCGTCGCCAATAGCCCTCGTATTGCTTTTAGTGCGATGTGAATAAAAACTAAACTAAACTAAATCCTCCCAATGGCATGGTGTAGAAGTTGGGAGAGGGAGGTGTCAGCTCAGATGTCGTCCTTGTTACCTGACTGAGGTTCAAAATAACGAGATTCATCGCCAGTAGCCCTCGTGCTGCTTCTCAGTGCGAGCGACGTTAAAAGATAATTATGAATTACATGCTTCTAAAACGATTTAAATGCATTCAAAAACATATATTCATTATGAAGTTTGACTAGTTAATTGTTTTTAATGTATCAAATCCTAATAGCATACTGTGTACTAAATAAGATATAAAAAAAAGTGTGAGATATCAAAAGGTCAGTACATAAAAAAAAAATCAAGATACTAATAAATGAAAAATTAAGGAAAGTTAAATCAAAAAACACACTGCTCATTTATGAAAATAATATATAACATTAAATATACGGGGAAATACTATGTCACGTGACATAGTATGTCTGTGAATCTTTAAGGTAAGACACTCTTCACAATTTGAGTGTCTTCAAGGTAAAACACTCAAAGTGTGTTTCATACTTGAGTATAAATACAATAATTACTTAAAGGAGGATATTCAAATGAACAGCATAATCTTGTATATAAGTATGGAGAATTCGTACGCTCGTGGAAATAGCGTTATTTCTTACAAGATAAAGAGTTCCAAAATAAAACAGCTTGGGTGTGATTATTTCAGCACTTTCTCGACTGAAAATAATACTTTGCCATCGGTTACATAAGTTTCGAAAATATCATGAACATGAATTATTCATTATATTAAGGGAAATTCGGGTAAAACGTATTTAGAGGTATGAAACGTGTGTATACAAATTAAATTAATTTGCATACGTGGATTTAATGTATTACATTCATTACAAATACGGGAGGGTCATAAAAGTAATGTTAATTATAATAAATCACAGTGTAAAGTCAGTTTTACTGAAGTATTTAAGAAATAAAAATAAAGGAATCGATAGGGTGATTAACTTTATATTTAGAGTTATCAATGGTTAAATTTAACGTAACGACCCTCAAAATTCTTAAGAAGTTTGCCATATATATTTTCATGAGAAGACAGATTAATTCATTAAATGATGATAACATGAATTAATAGTTGGTAGAAATTGTTAGAATTCAAAAGAATATAGAAATATGAAATAAAGACAAATATTTAAATAAAACCCATTATCTCGTACGAAGATGAATATGTGACAACAAAAAATAAAAAATGAGATTAAAACAACCTATATTCTTTTTCTGGGTTCAATTTAATACAGTTCGAATATACAGTAAAACATATCAAAATGTCATTTATTATTGGAAAAAAAATTGTTAAGAAAAAGCAGATGGGAAATTTTCATAGTAAAATAAATTAAGATTTTGTAAACATCTGCCCTGTTAACGTTTTCAATTAATTTATACTTCACATTTTCGATTCATCAAATCAATTTCAAAATAGAGCCGATGCATTTTTATGGTGATTAGAATAATCTAAATCAATATCCTCTATTTCGTTCGAAAGGCGACTCGTAATGCCTTCCAGCCATACAAAGTGCTCGAAGAAATCGGCCCCTTATTACTTCCTGAATGTATATCATCATTTCCCCCAATATTCCCCTGCGGCGAATGGAAATTTTCCCTCTTCATTCGTCGCCAATCCTTATATGACGAGCAGCACTTTCTCTTTTGAAGTGTGGATTTAGCGAAAGAGGTAGATTTCTTCCATCCTTTGTTTTGTTTATGCATTAAGGATAAGAATCCTCATTGCTTTTATTGTTAGCTTCCCTCTTCTGCTTTTGAATATCATTTGTTTCTCCGCTCATGGAGATGGAGGGGTGAAGAGTAAAGCTCAGATTGAAATCATTTGGCTCACAGTTTGGCGGGGTTCTGCAACTCATAAATTAAATCAAAAAGCGCCAATCTAAATTCGCAATGACTGTTTTGTTGATTTTAATCAGAAGTGGTGGTATTTGCAGGTGAGTGATTGGTTGGGCGCAGGCTCTGCTCTTTCTTTTCATTTCTTCCTTGTTTTTTTTTTTTACTTTTTCGGAAATTGGATATATTTATTTTTCTTAACTTCTTTTCTCCAATTGAGTATAAATGAAGTATTAAGAAAATAAATAAAGTTTTTTTTTCTTTATTTCCTCTTGGAATAAAAACTGGTTGTTCTGAAAAGCATTCAATAAAGAGGGGGGGGGGAGAAAGAAAAATTCTAGTACTCAATAAAATAAAATTCATAAAAATTAATTAAGAGGACCATCACTAAATTAATTAGGTGGTTTTTAAAATTATGATGAGAATTATTTCTTATATTTAATGGTTAAGCGCAACATGGACCATAATGCTTTATTTTTCTCAGAAATTATGAATTCTGTATTAATGATATATAAGATTAAAATCTCTCCTCTCTCTTGAGGTCTTGAGTGCAGTATTTACATAATTCAGTTTTTAACATCTATTTAATACCTCTCAAATCTATATATACTGTATTTAAATCTTAATTACAATAAAAGGTCAACATTTTAAAGAGAAAAAACCTTTTCTCACTTTTTCTCTGTAGACCATCGAAAGTATTTTTCCAGTATTTTTCAAATGCATTAAAATCACATTTAAATGTTAAAATGGTCATTAAAGTTAATAAATAATTCTTATTGTACTGTTTCACATCCATGTTATAACAATAATAAGAAAATATTTCTATTCCTTAAAGTCACACGAGAGCAATACGTAGGAGTTAATGGTTAGGTTTCTCGTAATTTTCAACATTTGAACGACATCTACGTTCATCTAACCTCTCTCTTCTAACATCAACCCTATATGGTAAGGACTATTCGTGGTTAAATTTGATTTATCTTACAACACTAACTTTGCGCTTCGATTTAATGTCTACGCACAGGCTTCGATTACGAGCACGTATAATCGTTTGTTAATTGACGAGCTGTTGAGCTGAAGGAAGCAGACAGTTCGCAGCTAAGGCTTACTCGAGATTTCGTTCTGAGCGATACCCCGCTTAGATGATACTGTTAAGAATGTTTAGACGAGGGTAGAATAAGCGTTGAAAAGGCAACGATCGATTTAGAAAGACTACATACGATTATTGTGAAAATAGAACAATTATCATTTTTCATCTCTTACAGAACCTCATTCGTCATTATCAATAATGGGATACCAATGATCGTTGATAGGCGACTGAAACATCGGAGTCTAAGATCACGTGATTTCCTCTCATGGTGCACAGCGCCGAACACATTTGTAGTAAAGCCGGGCTTATTTGGCTTGGAATGTCGTTGAAAGGAGTAGGATTGCTTCAAGTATTATTCCCGTTTTTCGAAAGGAGCACCAATGATAGGCAAAATAGTGTCTGGTGACGTCCATGACAGAAGTGGGATACTAACCTACCATTCCACACTGAAATGAAGCGATAAGCTCTGGAGTGTCATTATCGTTCCCTTTGGAAGTCATTAATGACATTTTAATCCATTTATTTACTTGTTTGAACTAACCTATTTCTTTCGCGTTTCTTTCATGGCATCTCAGACTTATATTTCAATAGACCTGGTATATATGGCAATAACTTCTATGGGATACCTTATTGTTTATCGAACTCTTCTCCGGCCAGTTATATCGAAATTATTTAATTCCGACCAGAATACCTACGATCTGATCCGACAACTGGATACTTGACACGAAATATCTAAGAGGATCTAAAGAACCAGTGCCAAGTCAATTAACATTTTACATAAAAGCCGGAGATGGATCAATGCTTTGTTGATTGGTTCGGGTTGAATTGAAGGCAATAAATATCCGAATAAGGGTTTATTAATAAACTAATTTCAGCTACACTTGGCTAAGAACTTCCTCAGACTGAAAATATATGCTTTTATATATATCACAGAAGAATATCTTAGAACCCTACTTTGGAAAAGTAAAAAAATTTGTACAAGATTTTCAATATTATAATAAGAAACAGAGGACAATTTGACTTTTACATAAACTTTTCCATGGACTTTTAATGTTATCGTCACTGGGTTTTGATCGTAGGAGCTAACAATTTATAGACGAGTGTCGTATCTCGGCACCTTCGGCGCTTGCAAGTTTCGATGCAATATGTTGGCTTTTGAGCAAGCTTCTTTACCACTATGCTTTTTAACTTTCGTTCTCTTTCTGAGCGTGCTACCTATTTTCAACAACCAGCGAAATCCAACCTACTTTCATGCTCATATTAACTGAAACTGTCACTCTAACTATATGAGTAAAACTTTTATATAGAAAAAGTCGCGCGTGTGTTGCTAGGTTCCTGAGCCCTTATTAAATGCTATGTAAATAACATTTCGAGAGTTCTCCGTTTTTCTTGGGTAAAAAAGCCGATGTTGGGCATTGGCTGTTCTTTTTCTTTTTCGCTTTACTACTTTCTAGAAAACCACTCAGAACTCGTTTCTACTCTGACATACGACGAAAATGGTCTTTCCTGAAATGAAATTATTGCTCATGGCAAACTGATTTCAAATCAATATTATCGATTGCATCAACATGGCTATCAAAACTTAATCTGTTAAAAACGTTGGTAATATGTATGTATATATATATATATATATATGTGTGTGTGTGTGTGTGTGTGTGTGCGCATTGATGATGTTATTTTCTTTCAAACACATAATAACAAAGAATTTAAACCTTTTTAATTTTTTTCCAGTATTTAAATTTACTGCAAATCAATATTAATATAAATGAAGTAATATATGTAATAAAAGAGACATTTCAGGATTCATAAAGCTCTCTAATTTTGCAGTTCTTATAGCCTGAATGTTTTCCGAAATTTTATTTTTAACCAAATATTACGCAACATCAGACTTGTATCTAATACTCGGGATACTTATCTGGATTAATTTAAGAAAAATTGTTCAGATGCAGAATTGTCTATGAATTTTATTAAGAGAAATTTAGAATATAATAATTATAATTTTTAATATTTCTTCAATTTGATTTAAAAAAATATTTTTTTAAAATTTAGTATTCATTTTGTTTTAGAATATTGTTTTTATTCTTAGGTTTTATATTTCTACTTTCTTTTTTTGCTAGTTTAAAGCCTTTAAATTTTCTTTGAGATAGTACTCTTTCTCTCTGATAGAGGGCATTGCCACGCTTTCGGTTCTAACAAGGCAGGAGAAATACTGGTTTGTTAGCGTTAAATTTCGTTAGTTGTTGTAATGCACTTGTCTCGTGTAAGTTTTTTTAAAATTGATTATTTATTTATTGAATTGTTCTCACTCAGTTTCCTTTAGTTAATGTTTTGGTATTCCTATTAAATATTATAGACATTTATTTGGTTAAGAATATTACAATTTGGTCGTTATGTAATTGGTATCTTGAACGTATGGAATTTCACATTTTTATACAACATTTTTCTGTAGCTGAATCTGGAGACTATAAAACATGTTAAGCCCTGCTAATCTGTCTTAAGCTAGAAGCAGAATTTTCAAATGTCATATTTTATTTCCGATTATGTTTTTTTTTTCATTGGTTTTCATACCTAGATTAATATTTTTTTTATACTTTGAAGTTTATCTTCTTGTTGTCATGCATATTTTCATGTATATGTTTTGCGGGGTAATTTTCTTTTTTTTTTTTTTTTTTTAGATTTTTGTAACTAAAAAGAATGTTTATTTTTTTAACTTTTACTTTTCCTATAACCTAAAAATTTAAATGTAAGTTTTCATTGAAATTTTAAGAAATCATATTATGTTTATTATTCAATCGTTTATTTTCATTTTGTAGGACTATAATTTTATTCAACTATTTAGTTATATCAATGAAATAGTATATATATATATATATATATATATATATATATATATATATATATATTAAACATTGTATATATGTATGTATATATATGGGGAGATTTACACAAATCTTCCCATATACACACACACACACACATATATATATATATATATATATATATAACTTGCAGGAGGGGTAGGGGATCACAAAGTTTATTTGGTATCGCATAGCTTTGCAGGATCAAAAATGTTTTCTTCATGCGGTGGAACACGTTATACGGTTGCTCGACTGCACAGTGATCCATCTAGAAACCACCATTTGACAACCGGATGGTGAAGTTGTAGGATGGACGAAAACTCAATCGTTGAATTGACCGACGTGCACATCACGCATGGAGCTGCGATCTGTAATGGGCCTGTCGCTCTGCCTTGTTAACAGGAACGTTCCAGTACAAATGTGCTCCTCATCATGCGATCTTTGCACATATGCATAGAAGGCTAAGTGAGAATGGTTACTTCGAGAGAATTTCCACAAATCGTTCGAAGTAGCACATGTTCCTTAGTCTTTGCTCCGCTGAGTATGTTCCTGCAAGATTGTGCCCTGTGTCCCCCATTACACCAGGGAAATCCAGCAACACCTAAACGTTACATGTGCACTTCATTGTATCGAAATAGTCACTTTCTTGGCTTGCTAAGTCGCTGGCCTTATCTTGATTGAACTCCTTATGGTGGCATCGTATAAAGTCATTTAAGTACGAGACCCTCGTTGAATAGGTTTAAGACTGTCATTCGCATCTCTATGACTGCTGTGGAGATTCGAGACACCCCAGAAATCTTCCAAAATCTTAGGGATTCCATGATGTCAATGTAAAACTGGTGTAATTGCTTGTGGGGAAAATTTCTAACATTCTTTGACTCTAGCTCATATAAAAATAATTTTCGACCCTGAAATGCTATATGATTCTGAATCGTCTTTGTGCCTCCTACTCTTCTGTAAGTTTGTCACACTGGTAGTGAATCGCTCTGTATGTATGTACACCCACCCACATCCACACATATAGTTTTTTTACATACATATTTATTATGTCAACAGATTTTTGTTCAACTCTATCAACTCCTTGCTGCTTAGTGTACTTAAAATTAATAATCGTATTTGACTGCTTTAAAAGATTGGTTGACGAATCAAAAATTCCATTTCTATATTTTCGAAATTAGTTTTTAAGTCCATAATTTTAATATTTAATTCAGTTTGCTTTTTACATAATTATAAATTCAGATTTAGATAAGACCACATACAGTAAGAAATTTAGCTTTTAATTTTCCCATACTAATACTCTTTTCCACAAATTGCCAGCTTTTTGAAAATGATTTCATAAATTATCATTGTTAAAGATTGATAATTAGCTAAAATTATTTTTGAACATCAAAATAAAAGATTATTTCGCACATCTTTCATTCTTAAGCACGAAGCATAACTGAACTACAAAAGTTCTTATTTTAAGAAAAAGAAATTGCAAAAAGTAATAATTTTAAAGTAAGGACTTTAAGAAATGTGTTCTACATATAAACCTGTTTAAAAAATAGGGGAGGAGGCAATCAGTTAAAATTTATAGCCCCTCTTTTTTTTTTCTTTACCGAGAAAACCTTTAACTGATTGCAGTTATGCTACATTGAGCAGTAAGTGTTAGCATGTTAATGTTAAAAGTAAAAAAATGTATATATTCAGAAGAAATGTATATGCATATTTCTCTGAATACAATGCTAGAATATTTGTATTTCAACATTGGCAACGTTTCCTACTTTGTATTTATGAAACATCTGCAATCAAGCAAATAAGATTAAGTTGTGGCATCATTGATTTTTGATTAATAGCTAATACTATGTAATGATGTAACGTTAACGACTAAATTCAGAAAATATTATTTAATATCACAAAAGTTACTAGTGTCAACATGTTAGAAATATTAGTAGGTTCTCTTACTTTTCATTAAAATATGCTTTTATAATAGATAATCCTGTTACGTATCCGTTTACGTCTGAATGTATTAAAGTAAAGCAAAATTGCAGAAATAACGAATAGGCACTAATAATTGCATTTGATTGTTTTATACGATTGAATAACTCATCGAAAATTGAAATTCTATATTTTCGAAATTAGTTTTTAACATATCGAAATTAGTTTACATTCAAACATATTTTTTCTACTTGATCATGTCTATGTGAAGCAAAAATAGTGATTGCATTTCAATCCAGATAGAGCATGCTTCAGTTTCTCAACAAACAGCGAGTAAGGTATCCATTCCCAGAGAAGACAATCATTTAGAAATACACGATCTTTTTATGTAATCCCCGTTGCCTGTCCGGAAAGTCTTTCCTTCAGGACGACTGAACTAGGAGGGAAAAAAATCCCTGTGCGTGGGAAAAGCGACAGAGGGAGGGAAAAAAAAATAGGCTGCTCCAGGTAATGAAGATGATGGGGCACCTGAGAGAAAGGTGCTATGAAGATAAACGAGGTGAGAGACAGGAGCAGAGTGCATCCGAAGGACCCTTGGGATCAGGGACAATAGCCCATTGATGGACTTTTGACGCCATATTCTATAGCTTTTAGCGGAAACTGGCCATCGCTCTTCTCTTGGACAGCGTACATCTCCTGGGCCTTGTGGGAGGCAGGGATATGAGTATACTAAAGCGTTTCCATTTCTGGCGGGGGCATGTTTCCTGAAAAGCTTCATAGCTTATACTTTAGGTGATTGCCTAAAGTGGTATTGGTAGTGCGATTCTTTCTTGATAAAATTTGATTTAATGGTATATCATACAAAGGACACGCATCTCAATGTATTAGAATCTTTGACCTCATATCAAATGTTCGAGCATAACTATCATTATGATATGATAGAATCCATTGAATTGTACCCAGAAATTACTCCAAGATTAATGAAGGATTTTATAACCGAATCTACTTCAGTATTAATCATAGAGTCATGTCTTAAAATATAAAAAGATTTAGGATAAAATGAAGCGATTTGCTGTCAATGAATATTAAATAATCTTTTTGTTAATATCTCAAAAAACTTTTTAATACGGAAAATTTTTATCGCAACCATGCGAAGTGAATGTATTTCTTTTTCTGTGGACATACACATTTCCTAGCGAAAGTGTTATTAGTGAACTTGCAATAAATTAAACTGTCTTACTTGACACAGTCACTATGGTACATAGGTAGTTTTGACCATAAAATTATATTCTGCTATATTTGTGGCGTGTTTCTTTCGTTATTTAACAATACATTCATCCTGAGAGATCGCTCTCTCTTCAATCCCTCTTAACTCGGTTAATCTTAATTTATGTCCAATTAAAAAAGTCTTAGCTTACCAAATCACTCCTTCCATATCAAGTACTTCTCGATTACTGCAGCTCCAACTCCTATTATTCTGATCATGGTTCCCTTTTAACTACTATAAACATAAATGATTATTTACGATGATTCACTCCAATCTACAACATTTATCAGCTTGTCATTATCCTCTATTTCCTTTCTTTTCAATTCTATTTCTCTTATATATCATTATTTTTAATTCAATTCACTGCACTTTTTACATTTTATATTTGCAATTCAATTACCAAAAAGTCCCCGAGGTTAGTGAAGAGAAACTCATGAGTAACCGAACGTCACACCTTCACGTCGAATCTTGATTCAACTAAAAATTTGTCGTGCTAAATAGTAAAGCTTCAGTGCATTAATTGAAATGGGATAACAAATTTCTATCGTGATGTAAAGTGCAAGTAGAAGAGTCCCTGCTCAAGCATTCTTTTCGCTAAATTCAAAATTGAGGTCCGTCCTTTTTTACCATAGTGTAGCTGCTAGAGAGACCAACTAAATCTGACGAATAAAAATCTTATTTATTTCATGTAACTGCGACCATTAAATGAGAACATTTAATTTCTTAAAACGTTTTCTTTCCTGTCTATTTCTTTTGAGTAACGCTGATAATAAGGGACTCCTCAATGGTATACTGGGACTAATCGATGTGTTTGAAGAAATATATTTCATAAGAATGTTATATCACCCATCAGTAAATTTTTACGATATCAGAAGTTTTAACATATGTTCAATTTCCGTTGCATCTTGTAATGATCACTTACATCCTTCTGATCTCGGGCTAAGGTAGCCTAGGGGTCATGATCTCAGTAGCCTAGGGATTTGACTCGAGACCGGCGTTGTTTTCGTCGAGTCGTGGATTCGAGTCCCGATGCTTCAAAAGACCCACCGCGTAGAGGTATTGATGGTCGAGACCCCAAATCCTCTCTTGGCGGGCGTGGAAGTTTTAAGAGAGCGGTGCCAGTTTAAGTGTCGTCCTCATCGTTTGACCAAGGATCAAAATTACGAGGTCTCCAATAGATCTCACGTTGCTTCTTAGTTCGGCATTGATAAACAGTCACAATCACATCCCAATGGATTTTGATGAAACTAGATACCAAAATGTTCAACTGAACATTTAATTAATATATGACAAACATTAATAATTTTTGGAAAAAAGAAAAATAAAATTAATAATTTAATGCCATTTTATAAGATATTTTAAAGACCAATTTTGACACTGAATTTTTTAAAAAAATTTGCAATTCTTCACGATAAATATTTTAATTTATTTGATAATCGTTACACCTAATTTCAAAACTGAATTTCAAACCGATGTACATTAAAGTATTTCACGATGTAATTTATATGTTGCAAAATCTTGTTTGGACCGGATTGGTTGAGATCCGAGCCGGTCAAGGGTATCGAAAATCCGATTAACCAAAGAATGAGAGGGAAAAAAAAGGAAATAAAATAAAACATACCTCCTGAAAATCATCTTCATATTCACAAAATAAAATATTAATCATACTCGTATTTACAAGATGAGGATGTCTATTTCGCGAACAATAGATGCAAACTTAAAGTTATTTCACTGCATTTTTCATTTGGACAATGTAGCACCGTATGTGCGTTGTCACTGATGGAAAAAGGTGTAATAAAGGTTTTGTGGAATTTGCACAGAATATTTACAAAGTCCCCCCCTCCTTTCATACATTCAAAACTGTTAGAAGATTTCAGCGCCGAATATAATTTTTCAAAATACATGGATGAAACAAAAAAAAAAATTTAATGGAAATTTACAGATCTCTTCTCAATTTTTTTTTAAAAAATTTAATTAATTCTCCGTTTAGACCCATCCAGGTTATCCGGAAATCCAAGTGAAAAGGACCTTCTTTAAAAATATCCGCATATATATATATATATATATATATATATATATATATATATATATATA
>BMAW01065761.1:326447-346338 GCA_019974015.1 Nephila pilipes
TACAGGGGTTGGACAAAAATATGGAAACACCTTTTAAAAAACATGTTTCTTTGCTTAATATGGTGTAGGAAACCCGTTGGCATCCAAAACAGCTTGCAGTCTTCTCGGAATGGATAAATACAGTTCCTGTATGTGTGCCAAGGGAATATTATACCATTCTTCCTGCAAAACGGTGGCAAGTTCAGATAACGATGTTGGCGGTGGATAACGAGAACGCACTTTCCGTTCCAATGTAGACCACAAAGGTTCGATAATATTCAGGTCTGGTGACTGTGGTGGCCAGGGGAGATGGGACAAATCCTCCTCGTGCTCAGAAAACCAGTCCTGGACAATGTGAGCTGTGTGAACAGGGGCTTTGTCGTCTTGGAAGACACCATCACCATCGGGGAACAAAGTTTGTACCATGGGATGAACTTGATCTGCCAAAATGTTCACATAAGTCTTGGCAGTCATGTGCCCTGACACAGTTATCATGGGGCCAGCAGAGAACCACGATATGGCTGCCCAAACCATAACAGAACCCCCGCTATGTTTCACTCTTGGCAACAAGCAGTCTGTATTATAGGTTTGAGATGGCGTTCTCCAGACGTAAACTCGGCTAGAAGTGGGAAACAATGTGAAAGAAGACTCGTCAGACCATATTACACGCTTCCACTGCCCTATAGTCCAGGCTTTATGACTTAAACACCACCTTTTCCTGTTACGGGCATTAGCATCACTGATGAGTGGCTTCTCAATTGCAGCACGGCCAGAAATTCCCTGTTTATGAAGCTCCCTTCTAATTGTTTTGGTACTCACAGGGTTCTGTAACACAACATTCATTTCAGCAGTAACTTTTGCAGCTGTGGTCTTCTTATTTTTCGTCACAATTGCCCTTAATGATCGTCTGTCACGATCACTCAGCACACACTTTCGTCCGCACTGTGATTTAGCAGATGATGTTTTTCCGCTTTTCAAATATGCGGAATAAATCTTCGATACAGTACCTCTTGAAACACTAAACACCTCGGCTACCTTGCTTACGGAAGCACCTTCCATACGTGCTCCAACAATTTGCCCACGTTCGAAGTCTGTTAACTCTGACATAATGCAATGACAACCTCACATAACAGTATTCCGACAACAACTGAACTGTTTAGCACATTTACGAAGTTGTATAGGTGGCGTTAGTAGTCAAAAACGCCAGCGCCACCTACATATTTCATTAAAATCAATCTCTCTTTTCAAACATGCATTTTACAAGGTGTTTCCATATTTTTGTCCACCCCCTGTATATATATATATATATATATATATATATATATATATATATATATATTAGTTCAATTAGCTATAACTCGCAATTAGTTCAAACGCCTTTTAAGCTTCAAATATGTCACTCAATGCATTGGTTTGAGAAAAAAACCATTACTTTTTATTGGTAGAATAGATATATCTTTTCAGCTAAAAATATGGAGCAATTTAATTAGTAATATTCTTTCTGTTGTTACTTACTATTTAATGTTTAAAAAAAATGGATGCATTTACGATAAAAATTTATGGTCTTGATTCGAAGGATTCATTTAACAAGGTACTCAATTCCCCTCTTATTAATGAAGGAGATAATGTACAACTGCAAGAGAGTGATAAGAAAAAAAACTAGTCTTTAAACGTTTCCGGTTACCTATTTCTGCCCGACATAAAGATCCTGTTAACAAGGTGCTAAGATGACGAGGTCGGTCACGAGGTCCAATGATGCACCTCTTCACTGCCATAATCTTTCAATGCTAATGTGTGTCCTTGGGCACCGATAAATCAAATTTGCTACATCTTTTGGGGCGTATTTGAATTTACTAGTCCCTTGCCGTTTCTCATCGGTTATAAGTTCGTTATCAACCAGACTTTCACAGCCTCAGTTAGAAAATATGGAAGTAGCATTTTTCCTATTTTTTCACCTCGTTGCGACTGGACCCGAATAGCAGTTAAGTGTTTAAGATGTCTCTTTTTTTTAAAATGTGTGATGATCTTCCTTTATTGTTTGATTCTGTCCATCTTCCCTTCTAATTAAATAGTCAATAAGTACTAGACTCCAGTTGAAGAAACGTAAGGGCGATATAAAATACATTATTAGTCACTAAAGAATAGATAAGATCGCTCTCTCTCTCTCTCTAATATTACTTAACTCGCCAATCTTAGATAATAATTTAAAAGTGAAGTCTTAGCTTACTAAATTCTTCGTTCTGATTCCAACAGTTCTCAGTAACAGTAGTTTCGTATCTTAGTACTTAGACTAAGAGTCATTTCAATCCAGCAGATTAATTACGATATTGCAATCCGATTTAATAACAATTATCAGTTTGCCGTTATCCTCTACCTCCCTTCATTTTCCTTTCAATTCGATTTCATTTATATTTAACAATTTCTAATTCACTTCACTTCTTCCTTCATCTAATTTACCTAATCATGTTTCATTCGGGTTCGGAAGAAATTGTAATTTTATGCATTTCACAAAATTACTATAAAGCCCCCGAGGTTAATGAAGAGAAAATCACGAATAGCCCAAAGTCACAAATTTGATATTCCATTTTAAACATTTAAAGTAAATGTTTTATTAAGTTAGTTCTAATCTCGTAAAATACTAACGTGTAGCAGAAAATTTATTTATTTTTTTAGTAATAGATAATGTTAATCAGGCTTAATCATTTCTTAAGCTCTTCTATGTTGCATTTGATTCCAGATGAATTAGCGAATTCTGTTGCATGAAGCTATTCATTTTTCAAAATATTTTATTTCGTCATCAAGGGGAAAAAAAAGAATAACTATCATTATCAACATTTGAACATGATTGTCGTTGAATGCTTTTATGTGGCATAATCATTTTACTACTCGTGCCTCTCAATAAATACTCTCTTTCAATATCATTACTAACGAGCACATACTTTGTAACGTAACCACTAAAATATAATTATTCGACCATACCTCTCGGGCATCACAACTCCAATTTATATTTATAACTAAGGACATCTATTGTACAGCTCTTCAACAGCGCCATCTATCTTCCCAACATATGGTATTATGATTACACAAATGAAGAGCAGAGTCTGAAATCGGAAGGAGAATCCGAGGACATTTAAATAGACAAAAGGCATTTCTCGTAGGACTTTTCAAGAAGAAATAACGCACATTTGTTTGACCGATAAGAGAGTTAGGCAGATTCCAGCCACTGTCATGAAAATTAAATTCTTCTCCTAATCTGATTTATTCCTAGAAAGTGCGCGAAATTATTTGATGTCCTCAGAATATATCCTCCGGTGTTTCATAGTGCCATTCCTTTGTGCAGGGATCCTAAAAGGTTTTCCATCCCGCAGCGTGAAGCCCCCCCCCCTCCTTTTTAATGGCGTAGAAGGCGTTCATTGTGTGTGTTCCTTATAACTAATACATAACCCGCGCTTGCAATCGCATCGACAAAAGGCATTCCATTCACTTGGGCGCGCTGTTATCATCGGGTGCCCTGCCTCTTAATTGCCCTTAATTACCGGACAACAATGTAACCCCGTGTCGCCCTAATGGATTTGACAATGGCCGCGCACATATACTGAATAATGTATCATAGAGCGAGAGGACTCCGGCCCAATTAAATGTAATTGCCGAACTGGGAACCGACTAATTGGCTTCATTACACTCCGCACTAATCCGTTTAGGAGAAATTATGTAGCAGAAATTTAATGTGTAACCTTCGCCTGTGTTCGCAGGGACGTCTTAATTGAGTTAAGGCGTTTGGGAGGAACTTTTCGGAGAAAGGGACTTCCTCGAGGATGATTATTTATGTATAAAAAGACTGAAGCAAGGACGATCCATAATGCATTTTTCTTCTTTTTCCCGAGACCGGGAGTGAATGCGTAATTGATTCGGTTAATAAAGGAAAAGAAGATGATTGGGATAATTTGATTAGTAAGGCAAATCTATGGAATGACATTTCTGAGCGGTGGGAGGGTACGGTTCCGAGGCACTGAAAAATCGTTTTGTCGGAGAAGCTCTGATAATTTTACGTTTAGAATTGACGGACGAGCGATATTCGAATTTATATCCGTAATACTAGTGTCGCATTTTCGATAATTAATTCGCCGCTGTTGCATTCTAAAAAAAATTATATATGAAGTCATTTAATTCTAATTTTGATGGGGGACTTATCAAAAAATCTGTGTCATTATTTTGAATATTATAATATTTTAAGCATTTTTTGACAGGATATTTTAAGAGAAATTTTAACACCGCGTATTCCGTTTATTTAATTTATGAAACGAGAAGAGAAATAAAATATAATTATTATTAAAAATGAGTGAAATAATGAGGCTGTAATGCTGCTAATTTAGAATTGTTGAACAGTAGTTGAACATTTCTTCAATATTCTTTTTTTTTTTTTTTTTTTGTATTTTTATTTGTGTGTATCGTTTAACTAACTTTGGAACAATTTGATAAGTATTTCACAGATGTATTTTTTTCCCCTAAATTGTTTATCTTTCAATAAAAAAATTGAATTTTTTTGTAAATTTTGAGTTTTTACATTAAATTAATATTCTGAATTCCAGTAATCTCGTTTACATTAATTTCTTCGACTTTGAACTACCTTCATTGACTTATTTTTAATACAATTTTTCAAATTAATTTAAATGTACTGATATGTAATTAAAACGCTTTGTTAAGGTGTACATTATGTTAAGAACATTGTCTGAATGGTTAGTGTTAAAGACACATGACTAATTAGTGTTAAAAGTACTCGAGTGGCGTCATATTATTTATTTTTATAAATCTTTTAATAAGATTGCTCAAAATGAATGTAAAATATATATAATTTCTTTTAATTTCATGGATAGAAAAATCTCAACCGTTTCTTGCATGCAAATAATTGAAAGAATTGGATTACATTCGATCTTTTGAAAAATTTAATTTTACGAAATTTTTGTTTTTTGCGAAAATAAATTCTTTTTTGGGCGTTTTATTCCAATGAAGAATGGAAATTATTTATTTTTAGTTATCACAAAGAAACATTTAATGATGCGAATGTAAATAAAATATGAGTTAAAGTGAACTTAAATTAGTAGTTGTATAATTTTATATATTTTTGTCTCTATCAATTGCGAGAA
This sequence comes from Nephila pilipes, assembly GCA_019974015.1. Taxonomy (NCBI): domain Eukaryota; kingdom Metazoa; phylum Arthropoda; class Arachnida; order Araneae; family Nephilidae; genus Nephila; species Nephila pilipes. The sequence continues at coordinate 331,571 of BMAW01065761.1, forward strand.
GGTCTGAGAGCGTTGTTTTTACCTTTTTAATTTGGGATTACTTTTACATAAAAATTATGAACGTATATTGCATTTCTTAAATTTTTTCTTTTAAAATAGTACAATTAATTGCATTAATTTCCATCAGATTTAGCTTGAAGAACATGCAGAAATGATAAATGGAATAATGATTTTTTTTCACATTTGCTGTGATTATATCAAATCAACTTTTATCAATGTATTAAACGAGATATGCGTTGGTTATACTTTTTGTACTTTAAGCAATGAATGAGCATTTAATATGAATGTTTTCTATTAATAATTCCTAAAAAAAAATTGTGTGTTTTATGATTTGAAAAACTAACCAACTCTTATAAGATATTTTAAGCCCTAAATAACTTTAATAAAATAATTTACTAACATATTTACTCTTTTTTTCTTTTTAATACAACTTTTGTTTAACTAATTTCACACATGTCAACGGCCCCTTTTTTTATATATGAAAAATTATTTTTGATTAATACCATTGACTTATTGATTAAAGTATAAATTTAACTCAAGTATTGAAGCATTGAAAAAGTATGTTCAACTTTATATAATAACAGGTTAACAATCACCACCTAGAGTGAGTATTATATCGATGAATAATTTTATTTTATTTCATTTTATTCTTATTATAGAAATAAATAAGATTTCTTTGCTCCATAAGTATTAAATTACACTGCATATACATAAATTAAGATATTTCTGTCTCCCGTGTAATTAACTAATTGATTGTAAATCTAATTAGCTGAATATATATGTGTGTGTGTGTATTTTAGGGCTTAAAATTAAGACTTTAAGCGCTCGAAAAAATTTTAAATATTTATATTATAATTTTTAAAAATTATTATTGATATAAATTAACAATAGCTAAGTTTAACAAATTAAAATGGTTCCTAAAATGGATTTTAGTGAAGCCTTATTCTTTACAGCGAAAAATTCTGCCCCATATATTTTGAGGAAATATAAGTGAAAAGAAAAACATATAAGTGCACATAAATGTATAAAACACATAATTTTATTACTTGTGTTGTTTGAATTTAAATAGATCAAAAAATGCCAGGATTTTGTTATTCGAATTCTTTCTATCAGTTTTTAATAGCATTTATAGTATAATTTTTTCTTTAAAAAACGCATTCTTAAAAACTTGTATGCTGGAACCGCAATAAATTACAAATCTCGATTTTTTTTTTATTCAGTCGCATAATTTGCATGTAATGAAATCGTATAAGACGGTTTTGACTCAGGATTTATTTTTATTTTATTTATTTTTTAATTACTGTGTATCACAACGGGAATTTAGCCCCCTACCATCAATTACCTACGTGCTTAAAATTATTCAAAGAAAACAATAAATTAAGCTCACATCGCAAAAAAGTCCAGCTGAGCCCCCATACAAAATGCCACAATGCTTCCACCTCTGCCTGATCTGCAGCGAACGCATTTAAATTAAAAAACGCATCAGATTGGGATGATAAAAAAAAAAGAAAAAGAAAAGAGAAAAGAATGCAAAAGACAGAACGGAACGGAATGAATTTTCCATCGTCCCGCGCTATGATGTAAAAGTTTTCTCCCCTTCGGTATCCTTCCGCCGCGTATACCACGTGACTGATGAATGAGCAGACGATCTCTGACACCGTCGTGAATAATCACGCGTTGTAACACAGCCTCCATTGGTCTGGAAAAATAATTAACTCGAGAAACTCGCTTTGGCAACGAAAGAAAATAATGGAAACTTAAAATGAAAATGCAAGAAGTAGAGAGAGGGGGAAAAAAAGAACTATGCCGTTGGAATGAAATTTGGTGGTTACTTAGACACATCATGCATTCTTGAAGCATTTTCATTTAATTTTAAGCAGATATACGAATTTCTAATTTCGGAAATTTAAAACGATTCTTTTTTTAGTGAGAATACGAATTTGTTGTTGCCAAGTGTTGTTCGTATGAAAGCTAATGAAATTTTGAATGATTGAAATTAAGTGTTGAAAAATTTCTTTTTTTAAATTGCAACACAGCAGAATTTTAATTGCATTTTTCTTTAAGATTACGTAAGCTAATCGACGCAAAATGAGAACAACCTGAATATATATATATATATAAAGGAATAATTTAACATTAATTTGAAAGGTGACAACATTTCCCCTTTCTAATGCATTGAGCTAGAATCTTTGCGTGTAGTTTACTGTGAAACTATTGGTAGATACCGTAGAATGTTGCAGTTGTTGTCACTATGTAGAGAATGACAAGCAGCTGCTGCCCAACTTTCAAATTGACCTTCCCCAATCTTCAAATTCCATGTCTTTTTTAAGTAAATATATTGTACATACCATTGATGTGCTAATCTAGATAAATCATGTTAAAAATTCAATGAATCTTTTTTCTTTTTATTAGAGTTGAATATATTAAATTACTGTAAGAGTTCGATCTGCTTGTTTTGATCTGCTTGTAGCAGAATGCTGGACATTATACATAACATTTGACAATAGTCTTCTTTGCCTAGCAAGAATGATATCCATATTTGATATGGCCAAGACTTGACTGAAGTACTTATAAGAAGTGCGTAGGTAAAGTATATACTCGATCGAAAAATTACGATCTTCATTTGCTCAAAGTGATACAGATCTTGTAAATTAGCTTACAGAGATACTGGGTTTTTCAAAATGATTCATCTGACTTCAAAATTTCATATTTTCAAAAATAAATGACACAGAATGATACATATACTTGAATTCAAAGGGAATATGTGGAAGTTTTATACTGGGAACAATAGATGTCTTCTTGTGTTATTCGTGTTGCTATTTATCGAAAGCTGTTTTAGAAGCTTTCATAGTAATACCTTGAAATTGGATCGGTCGCAGTGGACCAGATGACTTGATGTCACACAGACGGCTACCTAAGTCACCAGATAGGCCCCATGCGATATCTTCCTATGTAGGTTTGTAAGAAATGAAGGGCATGTGCTACCATTGCCTACAAATTTATGTGAACTTAACCGAATTTCTGCTGCTGTATAATCAATTACCACTGATTCTTAACAAAGAGTTTGGAAGGAATTTACATGTAACATTGACTTTATATGAAAGGGAATTATATCGAACACTTGTAAAAAAAACTTCTATATTTTCCCTTTGCATTCGTGTATCATTATGTGTCGCTTGTTTATGAAAATATGGAGCTTTGAAATCGGATGAATCATTTTGAATAACCCTGTATTTAATGATAGAACTTATATTACAATACTATCTAACTAATCGGAAAAAAAAGTATAGTGACTCTAAGAAAGGATATATATATGTTCATAAAATAATCAATCATTTGAGAATGTTAATATTAGTCAATTCAGAGCAAGTTCGACTGCATGGCAAGTATAGTACTCTACTACCATACGTGTGTAGTTATGTCTTGTTTTTCATTCCACCTATGGATTCACAGTTTTAGGGTGGTCAGTTTGGATTTGTAATTCGACTGCATAAAGAAAATGTAGAATTTTTCGATATCTTATGTACGAGAAATGGAAAACTGAACACCATGGTGGATTTTTTTCAAATAACGACCCACAATAGCTTTACATGAAAATGCATCTCTTGACATAATAAGATTTATGAAATTTCTAGTAGGCTTATATAAATTAGCTGCAAAATTTTTGATTGAATGACATACATTCTGAAGCAAAAGAAAACGATAACAGGAATATAAATATCAAAGCTCCGCACATAGTATTAATTTCAAAACAAAATATTTTACCTGTCTTTAATATTAAATCGAAACATTTCTCACAATATTTTAATTTAAAAACTATTATAAATTCACTAATATAAACGTGACGTGTTTCCTTCATTATGTAGTTCCACCGCCATCTTCAAGTCTTATTAAATAGTCATCAAGTACAAAATTATAGAATCTATTGAAGATACGTACAAAATACTTTATTAAATACCAAGGATCCTTCTTAAATCGGCCAGTCTTAGTTTATATTCTACTAATAAAGTCACAGCTTGCCAAAAGTCGCCCTTTCTAATGCTTCTTGATAATAGCGTATCCATACCTTATTACTTTAATTAGTTGTTACTTCCATCTAGAAGATTAATAATGATGTTTCATTCCAGCTTACGAATATCTATTAACTTGTCGTTATCTTCTATCTCCCTCTTCGCCCTTCAATTTTATTTATCACTATCTCTAATTCAATTCACTTCTCTTCTCCATCTAATTTACCTAATGACGTTTCATTTTAGTTAGGAAGAAATTGTAATTTTATGCAATTCAAATGACTAAAACGTTTCTGAGTTTAATGAAGAAAAAAATCTCAAACAGCCTAAAGTCACACAACCAGCAGAAAATCTTTAGCAGTTAGAAGCCAATAATTTAAAAGCAATTGCAAAATAACAAACTTTGTAACGAAACTGAAAACTAATAATTATTTTTTTTTATAAAAATAACTTTGCATAAGACTTTTATAATACATATTTATTTTATAAGAAACTGAAATAATTATTTTTTTACATCTCTCTATTAATCGACCTTTCTGTGTTCATTAATTTTTCTATAATTTTATTTAACGTATTTATCCACAAATGGCTGAAATTATAAACGAAAATGAATCATTGAAAAAGCAAAAGCAGTATGATTCCGAGATATTTATAGCGAATCGTAATTTAAAATATTTGAAGAGCGATAAATTTCAAAGCCGCAACCGAGAGCATTTCTTCATTCCACTTTCCATTTGATGGATGAAACTACGTTAGTGGAACAATTCCAATTTCAAAAAATCGAGTTTAAACTCAGATAAACTTAAAAACATTTTAACTTTAACCACCGAAAACCTTTTTACCTCTCCTTTTCCCCGCTGTCTTATCAGTTCCTTCTCAGTTTAAAACAGAAAACTTGGAGGGGGGAAAAAAAGGAAAAGAAATCTCTCGCAAACGCGCAGAACGCTTCTTTTTTTCTAAAAATAAACTTTAACTGGGTAACAGTAAGGGAACAGAACAAACAAGGAATCATTTCTTACGGTAAGGGGCACGGGGGCCGTAATGGGCTAAAACCGAATCAAGAGTTCTTTAATACCATACTCTGTTTTGAGAAGCTTATATAGTTGCTCTTAACCAAACAATTCATGCCCTCCCACAAGTACCAGGGGGAGTTTAAAAAATAAAGGCAAAACAACGAGCCTATAAAACAACCAATTGAAAGGCCGGTCAATCTCAATTCTCGTATGGAAGTTTATTTTAGATATCAGAGGTAGAGCCCTACGGCCAGTTTTCCCGCTCCTCTGGTTTGTATGAGTCTGCACTTGCGGGGAGCAGTGGTTCAAGTTCAAACAATGGTATAGCTCCCAAGGGGGCGTGGAACACAATTGCGTTGTAAACATCTTCTGAGGGACACTCTTTTTTGAAAATCATATAAAATAAAGTAATGAAATAGTTTTTAAGGGACATGTAGTACGAAAATGGCAAGGAACATACCAGGAAAAGTATTTTCTCCTACACAAATCAAATATATCGGTTTATAATTATAAATAAATATTACTTTTACATAGGAACACTTTATTAGTTAATAGAATTTATTTAATAACATAGGGTTAGTTAAGCTGGGAAGTTATATTAAGTATTTACAAAACAAATGAGAACTCAGACTGTTTTTTTTTTTTAAATAATTCAATAACCAAACTTGTGAAAGTGCACATTCTATACAGGATGTTTCAAAACTCATGGGCAAAAATTTAAGAGGTGATAGAAAACATCTATGTAAACAATTTTCAAATCACAAGATACAGGTGGAGAGCAAGCGGTGAAATGTTTGACGGCTCTGTGATGGAAGGCATAAAGAGCGAGTTTTCTTACACATCTCTATTTCTACTGTTGAATTATGGAGAATCCACGGTAAAGATGACGATGTGTAAAAAAACTCGCGCCTTATGTTTTCCATTGCAGCGCTGTCTAACGGTTCCCAGTTGCTCTCCTCCAACGGTGAAAATTGCTAGTTTAGATGTTTTCTATCACTCCTGAAATTTTTGACATTGAGTTTCGGAGCACCCTGAATATTATGAGAAATGAAAATCGCTAAAAATGTTATTGTAAAATTTATTTAAGAAGTATAAGATTAATCACTAATCAGAGCTTCAAAAACCTGTATTATTTCTTGAGGTTATTTTTTGTTCGTGCATGTTGATTGGTTGATTGGTTTTGTGAGATATAGAGCAACAAAGGCTATTATCTCTTCGGGCATGTTATATATGCCCCGCTTTTAATTTTACTCTAAGTACTTATATAAATTTTAATGCCACTAATTTTTAAACATTTTATTGCACATTTAAAAAATAACTAATCTGCCTCAGAATAGTTTCATCGACATCTTATTTCATATTATTTTAGATGCACCAGTTTTTTGTTCTCGAGCATTTTATCATGTTACCAAATACTTAAAATACAAAAATTTCTGGAACGTTTTTAAGATTTGAAAAAAAAAAATCAAAATTACACAAAACAATCAAGTTTATTTAATGAACTTTCTTTAGACCATTTTTATTCTTAAAGTGCTTTTCAGAAGGTAAATGATCTCAAAAAATTATCCCCTTTTTTCAGTGTAATTTTCCGTAGCATTTAACGCTTAGTAAACACTCAAATAAGAAGAAAAAAAAAATTGAATTTTAATAAATGATCAAGCTTTTATAACTATTTTCATCAATGAAACATGGACATCTGGAACATTTTAATAACAGAAATGTTCCTCACACCACAGAATTTCATCAGTTTTTTTCCTTAATTGGATTAAAACTAAAACTTCAATATAAATAACAATATGATAATTTATATAACTATATTATTATAAGCATTAGTTTTATATATTTATAGAAACCCTACATTTCATTGAACTACAAGTTATCTTTATAAAAAATACAAACTTCGTTAGAATTCAAAAACGCCTCATGTTAAAATAGTTTGAGTTTTAGCTTATTCTCCGCTTCATGAAATATAACAAATAAAAAGGGAAAATTTAAAAATTCTTAATATCATCATGTAATCTTATAAAATCTTATTTAATGTACTTAGAAAGAAACAAATTGCAAACAAATAAGAAAATAAATTCTTAGAATCAGCAATTTTTTTCTAGTTTTTCGACAAGTTAAAAAATCACTGTAAAGCAATTTGTTTTATCATTTAAGAGGCATATTTACAGGTACCTTTAAGGATGATTAACCCTTAGAGAGAAAATGGCTGAAACAATCTTTAGGACTTTTTTAAGGTTGGAAATTTTCTAGTGGGTTTGGCTCTTGAATTTACATCGAATAAGAATTTTTTTGTGGTTTCTGCCTACTTTATTATTTTAAGAAAGACTTCACTTACTTCCCAAAACTGAAATATGTATAAACTAAAGATGTGAGTTTTCTAATTTAGTAAATATCGATGTTCTTGTATATAGTCGAGAGAGTTGATTGATATTTTGAATTTCACTGCTTCTTAAAGAGTATTAACTGGGAACTGTTATAGATTTACTTGGATTAAATTTGGATCACATCGATTTAGACCTAGTCTAATATTCTGCGACTCAAATTTTAGTAGAAAAACTCTCATTTTATACTTTTTCTCGTAATTTATTCCATTAACATTAAGTTGAGGAATTTTCATCTCACCTTCCAAGCTGTGAATCCGTGAGATAACTTAGTTCGATCAAAAAAATGAACTGTTTCATTTCTTGTTTTAATATGTTAGAGTTTCCATACGAAATCCTGGAATTATAATACGATTTAGATCAGATCTCGTAAATAGGTATGAATTAACACCATTATTAACTGGATTGATTAAATTATTGTGCCTTGACGTCTTACTTCGAAGCAACACGTGGACCTCTTAGTTTTGATTTTCTGTTAAATGACACGACATCTGAATTGGTACTCCTCTTTACTAACTTCCATATCATTCCAACGAGAGAGCATTGAGTGCCGATCGATTTAACCCTTTGGGTACATATTTATTTGAAAAAAATTTGCGCTTGGAGCATATTATTATGTAATTTACAATATTTCTAATCTTCCACATTTTATCCTCTTTACTTAGTTTTTCATTATCAGTAAAATGCAGAAAACTTGAAATATCGAAAAACTTATTACGTGGCATAGTTTTTGCAAAAAACTTTAGTACTTACAATTTGCTTTTTTGACCATTACATTTCGAACTTTGCTTTCTTTATTTGAGACATCAAGATACACAAAGCAATATATGCTTTATTTCATCAGAATTCACAGAAAACCCCTTTCATTTCTTTTTTTTTCCCTCCAAAACTTTCTTTTTCTATTATTTGTCTGGCATACCTGTTTGACTCTTCTACTATGACATTCCAAAAATCTTCCTTTGGAATTTCATTTAAAACATCTAAAGCTTTAGGATTATCATCTAGCCTTCGCAGGCACAGAGTACTGATTCCAGGTACTTAAAAAAACCGTTTTACACCAGGTACATTTTCTTTTTCTTCAAAAATCCATTCATATAATTTTTCATGAGAATATTCACTATCACTGCTTGATAAGCGTCTAGTACGTCACGGAACAATTTCAATATTATTATCACTTTCTAATTCGATATATTCTTCATCATTTTTGTTTTGAAATTCCCTTTCATATCGCTAAAAGGATCATTATAAAATTCTACCTCACATTCAAGATCACTACTTTCATTAAAACTGTCGCTATCACTTTGATAAAAATTTTCTCTACACTCAAGAGCCAAAACATTATGACCACCTGTCAATAACGAATTTGCCCACCTTTGGCGCGCAACACAGCTTCAACCCGCCTTAGCATGGATGCCACAAGTCCTTGGTAGATGACCGGAGACAGATTGTACCAGATGTTTAAGCAACGGTCACGCAAATCCGAGATATTGCGAATTGGTGGTCTTTGAACTCTGAGCTGCTTATTTGTTCTGTTGCAACAGATACGCATTACTTTGAAATAAACCAGAAAGAACTAGTTAAATATTATCTCAGAGAATGCGTGTAATAGCAGAGAATATCAGGCCTTCGTCAATGGAGGCGGTTCCAGCAAACTGACAATTTTACGAGGGGCATGGTGATCGGACTGAGAAGAGTAGGTTGGTCCATACGGCGAATTTTAGCTGACACATACCTGGACGCGTCCGCAGTGTACAGGCTGTGGAGATGGTTAGAACAAGGAAATGTGGCAAGTTTGAGATCCAGAGTGACTTTAGAACACACTGATCTACGCGTTGATCACTTCTACCTCCATTCTGCAGCATGTGCAAGACAATTTGGATGTTTCCATACCGACCAGAGCCATTTCTCGTCGAATGGATGCTAGTGGCCTGTACTCATGTTGTCCATTAAGAAGGCTACTATTGATCCCACAGCATAGACGCCAACGTTTGCAATGGTGCCATGTTAAAGCCATATGGACGACAGAATGTCACAGGATCGTGTTCTCAGATGAGTCACGCTTCTGTTTTTCCAATGACAGTCGTCACATTCAACAGTTGCGTCGACGTGGAGACAGGTCCAATACGGCAGCAATTGTGGTAAGCACGCCGCGTGACATCATGGCATCAAGGTTTGGAGTACAATTGGGTACGATTCAAAGTCACCTTTAATTCGTATTCAGAGCACTATGACGGCCCAACGATACGTAGATGATATGTTGTTGCCGGTGACATTCCCCTACCTTCAGGGGGTGTCCAATGCCTTTATCAGCAGGATAACACCCGCCCACTGCTCGTATCAGTCAACGTGCTCTGCAAGATGTACAAATGCTTCCCTGGTCACCGTTCTCTCCTGATCTCTCACCAATTGAACACATTTGGCATGTGATTGGATGCCATTTGAAGGCTTTGGCACTGCAGCGTTCAGAATACGAACTGTGTCAAATGGTTGACAGGGAATGAAGAGCCATTCCTCAGAACCCCATCCGCACTCTCATTGGCTCTTTACCTAAACGTGTTGTTTCGTGTATCTCTATCCACGGTGGTCCAACAATCTACTGAACCGACGCTGTTTTCGCTCTGTATTGTGCATATCATTTCGAAATGAAGATCATTTGTTGTTCTCTGCTGTATCTCCCTGTTTGTCGAGTTTCATCACTTTCTGGCCACTCCTTGGTGTTGCCTTTTTCAAGTCGCGTAGTGTAACTATACTTGTGAGCAAAACTTTTCAGATTGTGCCGTAATTCCAAAAAAAAAAATCAACTGGGTGACATGAAATTCACACTGCAGAGGTACAATGTAGCTCTTAAAAATTGATGAAAGCAAAGTACCTAAAAAATTAATTGCACACATACATTAAGGAATGAAATAGAAAAAGACTTTATTTACAGAATGGCGTTAGAAAAAAGCATTGTCTGGTTATGAGGAAGAACAACAAACCTAAGTCTATTTTCAAAGAATATGACTTCTCTTAACTACAACGGTTGCGTGACACCGTCTGCTCATATTCAATACAAAATTATTCGGCAGTCCTTGAGGTAAAGGTTGTCACTCTTCAATTAACATCTGTTTCAGCTGTCTGGTGTTCTCCGGAGGATACGGTCTTCCTATCAGGCGTCTCCTCAAAGTATCTTACACATATTAGAGTAGATTTAAATCAAGAGAGCATGCAGGCCAATCCATTCTGCAGATATTTTCACTTTCTAGAAGCTTCTCAACAGCAGACGTCCTGTGTGGAGTGTATTGTCGTCCACAAGAATAAAGTCTGGACCAATAGAACTTCGGAATCTACGCACGTGTGGGTGGATAATTTCACCGCAGTAACGATCTTCGGTAAGTGAAAATATGGAGCTCCGTTCAGCCATTCAACATAATGTATTCCCTCACAAGAACTCCAGGGCCATCTCAACGGTCTCTTTCCCTGGTGTTAGTGGGATGAAACCGAGTCCCTTCCTCCCTCCATATCAACTGGCGCTGAGAATGATTGCTCAAACTTAAACGACTCTCATCAGTAAACAGAACGTGACTCCATTGATGAGATGTATAATCTTTGTGTTCTTGACACTACTGTAAATGGTGCCGCCAATGGCTGCTGTTAATGGTATGTAGCGTTCAGGACGAGGGTGAATAGGCCACCCTTATACAGACATTTGGTCAGAGTAAACCGCGATACCTGTACTCCGGGTACCGTACGCAGCTATTCAGCAATGTTGTCCGATATCTGGTTCCAGTCTTTTTATTTTTTGGCCTGCACAAAAACGATATACTGGTCATCACTTGTCGTTTTATTCTTCGGCCGACCACCGTCAACATTTCTTATAGCCGAAACTGTCATTTGGAAAGCTTTTCAAGCTCTTAAAACTACACTTTTCACAATTCTAAGCTCTTCTACAACACTCGTCAAACTACTCCCATCTTCAAGCTTGCCGACCATTCTACCCCGTATAAAGTCATCCCGATGGTTTCTTGTAGCCATTACGAATGTACGATTTCACTTTCAGTAGCAGGGAACGTCTGAAAAAGGCCTATTTCCTTTTTCTTTTTAAATTGCCTTGGCACGGAGGGAGCTCATTTCCCGCATTTTCATATCGGGACGTCCCCTCTGACGCTATAGAGCTGATATTTGCATATGCATCACCTTTCTGCTGAGCTGCCTTTTTACTGGACTGGTTACAAAAGGGCTTTTTCAACAATATCATGGTTGTATGTTGAAAAAAATGCGTTTGTTGCTTAAGTTTTGCACGCTAGTGTATTTGATCAGAATATCTAAACAGCTCTCCAGGCATGGAAATATAGCTCATCTATTTTTAAATTACTGCGATTCTATTTCGAACTTTTCAATAATTTAAGTACTACTTTCTTTTAAAAGAATACTTCTTAGTAATTTAAAGATTCCTTAGTAATATCGAAAATAGTTGATTTTGTAGCTTTTAGGGGGGAAATGTATATTTGTGAAAAGGTATTCGCTCAGTGTGTTTGATTTTAACATCTGATAAAAAAAAATGCTTTTTTTTCTTTCGATATTTTTAATAAAAATTTTATATATCTTACTATTAAAACTATATGAGGTATCTTATATTGTAGGATTTATGTAAATTGACCTCCTAAGGGACTAAAATAACCTTTCAACAATCAGAAGTGGTTAGCATTGAGAATCAGATTTCTTGTATTGATTCGCATTTTCTTTGTATTTCTTGTTTAGATTTACAGAATTCGCAAATTATATGTAATTGAAATATTACACACTCATATTCAAAATGTCATTCCGAATCAAAGCATTCATGATTTCCTTGGGATTAAATCAGATGTGAAATAAGAGAATTTTTAATACAAAGGTAAGAGAGAAAGTTACACTCCCCAATCTTTAGACACTTGGATACTTTCGTCAAGTAAAGGGTATCGACTGCATCATCAAAGGTATGGTGTTCTAATCCAAATTGAATTTTTAATATGGTTTAAAATATTTTTATATAAGCTCTCTATGCAATTTACAATATTTAATTATTATTGAAGTTAATTCAAAGACTTGATATATTTGCCACACTTTTTATTTTTATATACAGAATAATTTCCAACGAATTATTTTTAAGAAATCAGTATAATTTAAATAGAAATAAAATAATTTTCTTATAAAATTCAATATCATTCTTTTTTTAATTTAAATTTGTGTTCATTTACATCTACTAACGATTCGCATATTTCAAGTTAAAACTAGAATATAAGCAGCATATTTTCTAATTTCACAAGTTTGCTTATAACACATGTTCTTTTCTACCCAAGATTATTTTTAAATCAATATTTTTTGTTGTTATCATAACTTAAGAATTTAATAAGCAACAATCGTAAGAATTGGAATAATTAGTTAATTATTTACATAATAACAAAATTCAATCCTGTAAAAAACAGCTTCTACTCTCTACGTAGGCTGATTTCCGTAGTAGCGGAGATCATTATCAGTACTTTGGCTATTAGTTGACCTTGGTAATAGAGTGTTTTAAACTCCTGATATTAGGATCTGAAAAATTCTTGTCCAGAATGCACCTGTTGCTATGCTCTTAACAATCAAGCCAGAAAGAATTTCCTTGCAGGGAAGTGCTTTTATTCCTGTCATTGTTGATTGCAGGAAAAGGTCGTCGCACACCCCCTGCCTTCGGAGGAATTTTTTTTTAACTATGAGGGACTTTCCGAATGATATCTAGAAAGTTGTTTTTCCAGACATTACTGCATTAATTGTAATAATACTAGCCTCTGTCGTTTGGAACTTTTCCATTGATATCATTGGTTTCCTATTTAAAATAATGGATCTACATAACGCAAGCGCCTTAGCTATTTATATTATTAGTCGTGATTTATGGATTAGGGGTTTTAGTTAGACACACAGAGGAAATTTTGTTTTGGGTAGCATAATTAATCGTAAGTTCTAGGCTAGGATATGTCGCGTATTGTTCAAGTTCTGGATCACCACTTCGACGTTTTTATATTTTAGCCACTTTTGTGTATCCCGGTTGAATTTGGGTGATAGACGGGGGGGTGGGGGTGAAGACTCGAACTCCCATCTTCGAAACTGCAGACGACTTTATCCGGTCACCTTTCGTTGCCCCTTTAATAACTGAGCCAAAAAGAAATTTTTCGCCGAGCCAGCTATTAGGCGCTTTTTCTTATATTGTTGTTAGTTGCAAGAAAGGAAAATGGCAAACTCATCCATCAAAACAGTATTTCAATAACTCGAAGGTCACCATTTTATTCCATCAAAAAGAAGATCACGTGAAAAAATAATACATTAATTCTAATAGCCTTTAAAAATATTCAATAGCATAATGTTTGGGAAATGAAATTCAAGTCCAGAGGACGTTTTCGTTATTTGATTCTTGTTCAAAATTATGAGACTCGATGGACTATTCATTGTTCATAATTCAATGCTCAGTTTTAGTGTTATATCAAGTAAAAAACTGTTAACTAATTTCTATGAGCCCTATTTTTTTTAAAAAAATAGATTTTTTAAAAAAATAGATAAAATATTGGATCCCAACATTTTTGAAGCTTTTCTCAGAAAAATATATTTATGTTAAATAATATGCTACAGAAAATAAAAAAATTATTTGTTTCTTTATATTCTACTTATTATAAATATAACATGAAAAATTATTAACATAATTTTTGGTTTTAAGATGACATAATTGTATAACACATTTTCAGATTATTTTGACAAAAATTTACCACATTTTATTTTTAAAAAATTTAATTAGTTTCTTAAAAAAAATATAAAAAGTGAAAAAAAATTATAAAAATATCATTCGAAAACATAATTTTTTTCCCACGCACGTTTAACTTATTACACGGTTTGAAAGTGCGTAGGAAAAAAAATACAATAAAAGTACATTATAATGCCTTAAAATGGGAAACACGTATTTATTAAACACTGTTACTTTATTATGCGCATTGTATGTAAAATAAATTAATATCTTTCATTTTTATAAATTAATTAAAAGGGAATGTATTTAAATTTTTTAAAAAAATTACATTATATTTTTATATTAATAATTAACTATCTAATAAAGTGAAACTTATTATTAATATAATATATGAATTTTTTGTATGTACTTTCGGGTATAAAATCAATTACCTAATTTTTCAAAAATTATTTTTATTCTAACATTTGAATTTGTGTGAGCTTTCAGATAATTTTATATTCCTTCGTTAAAAAAATTCTGCCTTCTTTTATTAATTATTTAATTTTAAAATTTCAAAAAAATCAGAAATAAAGATAATACATTTTACTCTACAGAAGTACAGCGAGAAATACATTCTAGATTTTTTTTT
>BMAW01065770.1:0-10057 GCA_019974015.1 Nephila pilipes
CACACACACACACACACACACACACCATTAATTAATAAAATTTATAATATGTATTTTATATGAATCTCGTATTTCTCACAGGTTCTCTACCGCAACATGTATCATAAAATATTTCAAGCAGACTTTATGTCAAAAATAATTTAATGATGCTGAAGGTATACATTTCAAATTCAGAGAGTTTCAATTTACTTTCGAGTAAAATATTTTCACACTCTTTTTGGTAACCAAGTCCAATATAATTACAATGTAAGAGAAAATAGTACACTTCTAAATGCTGTTTTAGAAACTAGTGAGCCTTTTAAATCAAACATTTCAGTGAATAACTTTTCTAATACGTTTTATTTCAAGTTTATTTATGTTTGCTTCAAAATCCAGGAAACGTAATTAAATTAAAATTGCTTTGCTCAGAATCTTTGTAACAAGCAATCCTATATTGTTAACGCGTAATGTTTAAGACATATGAATTGAATTCCTAATGTCAATGTATATTATACGATTAAGAATATAGGAAAGTATACATATATTAATGAGAAGACTTGATATTAGAATGTATTCCTCTGTTTTCCTTTTCAATACTTTTTTTTTTGTAAAGAACTACATACATAACTACATACATTTTTTACCGCGTGTTAATCTTACCTAATAAAACGAATTTAAAATGTCTGGCAAAAGAATTAATTATTATTACGTTTCTTTTTCCGTATCTTTCTGGTTTATTTCGAAATATTTTTCAGGGGAGAAGTCCTTTCTAGTAAATAACACATACTCCTCGTTTAATTTCAAACTAAAAGGAAAAATAACTGTAATAGTTCCGAACAAGTAAGTTTCCTGTTTTTAATTAAAATTTTATGATTATCTTTAGCTCTTGAACATCTGTTGACCTTATCTCTCATATTGAGTTTTTTTCACATTTCATGGCTTACTTCCAAACAACACTTAGTTCTATTAAAGGAAAAGTAAGCTATACTGGTCCTGTTGTATTAGAAACTCAGAATTGCATAAAAGTTTCTTATATTTTATTAAAAAAATATTTTTCAAGTAAAATTGAAGGAAGAAGTTTTTTTTTTATACTTTTTAACGTTGACATGGGTCTTAGGTTGCTCTCCTTGTCTGACCCAGGAAAAACACGTTCACCCATCAAGAACGTAGAGCTAAAACAGTACCTTCCCAGAAAGACAATGATTTCCAATTTTTTAAAAATGAAACAAATAAATTACACATATTAGGTATAACACATATACACAGTGCGAATCCTTTGCGTTGTTTACATGTTGCAGAAAGTCAGAGCAATCAATGTTTTTATGTACGAGGAAGGTTTAAAAAGTACTTGTATGTCAAAACAGATGAAATCATTAAGTTAAATTGTTGTTGTTATTGGGTACTTCTATCTGTTAAATGGAGCCGAAATAAATTTCATATTCATTGATCAGTTAGTTTTAATTTGGTTGTCATTTCCTGCCTAATCAAAATATGATTGCTACCGAGTCCAGTTGTCGACGCCGTATTGCGTTGAGTTGTCACCACCGGTGGATTTATCATTATGCTTTGGATATCAAACAAAAATCAAAACATTGAGCTTCTAAATGTCCAAAAAGGTCCAAGATGGTATAATAGGCTGAAAAAGTTTTGAAGAAAAATGTTTTAGGTAGGAAAGACGTCTTGATCACGAATACGAGTAACTGAGGATTATACAGTTGTCTAGAGAGTTATAATGCTTACCAAAAAAACAAACAATTTTAGACGCTCTTAGCACTCTCTCTTGAAATTTTTGAGGACTTATAAAACAATCCTCGTAATAAAGGAAGTATTAAATAAGAAAAAAATAAGCAGGAGTGCAATAATACTAGAGAATAGAAAAATAAGAGAATGTATTAAAGACTCAGATGGACCTAAAAAGGCAAGAAACAAAGACACGTAAAAGTTCACGTTTTTACTTGTATGTAACTATTTTGCACTAGAAAATGCCTATAATGATGGAACAAAAATTAAAGTAGTCTATATAATCAAACAGGAAAAACTAGTATAAAAACGATACCATCGAGGATAAGAATCCTAACAGTCCCAAATGTGTAGAGAGAATGACAAAGAATCCAATTTTAAAAATATGCAGGAAAATGTCTGTTGCAGATTATTAGAAATTTCGTATATGATTTTGAGACAATTGATTAATTTAACTTGTGTTATGGAATAGCTTAAGTTTCTCATTGGTTCCAGGTGAAAGTATCTTTGACGAGTATTTTCAAATCCAGTCTTATGTTTGAGTCCCGATTTCAAAAAACACCTTTCTCGTAGAATAATGGGAGTTACTTCACTTTAAAACAGCTGATCATCAAAGTTCACACGGAGTAGATGCGAAAATTAGGAATAAGCGAATTATTACTTCAAAAAATACAACATTAATCCATTGGCTAAAGTAATGGCTGGTATATTTCAAGCCCATTATTACATTGCCGACTGTGCGACGGACTGAGGAACTGTAATTTCTTGTTTGCGTTTCCTTCTATCCATCAATTCAGGGAGACATGTCCTAAATCAGTGAAAAGCTTCGAAATGTATGTGTTGAATGGTGTATAACACACTGCGCAACGCATTTGCTCAAAGCGTCATTGGAATTTCAAAGAAGTTCTCAATTCGCGACCGATCGAATCTTGAAAAAGAACCCCTCATACCTTGAATCTCTTTATATATCTTATTGTTAGAAAATATATAATTTTCTTTTTAAAAGGGTTTTTTTTACGATGAGTATATTTGACTTGGAGATATCTGTTTCTTTCCCATGTGGTTTACCATCTATGATGAACATGGATGGTGCGCTCTCTGAATAATTCAGCGATCTTTCTTTATTTTCAATCTTCCTTCTTGTCAACATTTTTTTCCGTTCTTCCATCTTTCTTATGTATAAATCACACTTATATTTTATTTTTAAAGCATAGCTACACTAAGCTTTTGCGCCAATTTTCATTCACTCTCCTTAAGCATATTTCTGTATTAATAGATGGATACTATGCAACTTGAATAATACCAAACTTAGAGGCAAAAATAAGGATTTTGAGCTTATTTGAAAAAAAAATATATAAAGCTAACTTCAAAAAATCAGAATATGGAGAGGTATTCATAAAAAAAGTAAATATAAAATGTTTAACAACTATTTTTGCATTAATTATTTCGATTCACTAATTACGAAGTTACCTTTATATTTATTTTTGTATCTTTTTATGTAAATTTAATTTTTTATAAATTTAGAAATCAATTGGATTATTATCGTTTAAAATAGGACTATTTACATAAACAGTCACGATTCCATGTCATATGCACAAAAGCGTAAATTTATTATGACATGTTGGCAGAAATATCATTTTCATTCTTTATTCGAGGTTTAACAACATATTCGGAAAAAAAAATAGACGAGAGCATATGAAAAACTATTTTGAAATCTTTCAATGCTGCGAATCTTTTACGGAAAGAAGGGTTTATTTTATTCGAAAAAATAAAAGCATTCTCAAGACAATGAATATGTGTACAGAAACAGGCAAATAAGAACAGTGATAGAAAATGGAAATTGAATGCTGTTTGTGTGAAAACAATGATGCACTCTTGATTTCGATTTCTATATTTTTGATTTTGAGCAAATGTCATTCTATTGTGAATATTTTTTCTTATGTATATTTATATTGAAATGAGCATTGCAGTCAGAATATTGAACACACATCTGTTCTTCAAAATTTGGCCGTTTGAATATAGAAATAATAACTTATTTTAGACAGAAGAGTAGTAACTTATAAATATATCAGAAATTAAGATATAAAGTTTGCAAAAATATTTATTTATTAATTATGATTATGGAAAAACATCTATATGTAATATTATATGCATAATTAGATACGTGTCAATTTTCGTTTTCCTTATTTGAAGGGAATTCTTACCAAGTCTGTCAAAGAATGATGGATAAGGAATTAGGAGCGGGTTCTAAATTATTTCTATCGCATTACGATTTTGTTGAAAAATAATCCATTCTGAAATTTTAATGAGACGTAGTAAAATTATAAATATTATAAAATTTTAAAATTAATAAAAAATGAAATTTTGTAATTAAGATCAATTTAAATAAAAATTAAAGTAAAATATTTCTATAGATTAAACCGAATCTTAGATACGGCTCTGTCCTTTTTTTTTAGGTTCAAATATTATAAAAAAAATTTGATTTCTTAATTTTATATGAAATATTTAATTCACAATTTTGAATTATACTTTAAATGAAAGTGACGTTTAACTTTTGAATCTGAAACAGTTTACTACAGAGAAAGCATTAACTTATTCTTGGGTTCCAAGACAAGTTTATTCTTTAATTTTTGTCAATGCTAAAATCTGTAATTTTGTAAAACGTCTAGATGTAGCTCGAGTGTCTCGATGCTCACTACAATTACTTTTTGACGAGTTAAGAAAAAAAAATTTCTCAAAACAATATATATAACTGTTTCAGGCGTTAAATTTTCTTTACAATCACTTCATGAAAATGTAAATTTTCTTTAGTTTCTGAAAATTTTAATCAAAGTTTGATTTTTAACTCCATTCACATTTAAACATAATGTATAAGAATTTGACGCAAGGAATTTTATTCGCATTACTAATTGTTGATAAAAGAAATTTTGTAAGTGTATTTTCCTCAAATAAAGCATCTCAAATACCTTTATTGTTAGCGAAATATTTCAATAAATTATCTTAATACTAAGAAAAACCTAGTTGAAACTTTTTATCATGCAGGAAAAGTAAATAATATTGAGGCTTGTAAATGAGCCTTTGAAACAAAAATATTCCCCTCTGAGGTAAGGGAATATAATGAAAACGAAGATACATATTGAAGAGTTGAAAGTCCCTTAAGCCATATAAAATAGTAGATGAAAAAAATACCCAAGTTGAATTATTTTTACTGTTAATGATAATAAACTGCATATACACTTTTTTCCATAAATTTTAAACTTTGTCACTATAGAATTTAAAATTGAACGATAGATCTCTAATGACACAAATTTCATAATAAAAATGATAAATAAATTTCATAATAATAAATTTTCCTGATTTTCAGTCATTTTTAATAAAATAGACAAATTATTATATTTATTCATTTCTTTTCCTATTGCTTTTTTTTCTTCTTCAAATATATATAATATTTCAAGATATATAAGGACCAGTCATTTTGATGGGTTGGAAAATTGGAAGCAACTAAATACTTTTTGGAACATGTTTTTTCTATATTTCTTTTAACTCTCCCAACGGATATGTAGAAAAATACTAATATAAAATTAAGTACATAGAATAAGTAATATGCGTCATGTTCTTAATTTTTTGAATATATTATAGGTAACGCATGATAGAGGGTTTTTAGTCCTAAAATTTAACTACATAATCATTCACAAATGATTAGAATAATTTGTAATGTTGTATAATATAAATGATTACAGATAGATTATTAGAATTTATAATTGTAAGAAAATAAAATTAGAAAAACATAGAAATATGATTTGTCTTTAATTAGTTTCAGTTCGCTAGACTCGTAATTTTCTCTTGATTAAAGTAGCATTTTTTAAAAATATTTACTATCGTGAAATTATGAAAAACGGTTAAAAAATAGACTGTTGGAAAGGATAACCAATATATGAATGAGATCTCTGATCTAGAATCAAAAGTAAGTTTCTAATACTTGTCATATGAGGATGAATCATCTTGAGAAGAAATGGAAGAAACTACAGATGACGATGCATCAACGTATACTAGTTGGGATGAAGACAGTATTATAAGTTTTCCCAGAAGAATAGTATAAATTTATTATTTATTTCATTATAGTAAAGATTATATTCGATAAAACTAGTTTTTATGTTTGTAATTTTTTCTGAGCCAATCATTTTGACTGATATGGGTAGAAATAGGTTTTCACAAAATCTCGGCATATCTAATATTACCAATAAAGTAAGAGCTTGATCATAAATATTGTTCGACTAATTCCTCTATGATCCAACGCATAAAAGAATTGACACTTCTGTACTTTAATTTCTATTGGGTTTCAGAATGCTCACAAGGGATACGATGGACGTGATGAAAGTGATGACTATTCACGATTTTCTTTTCTCTATGTTAGGGGACATTTGATAATTAGAATTGCATAAAATTACAATTTATCCTCACTAAAAAAGAAACAGGATGATATAAATTACATTGAAATAAGAAATGTAGTGAAGTGAATTATAAATAGTGACAAAAAAGTGAAATACATAAAAAATGAAAGGAAAGAAAAGGGGGTGATACATAATAATGACAGGCTGACAGATATTTGCAAATTGGACTGAATCATCGTAATTAATCACTTATGTTGGAAGTGAATCTGCTGCAATATACCATATTTCTTTTAACTGAATAATTGAATGGGAAATAATATGAATGAGGGATTTTGTATAGGAATAGAATGAGAATAGGTTTGAATAGGAAAGAGGGATTAGGACGTTATAATATCAACTAAGATCAACTGAGGAAAGAGGGATTCGAGTGAGAGCAATCTTACGAATTCTATGTTGTTAGTCAATAAACTGATTTGTCCTGCTCTTACGTATTTTTAATTGGAGGCTTGAATTTACTGTCAATTTAATAAGATTTTAAGATGGTTGAAATACAAAATAATAAAGACAAAACGTCACAGGCTACCTGCTTAAAAATATCAACTTTGAAACCTGACTACGGATTAAAATTTTGAAGTAGGAAGGAAATACCTCGTATTATGTGTGAGCGACATTGTGATTCGAAACAAATACTCTATCAGTCATATAATTTTTTTTCAAAATATAAAACGCTGTGTGACCTTTAAATTACAATATATTATCGTCCCGTATTAACTGAAATAGAAATATTTTTGATAAATGAAAGATATAATAAATAAAAAATAAAGCGACTTGTAGAATATCATGAATGAAAAATGTTTTAATATATTATTACAAATATGCTAACAATGTAATTTAAAGATTTAATGAAAATGTTATGAAAAGCTAATATTAAACTACCTGGCTAAAACCATCTTAATTTTTTCCCTTCCAAGTTAATACAAATCAATAAATTCTATTCAAATTATCGAACCTTAAAGGATTTTCCCATATTTAGACAACTATAAATAAACACGTTCTTCGCTTTTTCTTTATTTTTTTTGTGTAAAATTGTATTCATTTTAAAATCATATTTGAATTTCTAGGGCATGCACAGTTTCTCCTCATGGAAACAGACAATTATTGAATTGCAATGAAGAAATTAAATTTCCTTCCTCCTTCTCCTTCTCTTTAGATTAAATTTAGAATGTTACATAATTAACATAAAACTATTACTTATAGCATATGTTAACTATCATAATGCATAGTTTACAAATTGATCATGTAGCAATTAAAATTAAGTACAATTATAATCAAGCGATTTATGGATGGAAAGAAAAATATCTCATTTCAACTGTATTTGAAACCAACTTAAGCCATTTCTAATTACTCTTTGTAATATATTATTTTTAAATACGATAAAAGAGAATCTTTTTATTTTACAGTATATTCGACGGGAAAATATATTTATCACTTATGTAGACTCTGACTAATTTAATTTATTTTACATTTATGCATCTGTGTTGTGAATCATTTTCATTGTGTTTGTAAATTGATTATAAATCAAGAAGATTCTTCTAGTCCATTTAATTTGATTAAAATTGAAATTCCACGTTAATTAGATAAATTTTTGAATAATTTATTAATTCATAAAAGTGAAGCGGGATGAAGATATTAGATTTTTTACTTGAACTGAATAATAGTAAATTTTATGTTCACTTTGATAATTTAATTTGAAATCATTTTTGAATTTCTACAGAATTTCGATGCCTTAGGTGTAATGGATATAATATAAAATATTTTCATTATATTTAAGAATAATTAATTAATTAATTCGAAAATAATTAGATATAGTTTTAGAAAAATCCTAGCTTATGCAATTTATAAAATAAATTGTAAGGCAGTATTTGTTAAGTCAAACTTATTTATAATTCTAAGAGAATATTTTGTGGATAAAGACGAATGCGTTATGTAAAAATGGCCAAATATGTAAGAAAGGCTAATATTGTTTATTAGAAAACAATAATTAAAATTTATTGGCACTCATTAAGTAAATTATTTCAGATCAATAATTATTTTAATTAAAATTAATCCTTAAAACTTGATATTTTCTAAAATAAATATGGTTTTTGAAGCATTACGTTGGAAAATTATGTTCTATTTCTATAATAATAGTTAATTCTAAATAAAAGAAACTCATATTTTAAAAGGCATAAATATGAACTCAATACTTTAATTTACATTTATTTGATTATTCATTTCTGATAAACAGTTAATGTGTTCACGCATAGTCTACTTATACCATCAATATGGTTCTTAATATTTCGAAATAATGACTACAGTAAAAAAAAGGAAATCCAAATTTGTACCTTTTTTATTAAACATAAAAGTATTATTAAACATGGCTCGAAGCTTGTTTTCTTGGATCATTAAAAGGAATAATGTCCTTAAAATTCTAAATTAAACTGATGTGCAAAGTTCCAGAATCGTATGATGTTAACTTTTCCCTCTGCTGTAAAAAGTCATAAGAAAAGTAAAAGAAGATAAGTAATGATAAACTCATGACCATACTCTTGATTTGACTGTAAATCTCAATCTGTTTCTAGTCGATGTTTAGTACCAAAAACAAATGAATATTTGTCACTTGAGATTGAATATTATAGTACATATCAAAAGATCGAGAGTGCGTGGTTTAATCAATATCGTAAATTTGTAATAATTCAACTAAAAAAAATCTTTTGAATTTGGATTAAAGGAATGAAATTAAAAAATGCAGCATGAAAATTGTAGTCCTCAATTCAGTGAAAATTCCTCTCAAATTATTTCAGTGAAATTTCCTTTATCACTGAATTAATTTATGTAATCTATCATAGAATGAACTTTTTCAAAAATATCTTCTAAATATAACTTAGGGTTTCTAAGAATTGTTGAACAATATGCTTAATTTTTCGTGATTCTTTAATGATTTGTCTATCGGAATATATATTGTACAATATTTTTACTTCTAGAATGTATAATGAATAATGTTCAGTCAAGTCGCTTTTCTCTTTTCCTTTTCAAACTTATTAAATTAACCCGGAGTTTTCTTTTTATTCAAATATCTCCTGTCAATTGAATAATAAACAATTTTAAATGATATTAAGTCATTTTATGTTTATTTAGAATGTTTTTGCACAGAATATAAGCATTAAATGTACAAACCTTCACCCTCCTTCAAAAGGGCGTATGATATCAATTCACAACAATCATTGGTGTTTTAATTATATCTCAGGGGCCATAAGCTTATAAACGTATCTATTTTACACTACAAAATGGTTTTATTTAATTCTCCATATATAAGAGATTAAATTCATGTCTCCATAGAGCAATATTCCTATTTCTAGAGTATTCATACTTACTGTTACATAATTTCCACATCACTCCACCCTCGTTTCTGCCAGAAGACGCTGCTTGAGTGCGATGGGTTCAGTGGCAATCTAGAAGTCATAGATTAAGTTGTGGAAGGCAGAGATAGTCTGATAATGTAGTTATCACTCTTGCTAATTTGCTGTTCTTGGTTTAATTAAAATTATTTTTTCCAGGATTTTTCTTGCTCCTCAAACCTCCTTTCGAACAATCTAAAACACATATATATCTCTCGAATGGAGCCTTTCGAACAACGATTGCAACTTTAAGAAATTAGTAACAGTAGAAGAATATATAGTCGCTTGTGATTTAGCAAATAAAATTAGTAATTATACAAATTACAGCACATAACAAATTATTAAATTAAAACAAACGGTAATGATGAGATTATATTAAGAACAAGACATGAATCACGAGTTTTTTTTTTTTTTTTTACCTCAAAGAACATTAAAAAAGAAACATAGATAAGGAAACCGCAAGAAAAAAATATTAGAAAAACCCCAAATGGGGCTGGTCATTTGCTGTAG
>BMAW01065774.1:0-11135 GCA_019974015.1 Nephila pilipes
TATATATATATATATATATATATATATATATATATATATCTGTTTTCCTTATTGTAATAGAAGAAGGAGATTTTTGCGAGACAAAAAATTAATTAAGAAACGCTATCTAAAAAAACTGACAATTTATTGTACTACAGAGTTATCGAGTAATTCAAAAATAAACAATTCTAGAAATGGCATTTAATTTCGTGCACACTCAGTTGTATCTCCATAAATATGACCTATATTCCCCATTGATGCTTCCATTAATTTCGGTATTAGAAAA
This sequence comes from Nephila pilipes, assembly GCA_019974015.1. Classification (NCBI taxonomy): domain Eukaryota; kingdom Metazoa; phylum Arthropoda; class Arachnida; order Araneae; family Nephilidae; genus Nephila; species Nephila pilipes. The sequence continues at coordinate 266 of BMAW01065774.1, forward strand.
CAAAGTGCTATATTTAATTCAAATGTAAGTATCTGGTTCCGTTTCTATTCAAATCTCATTGATTACATCAAAGCAAAAATTCCACGTACCCTCATTATAATATCGAAAAGCTAGCAATTACGATTATAAGGCAAAACCATTATCAGAATCGGGAGGGAAGAGCCACAATAGAAGAGAATAAAATTATGATTTGAAGCCATAAAAAATGGGTGGAAGGTAGGTAGGGAAAAAAAGTGGGGGCATGGCAATAATCTCCTCCGACAGTACCATGTACGGAAGATCGCCTTTTAATGAAAGACTACAGCCAATTAGTGTAGCGTCAAATCCTGATTAAAGTAAGCTAATTAAAGGCGGCAGTGGTAGAAGCGCCACTGTAGTGCCTTGATTACTAGTCCGCCTTCTGCCACTGATTGCAGCCTGTCCTAATTGGCGCACACCGACGCCAAAGATACACATCCAAATTAATTCATTAGACGCCGCTGCGCCAAAGTAAACGTTGTTGCCTATGAAAGCGGACTTTCCACATAATGAGTGATCATTAGAGAAGTTCTGACACAAACATAATTGAACTCTTTTCTTTCTTTTTTCGTTATTGGGGGATATTTTTTGGTTGTCGGATGGTTTCTGGTCCAGTGAGAGTTTTTTTTTTGTGAATATTTATTATCAATCTTTGTTTAGTAGGGTTTTTTTTATTTCTATTTTTAAATCGGAATTGTATGCATACAGAACGTTCTTTAATCAAGTTGTAAGGGTGGCAACACTGGAAAGCGATTTGGGATAGGTCGCCAAGGCAAAGGATGTCGCCAATTATAATCGCCAAATTTGATTTGTTGGTCATTTTCTGCTTACAATGAATTGGAAATTTGTAGATTGTTGTTATTATTTATTTTAGGTGATTCTTTATGTTTATTATACAGCATTTTAAACGCATATGCTTCATTTTATTTTATTTGATACTCATTCATCTTAACCGTAAAATCGATTGATCTTGAATTGATAATTAACGGTATATTTTCTAAATGGAATTTTCAATTGTTTTAGCCATACTATTCAATCATTACTTCATTTTCTAGTTTCTTCTGTCAGTTGCTCACTTGATTGATTTGAATTGACCTCGCCGCAGGAAGATTACAAGGGCTATCATCGACGAACCTCAAATTTTGTAACCCTAATCAAGTGACAAGGACTACATTTAAATTGGCATCTGTCTCTCCTTACTTCCACAACAAGCGAGGAGACAACTTTGAGGATCAACTCCATTTTAGATTGCTGTATTCAACCATTATTCTCCATGACGGTCTTCGGAATCAGGGCCCAAACCCGTGACTTGACTTTCTATTCTCCAATCATAAGCCATTACTTTCTGACTACTATTGACTTCAGTCAGGAATGATTTATGATATATATATATATATACACCCTGGCGTGTAAAATTTAAGCAACAATTTTTTTTTTTTTGTTATAACTCTACGAGAGATCATCTGAGAGACATAAAATTCAGAAATGAGAGACAGCATTTTGTACTAAATCGCTGACGAAAGCATAGTTGCGGAAAAATGAATACAATGCATATAGTATGGGATAAAAAAAAAGGTTTTATTGAATTCATAGTATCGTTACACATGATCGTCTGTCCAAGAGGAAGAACAACAAGCAGATGCCCTTAGTATGGGATATGCCCTCCCTTTACTGCAGTGATTGCTTCACCCCGTCTCTCCATACTCAGCACCAGATTCTTCATCAGTTCATGAGGTAAGAGTGTCTATTTCTCAATCAGCATCTGTTTCAGTTGTTGGGTGTTCCCCGGAGGATGTAATCATACCGCAAGGCGTCTCCCCAAAGCATCCCACACATGTTTTAAGAGATTTAAATCAGAGGAGAACGCTGACCAACCCATTCGAGTGATATCTTCATTTTCCAGTAGCTGCTGAACATCGGCAGTCCGGTGTGGCCGTTAACCATATAAACGAAGCCTGCTCCAGTAGCACCTTGGAACAGACGCACATGGGGAAGGATCACTTCCTTACAATAGCGATCTCTGGTTACAGAACCTCTGTCGAAAACGTGGAGCTCAGTCCACCCATTCAGCATAATGCCTCCCAGACGAGTACACAGTTGCTGAGCAATGACACTTGCTGACTGGTACCGGGCTCTTTTTGGCTACAGGACTATATATCGGTCATCCACTGCAATCGTTTTCCAAGAATGGCCACTACCAATCTTTCTAACAGTTGTACTACTGGTTTGGAAGGCTTTCCAAGCGCGCGAAACGACACTTTTGTTGATTCCGAACTCTTCATCTACACTGGTCAAACTTCACCCCTCCTCCAGCTTTCCGATCATTCTTCCACGTGTGAAGTCGTCCAAGTGATTTCTTCTAGCAATATTTCACGAAAGAGCTCACTTGCATTAGCAGCGAATGTCTGTCTTGAGCTGCGCGCGCCGACCGCCCGCATTTTGCATGCACTCACTTCGTCTATGACATTTTATTCCTGACATTTGCATACGCATTACCTTTCTACTAAATTGCATGTTCATTGTACTGATCACATTAACCCTTTTATGCAATTTCATGGTTATCTGCTTAATATTTACAATGTTGCTTAAGTTTTGCACACCAGTATATATATATATATATATATATATATATATATATAAAGTTTCAAAACGCTGTAAAAAAGAATGATGTTAAATTTGAACGAAATATTATTGAAGGAGGAAAACGTATGGCATAAGAAAAAATAGTTCCAAATTTTAGCAACAGATGGCTCTGAAAGCGTTAGAATATGTAAATAAAAATACCTGTCATACGGACGACTCATTTCAGTTGTTATAAAAACGCCGGGTACACAGCTTTTCCTCGTTTTGCGTCTGAGAAATTCGCCATGACTGTCTCTCTGAAGGACCGCGCTCTGCTTGTAAAGCCTTTTTACAAGAACAATGGCTGTGCACCAGTAGCTCTGCAGAAGTTCCGAACACTCAAGAGTATTAAAAAAGGCGTTGGACCGATGACTGCCAATGGTCTAGAGAAAATGATTGAGAAGTTTGAAAAGACAGGTTCTTTTGATATGCTATCTGGTAGAGGAAAGAAAAAAATTGATTCGAAGGTCGTTGAAGAAGTTGCAACAGCAGTGCAGGAGGAATTGAACGATGGTGTGCAATCGTGCAGTGCACGGGGAATTGCCCGAATATTGGACAAGCCATGAGCAAGGTGCATAAAATTTTACGAAACTTCCTTCATTGCTATCCTTACAAAATTAGCCACGTGCAAGAGTTGTTTCCTTCTGACCTGCGAGCAAGAAAGACTTTTGTTTTAGAATTTCTTGCTCGCATGGAAGTGGACAATGAGTAGCTGTGGAAAGTTATGTGGACAGACGAAGCCCATTTCCATCTGACAGGAAAAGTCAATGCACAGAATTGCCGAATATGGCAACAGACAATCCACTCGCAACTCAACCAGTACCAATTCATCCTGCAAAGGTCACTGTGTGGTGCGGGGTTACGGCATCATTTATCATAGGGCCATATTTTTTCGAGACGGGTGCTTTCAGTCCTGTTACCGTTACCGTCACTGGTCAGCGCTATGAGTGTCTTTTGCGCAATCACGTCATTCCAGATCTTCAACAGCGGGGATGTGTGGATGGGATCATTTTTATGTAAAAGGGCCCTCCTCCGCACATCGTAAATCCAGTGAAGCAGCTTCTGAAATCGCATTTCGGAAATGCTATAATTATCAGCCTTCATTTACCTACAGCCCCGATCACCTGATCTTAATCAGTGTGAATTCTGGCTGTGGGACTATCTGAAAAATGCTGTGTTCAGTGCTCTTATTGCACACTTAGCTGAACTGAAGGCATGCATTGCGCAACACATTCTGAACGTGACCCCGGAGATACATAGATCAGTTGTGGAACATGCTATTTCTCGATTTCATTTTGTTGCACTCAACGGAGGGCAACATATTGAACATGTTTTGCGCCAGTCTCGCGAAATTTAAAAATCGATTTGATGGATGTTTTTTATGTGATTTTTGGCCTCAAGACAGTTAAAAACCGATTTGATAGATGCTTTTTATGCAGTTTTTGGCCTCGAGACAATTAAAAACCGATTTTTCCCGTCCGATGTGACCTTGCCATGGAGGATGAGCTTACGTGACCAACAATATCACACCTGTGCAGTCATGCACACTGAACAGTACAGTTGGTTTAACGTGTAACTTACACCTTAGTCGTTGTTTTACGATTCATTTGTCATTTTTAATCGAACCCTTTTAAATTATGATGTTTACAGCGCCATCTTTTGCTAAAATTTGGAAATATTTTTTTCTTCTTATACCATACGTTTCTCCCCTTCGATAATATTCCGTTCAAATTTGAGACGTCATTCTGATCAGTCATTCTTTTTTTACAGCATTTGAAATTTTAACTTTAATTACACACACACACACACACAGAGAGAGAGAGAGAGAGAGAGAGAGAGAGAGAAATTTTTAGTTATTATATAAATGAAACACATATTCAGAAATCTCTAATGCGCATTTTAGTAAAAAATGAAAATTTTGCGATATAGGAACATTCATATATAGCAATAATGAAAAAAGTAACTAAATTTTAAAAAAGAGAAAACGATTTACAAGAAAAAATTCACATCCTATAATGCGTAACCACATATTATTCCTTCGTTCAAAATTTCTTGTTTCATAAATCTCTTAATTAAAACGGTTGGATTCTATTTTGGTCCATGCCTTGGCGATGGGAATGACTCCAAAAACGTGCGATAGATGCGATGAATTGGCGATCTTTATAATAATGTTATGCACTAGGCCTAGGTTTCTTTCCGTTTGAAAAACGCTTTTTGGCGCAATTTCGTTTTCCTTCGCCAATTGGTTGGCTTGTTTTTTTTTTCTTCTAGAAGCAGAACGAGAGCTATTGGCGACAGGCCACATAATTTTGAACATTGGTCAAGTGACGAGAAAGACACCTGAGCTGGCAACCCCCTCTCCTAACATCCACACCACACCACACCAACGGGAGGACTTTGGGCCCCGACAGATTCAACAAGCATCAGCCCTGGTTACACGGCAGGTATTTTGTGGCATCAAGGCTCGAACCTTCACCTTGACAAAATCCACCGAACGCGACGTGAGCTAAAGTGGGATTTTACTGATAAAAATACCATCTTTTCTTGCAGTGTGTCAATCCGAACCTTATTGGTTCTTTATTCCGTAGTTGGGCAGGTTCCTTATAATGTGGTGTCACTTAAATTAGAGCAATAATGATAATAATAGCAGAATTATTATAAATGAAATAAATTTTAACAAATGTATGCAATTACTTTTGTAATTATGATTAATAATAAATGCAATTATTTCTGTAATTATGATTAATAATAAATGAAATTATTGTTGTTGTAAAATGAAAATAAAATAAATCTTCTTGTATATTAATCTATTCTTAACACTAACATTTAGTGGTTGTACGAAAACAAAAGCCTCTTAGGTGGCTAATAAGCAATAATTCCTCATCTGTGTTGTAACTACAGCTGACATCGTACTACTTGGGAACTCTATTTCATCATCTGTGTTCATTCGATTCAACCTCCAAGTCTCAAAATAATCTTTTTTACAGTATTTGCTGTCAGAGTCATAAGCACCTGCATTAAACGGGTTGGTTCAATAATGACCTTGTAATTCCAAACTAAAACTATCGTGTTTACAATGGGAACAACATACATTAGATATATCGGGGCCTGAAAGTCCTTATGTTGGTGTGGGTATGGAAAGAAAGAGTTTTATAGGTTGTATATTATAATAAATGAGACATGTTGGCTCTGTTAGGCCGATTATTGAATTGGATTGAATTATAGCGAATTCCTTTTTGAGTCCGAGAGTATAACGCCCTTCAAATCCCAATGAATTGTCGCCATAACATTGCCAGCCGATGAGAAACCTTTTTTGGAGCATATATATCGGATGAAATATATTGTTTTTATTATTGATTGGTTTCCGCAGATTAACATTGAATCCCGTTTTCATGGATGGTGAGAACTCGACGCAAAATCACGAACGGTAACTCGACACGGCGTCGGTCAAATTTTGATATGGCAGTTAATAGCTGCCAAATCATAACCAGCCAATGAATCAGTGACAAATTTATTTTGTCCCTGTTAAATAAATATTAGCACACAATGGTAATACCAACTTGCCTCATTAACACCATTTGTCGTCATACTGTATGAAACCCTCCCACACATTAATAGTTTCATAATTGCACATGTTCATAACAGTTGCGTTCACGAAGTTATCAGTGGAAGTTGGACTGTTTCTCTAAAACTAGCTTTTAAATGAAGAGATTTTATATGACCCATACAATGCATTTACCTCTGCGAAGTTTATCTTATTTTCTATTGCTTCGTAGAGTGTAATTTGATTTCGTTCTGTCATATCTACTTCTTCCTGCAAACCCACGCTCATTTCCCGAATTCTTTATTTACATGATAAGAACATGACTTTTCATTTCCTGGGTTTAATACATATTACTATTCTCAGATGCAGTTGAGAGAGATAAATAAAAGGAAGAACAGGAAAATATAAGGTTGTGATTAATGCATTGAGTAGGATATATAAATGCACTTTATGATATTGTAGATGATGTGGATATAATTTGGATAACATCGAATAAAGGTTTAGGATTAACTTGCTGCTCAAGAATTAAAATAGTTGAACATTGAACTTACTTCTCACTTTTGATAAATCATTTTTTTTTTTTTTTTTTTTGTTACCGGAGTAGAAGTGTTTCCCGTATTATTTTATATTTTTACCTTACGAACTTACAGCATTGCATTACTTCCTTTAATCGTGAGTAAACATATCCTAGTCGGCATGTTTATCATCTTTTTTTACCGAAAAAAGGTTGAGATGAACGTTATCATGATTTAAATTAGGCCTGCCGAACCCAAGAGACTATGTGGACCGCATTATATATATATATATATATATATATATATATATGTGTGTGTGTGTGTGTGTGTGTGTGTGCATTCGTGCGTGCAAGTGATGAATTCGATGCCGATTCAAATTTTCACGTTAAAAGCATTTTCAGCTTTCGAGTCATGGGAAGCGACAAACTTCCCGAACCTCATTAGAGCAATAAAAAACAATCTGCTTGTAATTAAGGGAAATTACATTTTATTGAAATAAATATATTTACACGAAATATAATTCAAAAAATTGTGCTAGAGTTACAACATAACCCTCAGGCTAAATTATTTGCGATCAAAAGACACCGAACAGTCAGTCTGTCTAAGAACAATTCACTTCTGCGTGACATATTAAGCTTGCTGCCGACAGACTGGCTGTTCGTAGAACGCGAGGAACATTACGCATGTTCCTCGTGTCGCATTCCCTTCCTACGTCTAGTAAATCTTACCAACGTTCTTCAGTAAGTTTGCTGGTTAGTTACACATCGTGTATCACTCAATCGCTCCAGATGGCTCGTGCACTTTTTAATACGAGCTTTGCAGTTGTTTCTGAACAAGATGAAAGAAAAATTGTGATAAAAGTTGAGTCAAGTAGGGAGATATTCCCATAATAGTAGGGTATGATACGAACGACTTATGGTAGAATGTTTCTTGGTACTTTTACGTACAGTAAATGTTTAAATCTTTATTCAGATGACCCAGCTCCGCGGGCCGCATGTTGACACCTGGTGGGTCCCATGCAGGATTGGCCAGGCCTGGTGTAAATCATAGCTAATTACGCTTTCCACTCGAAGTGATTATAATCAGCTACGTATGAAACTTCATCGACCGTTTGGCGAGTAACTATGAAGTCCGGGTTCATTGATTTGCCGCATTGGTAACATCGTTCATGTATATTTTTCTAAATTTTATTCTTTGATTTCCTGGATTGGAAAAGCTGTACCTACACATTTTTCAATGACAGATTCTTTGTACGTTATTGGAAATGTTGTAAATGTAGATTTTTTTAGATTTGATTCTCTGATTTTCAGGATTGGTAACGTGGCATATGCAAATTTTTCTGTGACTAATTCTTTGTACATGATCGGGAATGTTTTATAAGTAATTTTTTTTTGTGACTGATTCTTTACACGTGATTGGAAACGTTGCATATGCAGAATTTTCTAGATACGATTCTTTGATTAGCTGGATTAGCAATATTGTAAGTGCAACATTTTCTATGACTGATTCTTTGTATGTGATTGGGAACATTTTATATTAAGATTCTTCTATGATTTATTCTTTGTACTTGATTGGCAACGTTGTATATGCAAATTTTTTAAGACTTGTTTATTAATGTATTTGATTGGCAACGTTATATATATATAAACTTTTTAAGGTTTGATTCTTTTATTTGCCGGATTAGAGTAATGTTGTATACAAATTTTTCTAAGAGTTTTTGTGTTTAAATATAGCCTTTCAGTGAGTATTAATGTGAGAATGCTCTTCTGACTTCAAAATATTGCTGATAATTGGTGGTATATTGTTATTATTTCATTTTATAATAATTTAACTTTAGCTTATAACAAATGTTATATGTTTTCAAATGTCAAAATGTGCTTAAAATATATGTTTATGACTATTTTTCATGATGTGAAATCCACGTCTAACTTCACTCTGCTCCAATTGATCTAGTTCAATAGATTGAGTGTTTATATACGTCACACATAGAAGCAACAGAACTGCTAGTAGCGGCGGAAATCGTAAATTTGAACTTCAGTTAAGAGATTAGGTCGACACCTAAGCAGGAACCTCCTTCTCCAAACTTCCACATCAAACCAATGGGAGGACCTAGGACATCGACCAGACTACAATGTATGAGCCCCACTACTTGGAGGGTCTTTTGTGGCTTCAGGACTCGAACTTACGATTTGACAAAATAACACCGGTTACAAATTTGTGATTGTGATCGCTCGTCCTCTTCGATTTCTTTATCAAGAGAACGCAATGAAAGATATAATAGCTACCTTTAAGAAAGGAAGAAGTGAAAAGATTACAAAAATTGCGTTCGCATAGATAATTATCATTTTTTAACAACACATCGCAGAAATTTCCAATTTACACTTAAATTCTGGCTATGGCGAAAAAAAATAAGGAGCAAAAAAAAAAAAATGAATATTTTTTTTCTGTAATTCTAGGCTATTTTGAAATAACTTTCATTTTTGTTTGTTTTTTCCCCTCCTGAACTTTTTGACTATATTAGCTGTTTTTAGAATGTTAATATTCTCTAGTAGAAGTATGCAAACTCGCAGCCTACTCAACACAACAGTATATAACAAACATTTTACTAAAAAATATCAAAGCTCGATTTTTAAAATTTCCATTTATTCACGATTATTTTTAAGAAACTACAACATTCGCTTGTAATCTCTTACTAGTCGTGTCGAATTTCGTCGTACCATTTCCTTCATCAATAACATCGAATATTGTAGCAGCCCATAATAATATAATACCTCCCACGCTATTAGTTTTCTACTGTCTCACTTGATATGCTAACATTAGATATTCAAGTTTTACAGAACGTGAAAAATAATTTTATTTATGCGTTGGACTAATTTGTGCATGTGTCTGGTAAATTCATGTTTAAGAGATTATTAATATTTTTTTTACTATAAATGATTACTATGTCACATAAGTTTCTGGCGTTCCATATGTTTGTATAGAAACCGAGTGGAAGAAAAACTGAACGAAGAACATTTGATAAATATCAGTGTTTCCAAGAAAAATGGGATTTGGCGTGTTTTTGCTTTGATATAAAAGATAAAATAATTTGCTCGATATATAATAATTCTATTACTGTGTACCAAAGTCATTCAACATAAAATTTCCCTATGAACAGCAACATTCAACTCACCCATTGATCATTAACATATTAAGAAAAATTCATAACTTTAAGTCTGACAACATCCTTTGATTTTTTTTTGTTGGCTACCTTTCCACGAGATTGTCAAGGGCAAAGGGACTATAAATAGTGCAGCTAAATGTACATCCGGTGAATTATGTCCCATCGTTCTATTTTGTGATGTATTAAAATACATTATATAGGCTATTCATGGACACTGGTAGGATCAAAGGAATTTGGAAATAAATAATAAACTAAATCAAGTGAAAAACGTCATTTCTCATTGGAAATCATTTTCATACAGAAGACAGGACGTTATTTTACCACTTTTATGTGTCGGATACACACATTAGCGCCTCTTTATAGGAGAATTTCCCTCCCATGTGTGATCCTTGTGTTTGTCTCCCGACCGTGAGATGTATTGATTGGATTTGGTTGGGGAAAGTCTCCAACTAAATATTTTAAATTTCTTACAAGGCAGTTTTACTCCATACAAATAATTTTATTATAAATTTCTTTTTATCATCTGCCCTGAGGTTGAATTTTAAATTGTTTTAACTTGAAAAATGTGGTAGTATCTTTAACTTGCGTTTGGCTCACTATATCCCATGAGAATTCTGTGTCATAAACTCAAATTACCATTTAATCCTATGAACAACTTAAGCACCATGATACTAGTTACAAAGAACAAATAATACGGTTTGTATGATTTATATTTGTAACCAATTGGATTATAGCAGGAAATGAGTTTGACATCTTGCTTTGATGAATTATGAGTATCTGTCACTAATTATCTACCCAAGGGACTATTGTTTTAATTGGATCACTTTTCAATTTTTTATCGTTTGCTTCAATTTTTATTACATTTAGCTTAAATATATTCAAATTAATAATTTATCATTTGCTTTAATTTTAATTACATGCAGCTGATATAACATTCAATTTAATAATTTATCGTTTCCTTTAGTTTTATATATAACTTCATTTAGCTTAAATATATTCAATTTAATA
>BMAW01065779.1:0-17185 GCA_019974015.1 Nephila pilipes
AATAGTTTCAGGACGCATTTAAAGCAGGCCACTTTGGATTTGTCAGAACGTGTAATATAGTGAGGAAACGATTCGACTGGCAGGGACTCTTTCGCATTTTAAGTCGATATGTTACTGAATATCAACGAAGGAAAGCCGTTGTACTTCAGCCGGGCTGTCATATAGTGCGAAGGAAGCCACTGAGGGTTCATTGATCATTGTCTGTACTGATTACTTAACCCGGTATGCCATCACAAGGGGGTTACCTACTCCTGAAGTTGCCAAGTTTCTCCTTAAGGACATCTAAAACATGGAGCTCCAAGAGTAATCATTACCGACCGAGAAAAAGTGTTTTAATCGAATCTATAGCGGAGCTTAATCAACTCTGCAATGATACCCACTGAATGAACCATTTAGAAACTAATGGGCTTACAGAGCGCTCTGACGAAACATTAAACGACATGCTGTCCGTGTGCTTCAAAGCCGAGAAGAAAGAATGGGATGAAATATTGTCCTTCGTTACTTTCCCATACAAAACAACCGGGTTCCCACAGTTTTATTTGATGCATGTGTATAAGATCGAGACGACACTCGATAATATGTTCCCAATTCACGCTGAAGGAAATAAAAGAGACTGTACCACTAATTGACTTTCAAGAGCCGAGGAATCTGGACAACTTGCGAGATTACGAGCCTTGGAAGCATAAGAAAAAGGTCGAAGGTGATATGAGCATCCGATAGCCTTTTATGAACCGGGAAACTTAGTACGGATTGTCACACTTCTACGAAAAGTAGGTCTGTCGGAAAAGCTACTTAGAAGATGCTTTGGTCCTTATCAAGCACTAACGACGTCTATCTGATGTAACCTATCCATTTCAAGACATTGATTCCAGTTCGCGACTCCAACGGACACAGATGTAGTACATGTTCTTTAAATGAAGCCCTTCTATGATTCTGATTCAAAGGTCTAGTTTTTAAATGATTCTTCTTCTTCTGACGAGCTTAATTCTAGACGAAATGTTTCTAATCGCGAAAGAAATTCGCAATAAAAGAGTATTCAGGACCCATGACTCGCTCACGGACGAGAGTCTGACTTTGGAATTCACTTCAACAAAGGAAAACAATCGCATGAAGCGCACAAGCACCGATGGTGCTATGGTAGAGTGCTCGTCTATTTAGCTAGAGTTCTCGGGTTCAAAACCAGTGCTGACAATTTTAAAAATTTCACTCTGATGTTTTGTTTAAGTGTTCTCTGTTATCTTATATATATAATTTCCAAAACCTTCTAAAATATCATTTATGTTAATATAGTAGTGTTCTGGAATATTCTTCATGTAATTCATAAACTCGTGCGTTTGCAGTATGAGAGAGTTCTTAACCAAGTGTAGCAGTTCTTAGAGTTTGCTAATAAATCTCATCATTCACTTTTTAATTTTGTCACATCCAATTTTACCACAGCATCAATATCGATTGATCGATTCTCTGAACGTCGTAGCGACATGAAGCTTCTATGAAAAGAACCGAAGCAAACTTTCCGATTATTTCTTAATGGAGCTTGAAGACCCAACCTGCGGATATCTTATACCAGCAATACTTAACTTAAATTTTTAATTATTAATTAATACTATAATGCAATATAAATTACTTGGCAATAATTCCGCTTATGAAATAAAAAAATGACTTTTATATCATACTGTATATCTAATAAATTTCTTTTTGTCTGTGATAAGCATACGGTGAAACAAACATTAGTGTACCGTATTATCTTTATTCGTTCTTATCGTTTCATTTGCGGTTCATTTCGATTGCTTTTGATTTGTAATAAGTTCAAAGGGATATCTATAATGTGTTATATTCTTAACAGGCAGGATTCACGTGATTTCTTTCATCTTCGAAGGAATTCTTTTGTTTGCTGCAATTCTTATATTTTTTCGAATACTTGCTTTTTACTGGAATGGCAATCTTCGAACAGCACCACCGTAAGTATTCCATCGATTATTAAACTGAGGGTCCCTTTATATGTTTCAATTTGCGCTATAAATACACTTTCAGAGTTTTTAAAATTATTAAAATTTTATCTTGAAATGCACATTTTGTGTTTTTATGTGGCTTTTAAATTAGAAAAATACACATTAAATTTTTTTGATTTAATAATATTTGTCCTATCAATAGGGCACTTAATACATATAAAAATCAGCAAACAGTTCAACCTTTCCCCCAAAGCATAGTAACTTAAAAGAAAATAACTATATCGACCTTTTTAATCTGAATAATATTACGGATGATTATTTTCTCACGGAAAACTGGGTACGTTTGGCATTGTAGATTGGTGAAATGGTTTTGAAACCTCATTGCGATTGCATATCAATGTAAATAAATCCTAGTCGTTCCTAAACCACAAATATTGCCTCTTGTTGGTATAAGCCTTTGAAAAATGTACATTCAAAATTTCACGTGAAATGAAATTTTTAATCTGCAGCGTAAGACATTGAGACATTATGTTTTGCGCCGAAAAAACACGTTTTGATAAAACGCCAAGGACCAATTTCTCTGCAATGTCAGGGACTCATAAACTGTTTAATTCACATAATGGATTTATTTAGAGAAAACTGTATAATCATAACTGACGATTATTCTCTGTATAATAATCTATTTCCTTAGATCTGTGTTCTAATCTGTCCTTTAGAATTTCCACTGCTTATGAGCCAAACACACGGTCACGCGTGTGTACTGTGACTGTTGTATAGCATTCTTTTTTGCATATCAACAATATTTTGCATACTGTAATTTTTTTTTTTTTGTTCATACCTAATTTCACAAAATTATGTCTACTACTCTTGTGGATATAATCTACTAAAATTAAAGTTGCCTTATTTTTCGGTATAGACCCTCAAATCGTGTTTCAACAACTTTTCCTACATGAAGTTATAAGTATTATGACTAAAATAAGTCAATTAATGTCTCCCCGAAAAATACTTAAGGCATAGTTCCAAAACATCCAAAACGTCATAACAAACAACCTTTTATGAGAATTTTATATTTCTACAAGCAAGATTCAAATTTTAAGCTGATAAATGCAGAAGATGATTCGAATTCTCTAATGAAAATGAAACGATTTTCCACGGAAGGACGTCGAAAAGCCCTCTTCATGTACCATTCAAAGCAACGCGACATTTCACAGCCCTGATCCTATTAACAGCTTCATACAATGCATGCTATGCTAATCTCATTTGAAGCATAAATATAAGAAAGGATAAAGTGAAGCTACTTGATTTTTCGTTTTTTTTTTTTTTTTTTTTTTTTTTTTTGCACTTAGTTCATAACATCTGAAGAATAAGTAAAAGAATTGAACTTTTAGGGTTAACAAAACAAAACGTGGAGAATCAGACAGATCATGGAAAAATGAAACTTTATGAATGTGGAATTTATTCGTATTACGCAACCCTCCTGTTAAATTACTTAACATAAAAGGTTAGGAATAAAAATTCTTCTACCTGTGCTTTCTGTAGCCAGATTCTTTCCTAAATTTTAATTAGCGAATCAAGGATCATACAGATTTATCTTCCTTACAGTTTTAATAGGCACAGTACAAGACAAGATACACAGCAAGACTCACTAATACTATATTGACACTTACAGAGAGAATAAAATGCGTGGGAGGAATGACATGTTTTTCAGCACTTACGCAGATAAATTATATGCTCTTGAAGAGTGCTCTTTTTGATTAAGTTAATGCTAGAGAATTCAATATTTACAACATCACCACTCTTAATGTATATGGCAGTTATATGGATGCAATTTATCAATAGAACTATATAATAAGCTTTTCTTTTTTATACCTCATTTATCAGAAAGATTACCCATGGATTACTGGACTCTCCATTCATAAACATTGTCTAAACTTATCCATTGAGACAAGCATTAACTAGAATATCTTACACAAAAAATGCCGTGAACAAAGTAGTTGCGTAGCAATATATTCAGAAAATTTAAAATTTCCTGAATTAAGCTGAATTTTAAGTAAGCTTCATGTTCTTTTCTTATTTCAAATTTATTACATTTTATAACATAGTAAAACTTTTAATTTTGTTCATTGATTTCTAAAAAATTTCAGTAAATGTTTTCGAGAAATTGGTTGGAATTTTCGTTAATTTATATAGAGAGTGTTACTTATCTCTTAGCATCTCATCATTATTATTTTTACTTCCATGTACTGACTCTCCTAAAACTGATATTAAAATGTAGAATTACTTGCTCTGAAAGTAGGGGACATCTCAGGTTACTTTCATGTATTATGTAGAAACCGTTCCATTGCCAATAAAATTGACTGTTGATTCAATAAAAGAAAACAAGTCTAGAGATCTATACTCGTCCATTGAATATCCGTTTTAGTTACTTGATTTTCAAAAAAAAAGAGCTTCACATGGAAATAATTCTTTTTTGAAGTTTCTGAAAAACCGGAGAACTATTATCAAATAAAATTCAAGTACTCGAGGCAAAATGTGGGATTCTTCGGATCTTGAACATAACCGAAGTTTTACCAATCAGACTTCTATCCTCAAACAAAAGTAGTACTGAAACTATTAATGAGAATATGAACTTATTTCCTAATGTTAAGTTTAAATAGTGTTTTTTCTCCTTAGGTATTTAGGAATTAATGTTTTTATTTTTATTTTTAAGAATTGAAAATTTCAACAATATTTGAATGATTTGAAGAACTGAGATTTCATATCCTGGAAATATTACTGCCATGGTAAGTTTGAATCATTGCATTTGTTTAATAAGTACTGTAAGCATGTAGAAAAATTTGAATTTTCAACTTTCACTGGTATTCATCATTTCCTGTTGCTTTGGGTTTATTTTTTTAAAATAAAAAGTCTATTTCTTAGTGGAGATTTAAACGAAATGAGTAATTACCTAATAAATGCAATCATAGATTCCACGCGATAAATTTGTTATATCTATAATCACAAAATATAAACTAGGTTTTAAAAGTCTCTTAATCTTTAAAAAATAAAGTAAACAGCTGATGTATTCAAATAACTCCAAGTCTTAAATGTTTGTTTTTGTCAATATCCAGGTTCCCTTCATTGGCTCAAATTACTCATAATTAGATGCATTAAATTTCTTACTATTTAATGTGCCAATCATTCATATTTAATAGAAAGTTTAACCATTGAATGACTTTTTATTAAATGTTTAAAAATAAATTTCTTTTTCTTTCAGTTTGGGATACATATTTCACCTTTGAGATGACGAAACACTTTTCCTAAATGAAATAAATAAAGGATATGTCAAATTAGTTCAGTCCTTCTTTTCAATTGTACATGTTTTCAGTTGTCGTTGGTCGTTCTGCTCTTGAACATTGAAAGAGGCAATATCTCCCAATGAGCAATGTGTGTGAGATTAAATTTAAGACAATATGGTGAGGCAGAGATAAGCTCAGTTTCAGAAATCTAATGAAATTCAAACAAATAAAGATTAAGAAAGAAAAACATTTTATTTCTGAAAATAACGCAAAAACAATTTTGATTCAAAATATTTTAATTTTGATTCAAGATATTTGAGCATAGAAGCTGTCTGTTAGTACTTAAGAAACAAGACCTGGAGAGTTCCCGAGAGAACATCGGGAGCTACGCGATGGGACACCATTTCGTTTGAGACATATTTCTATCAAATTATAATAATTGAGAAACTCGAGGTCTCATTAAGAGAGAAATCTTTCAACGGTTCATAATAACGTTGCGACAAAACAGCTTTTATAATACAATTCTTTTCGAAAAAAAACATATATAGACTCCATCCGCTAATATCTTACATAAAGCAGGTAACCTTCGAACCGTAAAGTGGCGGAGCTTTGTAAAGGTTGTTATTTCACCTATACTTAAAATTATGTTTGTTAATCTTCTCCAATAAATGGAAGTGAGCTTCATCACTGGATATCGGAACAGCTATTAAGGGAACACATTGTAGGGTATACCAACAAAAAGTTGTATTAATTCCTCTCGTTAAATTCCCTTACATCTTAAAAGAAAGTACGTTAAATTACTTGTGTAAACTTCTGAGGAATATTCAATGGGATACTAGAACAGAATACGTGTTTTTTAGATCGGAACGTCTGGGACACTGTAAGAAGAATGCTACATGTTTCGTCCTTTAATGATCCTTGGTCCTCCAGTATCTTTATGTTTACACACGAAGATGATTTACCAAATTTGGGAGCCCTAGAATAATCTTATTTTTTCCATCGTGTACGAGATCATAAAGTCCAAGCACAAAGCGTCGTCGGAAAGATCGTTGCGTCATTTTACTGAGCCAAAAGAATGAAATTCTCTATTCCATGACATAGTGTTAACTCATCCGATAGGGGGAATGAACACCAGCAGAAAAAGAGGCCGAAAAAATTCACCTCCAAATAAGGCAGCCTTCCTGCAACACTCTGGATAAATCATTAACAGAGAATGTAGTACGCGATCTCACATTTTAAGTACAGAATAAAACTGTTTTTATTTCTTTGTTATTTAGGGAATACTTTTAGTTTAGCTGCAAAGGTTATTGTAAAATTTCAAAGGTCAGGCTAAGAAGGGTGTCAATGTAGATACTTGATGTATTTTAAGGCTTCCACTGCCATCTCTGAAAGTAGTTTATACGATGAACTCTAAAGCTGTGTTTATTTACTCGAATTATTTTTAAATTTCAAAAGTTGATACTTTTGTTTGTTTGCTGTAGTTAACTTTTACTTTTTAGCCAAGCGCAAATAGCAAAGTTTTTAATTTTGCATAAAATTGCTTTAAAATTACGAAATTATTGAATAACTGTTCAACATATATCAACTCTTAGACATTATGTACAGCAAGCAAATATGTTTACAACCCTACAGATTTCTATTCATGCTAAAGCTTCTACAAACACGCTTATAATATAGACAACATTTCTGGCGAGGAACTTAAAAAGGTAGTACTTATTATTCTCTGTTACATCATCGCTTCTTACAATAGTGAAAACTGAATTTCGTAATTCCCATACAAAATACAAAAATATGTGTATTCATTCAGGATTTTGATAAAAAAAATATCACAGAACATTTCTCCTGATAAATGAAGTAATGGATCTTTATTTATAATGAAACATACATAAATAATAATTAGTTTTCTCAGAACTATTTTTCGTTTAATATGTTTCGATTAATATGTTGCAGAGCTCAGTTGGATCATCTAGTGGTGGGCTGCATTGGCCTTCAATAATTTTACTTATCACGAAAATATATAATTAAGGCAATAGTTAAATAAATTTTAAATTAATAATATTTAAATATTCTTGATAATTCTCCCTAACACATAGGTATGTTTTCGCAATGGAGCCTCGAAAGAGAATGACTAAATTAATGGTTCGTTTTGGGATACTAAAACCGTTATTTCCATCCTCCAGGTTTGCATTTGGGGTTAGTCATTCAGGTTCCTCTATTTTTAGGGTATTCAACCTTTTAAACTTTGGAGAACCCTGAGAACTTACTATTTTCTTGAAGGAACTCCTTGATCAAAGAGAAGAAAAAATAAGATATCAAAGCTTTACCTACTCAAATTTACAAAATTAATATTGAATCTCTATTTTATCAGAATAGAAACGTCTCAATAAGATAATGAATGGTAAGGTAGCTAAAAGGTTTTTTTTTCTAAAATATAGTCTAGAATAATAAAACAAAAGAAGAATATCTTAAAAATTATAACAAATTAATGAAGAAATTTTAATTACTTCGTTATGATTGTTTTTTATTGCAAAGTATTTTTACGTCAAAAATATTTGTTGAAATCAGCAAATTAATGTCATTTTCAGCATCCAATACGCTTCTATATTTTGTTTTTCTCGCAGCGTACAAAAAGAAAATTTTTTCACATATATAGGTTTAAACATATTACATTAGATGTTTCATGGCTCTTTCGGTAATTTCTGGATAATCTTTTCTAATGTTATCCGAAAATGCTTAGTATCAACTTGACTAAAATTTAGTTTCAACTGAATATCGGTCGATACATCAATTTGTTCTCTTTTTTTATTGGGAGTTAAAAATTTCACAGCCACGAGAAGGATTTTGAATCCAAGATAATTTTTCATTTTTAAAACGGACATATTCAAGAAATAATTTTTGCAGATTTCATAACTGTTTGACCAAACTAGCTTTTACATTTTTATCGGGATTAGCGTTACCGTCCACTAATCAACGTTAGTTAACAACTGTCACCTATAAAAAGGATTATCATTGAATTCTACCTATATCAGATTCTGGAAGGGTAGTAATAAGACGGGCTATTAAAAAACAAGGAGGAGTTAAAATTTCTAAATCCTTCACTTCAGAGAAAATTGGGGTAAATGGTCGAGAAATGAGTCCATTCGAGTTAATTAGAATTAATAAGAATTCTTCATAGGTGAGACATGTGTTGCTTACAACTCTTTTGAAAACAAATTTAAAAGTTGTAACAGCAACTTCCTAAAGACCACTTTGATGAAGGGCTTTGAGGGAATGCAGTTCCAAATTATCTCTTCCTCTATAGAATGTTTCTTAGAAATGTTTCGACACCGAGTCTTGTTGTTTCATCAGTTTGAAAAAGCTGACTTATTTCATTTTATGTTTCAATAATAAATGTGGCGTTATCCTTAAGGACTTTTCTACATCTTCCTCTTCTAGCCATAAATCGTCTTAAAGCTTCTATGAGAGCTTCGGACTAGAAATCTGTTACTAACTCAAGATGGTAGCCTTAGCAGACCAACAGATATTTATGCAGACATATATTTTCGTGTGAAGATTCGTTTTACATAACTTAATTTTGGTACAGAAAGGCCCAACAAAATCTATGCCAATGGAGTTGAATACTAAGTTTGAATTAAATTGCCTTGAGTAAAATCCCCCATTTTTTGATTGTACAGTTACGGATTCGCCTTGAAACAAGTTACGCAGATACGCACAATCTTTTTGCAAATATTTCAACCATTCAATGGCTAAAACGTTTGTATAATATGATGCAAGAAGGCTTGAATTTCTGAGTAAAAAAGTGCCATATGATAACATTGAATTATCATGTCTGTGACCATGTATCTGGCTGGAAAAGGTATAGGATGCTCACTTTCGTAGGAACGAATTTCTCAATCTTTCTCCTATCCTTCGATTAATTGTGAATCAAGTGAAGGAGATTGATTTTTTGCCTTAGAATTAGGAATTACATTACCATAATTTAATAGGCTGTTTGTACCACTGGCAAAGGTCCTTGCCTGAACTTTCATATGATATATTCTTGGTCATTTTGCATGTCTTTGCTACTTGTAGCTCCCAATTCCTTATTTCCATTCCATATTTATGAACCTGAAAAATAAACTCACTTTCGGATTAATTTTTGATAATTATTTGTTTTACTAATGATATTGTCAAAGAAATTAAATGATCTAACAGTTACACAAATTTGGTCCTCAGATTCTGATAAATAAGTTTTATTTATCAGAATTTAAAGTTCATTTAGTTCAAAGGGTTAGATCCCATTGAAACTGAAATTTGATGTCCACAAGAATACTGAATTCAATCTCTGTAGAAATGAAGGGTTGCTTACTAACTACAATCTAAAAACAAACTATTGAACAAGCATGTAAAAAAATTATATTTACTCCAATAACTTTTGGAAAAAAGTCTAAGCTTCCTCTTTACAATAAGCTTCTCATTTACAAAATCAACATGCTACCCATCACAACCTGCTGCTGACAAATTTGGGGTTAATCCACGAAAACTAATAGAAACCATATTCAACATGCTCATAACCATTTTCTCCGTAACATCGCTCAAGCTCCAAGATAATGGCAGTCCGCTTCTTTCACAAGGAATTAAAAATTTCAGCCATACCAAAAATCGCTCAACTCTCCACCACCTTCTATAGTTCCATCGATAAACTATAAAAATATCACAATAAGAAACCAAGCCGTCTTTCTCCGAGAATCAGGGCAATTCTTTCTCACCATCTCATTTCACTCACACAGAGGAAAATGTCCCTATTAAGGGGATTGGTACTCTAAAAAAATAGTTAGACCCGTCTTACCCTCGAAACTCCAGCGACTCAAGGTCACCTGTTTCCTCAATCAGCTGATCAAGAGTCTTGGGATCAGCTGTTCAAAACGATGTTCCAAGCGTTTTCAATTTTTTCTCCTCTGCTGCGCATGAAGACCAGCTTTTCACCAGTTCCATGCATCTAAAGGCTACTCTTTTTTTTCTTTTGCTTCTTTTTAACTTCTGAATTAACGGCGCTGTAATAATACGCAGCTCGTCTCTCTCACTCCATCTCTTATTTTTCCAATCGAGAATTT
This sequence comes from Nephila pilipes, assembly GCA_019974015.1. Taxonomy (NCBI): domain Eukaryota; kingdom Metazoa; phylum Arthropoda; class Arachnida; order Araneae; family Nephilidae; genus Nephila; species Nephila pilipes. The sequence continues at coordinate 10,321 of BMAW01065779.1, forward strand.
CACCACCCACATATAATCTCTTCTGTCCCGGAACTAAGCTCCGATCATAATCCCGTCCTCCTCGAATTTTTGAATGAAATTCCGTAAAAAATCAATTTCAGATCCACTAACACCTGTTGGTCAAAATTCACACAAAATCTACCTGACACCACTAATTTTATTAAACTTTCTTAAAATTAATACCACCCAACAACTCGAAACAAATATACAGGTCCTTACTGAGACCATCATCAATGCATAAAAAATAGCCTCTATAAATACATATAAAACCTCAATGCATATAAAAATCTATAAACTTACTCAAAACTCATGAAATCAAAAAACTTTCAACTCTAAATACCGAAGACAACTCTCCTTTCAACACAACAAATTTTTCTTAATAATAAAAGATGCGTTATCCCCCCCCCTCCTTAATAATCAACATTACACTGCAATCATAGATGAACAAAAAGCAAACATGTTAGCTGATCGATTAGAAAATAATTTCCGAAATAACCCTTGTACTGACAAAAACTTTGATAAAACTGTTACACAAACAATTCAAAATTTCTTCTCCACCTCTACTCCTCTTGACAATATTGAACCCACCACTCCCCGAGACATTTTAGAATACACCAAAAAACTAAAAAACAAAAATAGCCCATGGAAATGATAACATCACAAATAAAATGTTCAAAAATTACCCTATCAATGTTATTTTTCTTCTCACTCTCTCTATAATTATTAATAAAATCTTACACCTTAAAAATTTTCCACAAACATGGAAAACTGCAATCCTTTTCCCAATCCTAAAACCAGAAAAAAATGCACATTTACCCAAGAGTTACAGACCAATCTCCCTTCTTCTCACCCTTGGCAAATTAACTGAGTCTATCATCCTTAAAAGGTTAAACAACTTCATGGAAAACAATAACCTCATCAATCCAAATCAATAATGGTTTTACAAATAATCTCTCCACATTACACCCCCTCCTAAAATTATCGGAAACAATAACATCTGGTTTTTAACACAAACACTCCATTGGAGTAGTTTTTCTTGACATCTCTAAGGCCTTCGACAGTGTTTGGCTTGAAGGACTTACCTACAAGCTTATCATCAACCACTTTCTCCCCTTGCTCATCCACCTCCTACACTCATATTGTAATAACAGATTTTTCCAAGTTAGAGTTCAAGACACACTCTCTACTCCCAAATGTATTAAAGCTGGTGTATCTCAGGGCAGTTTAGTTGGGCCTTTTTATATTTAATTATTATGCAAAAGATATCCCTTACTTCTCATTAACTAACTTAAATATGCATGTTGACGATGCAGTCATCGTTGCGAAATTTAGAAATCCTAAAACGGTCACTTATGTACTTCATAAACATCTCCTCATTCTTGAACAATATTACGATAAATGGAAAATTAAAATCAATGTCGAAACATCTAATAATGTTCTCTTCACCAAGAAAAAAGGTGTTATCCCTCACCGCTTTTTTATAACACTGCAATCCCATGGTCAAATTCTGCTAAATATCTAGGTCTCACTTTTTACAAATACCTGACTTAGAAAAATCACAATATTAATACAAGAGAAAAATTCCGTTGCCTATCACACAAAGTTTATCCACTAATAAACCGAAAATCAAAAGTGAATCTCAATAATAAACTTCTCATCTGCACAGTCATTATGCGACTCCTTGTCCTGTATGGGCATATTGTGCAAACACCAATCTACAAATCCTTGAAAACTCTCAAAATTCAATAATTAGAATGATTTCAAAAGCTATTCAATACATGAAAAACTATGAAATCCTCAATTCCTTACGAATCTCTACTATTAAAAATCATGTTCAAAACCTTTCAGAAAAAATTCTTCAACTCTCTCGAAAACATTGACAATATTAATATTAGAAATCTAGAAAATAACGACATTAATCCCTCATTACTCCAACAAAGACCCAGGCAAATTCTCTCAGATTCACATAACCCACCTTAATTCTGTTTATTCTTTTCCCTTTTATCACTCACATCAATATCTGCTTGGAATAATATTTCTCTGATGCTTCCCTTCGTTATTTAACCAGGGAGGTAGCGTTGGATGTTGTTTCGAGCACATAGGCCGCGGCTCGAGTCGGCAAAATACAGCAGAACTTGGCTTTTTATGGCGTTTAGTGCTTTCTGCATGTTGTGTTCAGTAGCTGGGCTCTGATTGGTCGTCTCGAAGGTCTGATAAGTTTGGCAGTCTGGAGGTATAGGTTTCGGTCAGGGGTGGCGTTGATAGCCCAAAAACCCCATATTCACACACGAGTCGGAGTTTCTCTACGGTGAAGTCGCACGAGCAGAGCTCTCGGATTTTGCGGATATTATTGCTTTTTTCGAAATTTTTTCACACCCGATTTCTAGTAATAGCATTCGAACTAAATTGAAAACAAAAATTAGGGAAAAAACCTATTGTTTATTCCAAAAAAAACTCTTTGTTTTGATTTTCGCCAAAACCACCGTTTCCGACCCGGAAGGGGTAGGAAGGCACCAAAAAGCATCTCAGTGATGGATTTCACCGTCCCCACTATGATGAATATTGAAACAAGCCTGCCAAAGGAGGTAAGTGTAAGCCTGGGCATGCTAACGCCACTAACAGCTGACGCTTGCAACCATATAGTTTCAATGCTAAATGCTTCGCAGTACGACATGCTGTCTACTACTATCCTTAACTGTCCCGGCTCAGAGGATAATTTACTATTAGTGCAACATAAGAATTTATTAAATCTCGAACACACGGTATACCGTGCGAATATCCAGTTGAAATTTAATGAGGCAAACGCCACGATCGCTAAACTTTCGGCGGAATCCGAAACAGTTCAGCAATTAAAAAAAAAAACCTTACTGAGGACATGGATTCTCTTAAAGAATCCCTCAGAAAAGAGTTATTAGAAACTTTTAATAAGAATCCCCCCCCCCGAAGATGGCTTTGTGACGGTTAACCGTCGAAAGAAAATCAAATCTAAAAATGCATCTCAACAATACTCGTTTAAACCGAGTAACACACCCACCCCTGACCTACCCTCCACCTCAACCCCTACCTCAAACCAATTTGATTCACTTGAAATCGAAGAAACCATGGAAACAGCTAAACCTGAGATCAACACCACTCCGAAAATTCCCCCAATAATACTCACAAAAGTTAAGAATCCCAACGAAATAATTAAAAAAATTAATACCCTCACTAAAGAGAAAACAGTTGGCAAAATCAATGGGACCAACTTGAAATTATTCCCAACCACTGCTGATTCTCATCGCAGCATACAAAAGCATATTGCTGAAAATAATTTAGAGTCACACACTTACGAACTCCTTGGGCAGAAACTTGTCAAGTTCGTCGTAAGAGGTCTCCCGGTGGACACTGACCCCGCCACCATCATTAATGAACTCGGCAGTTTCGGCTGGAAAGTCGAAACATGTCATATTATGAAATCTAAAAAAAACCAATATGGCTATGCCCCTATTTTTAATTCAGGTTCCCAAGAACCCTAAAAATGCAGAAATTTTCAGCGTGGACCATATGGGCTACCTGAATATAAAAATCGAACCGTTAAAAAAAGGGATTATTCCAAACCAATGCTACAGGTGTCAGAGTTTCTTTCACCAGTCTAAATTCTGCTCTCGCTCCCCCCGATGCCTTAAGTGTGGCGAAAGCCACTTTTCAAGTCAGTGTCGGAAATCCAAGGACACACCAGCCAAATGCTGCAATTGCGGTTGTGCACACACCGCAAATTTTACAGAATGCCCCCAAATCCCCCTCAATTTTAAACCCTCTCCCCCCTGAAGTTAATGCACGGGAGGAAAGAGCATAAAAAGCTGCACAGGCAGCAAATACTGCCAGCTCTCCAGACGCGGCAGCCAGCACCCCCCCCGCTGCACCGCAAACCCAAACTTCCACACCCGCCACTGTTCCCGCACCCCCAACCGCTCCTGAAACCTCCGGATCCTTCGCTAGTGATTTCAAGGATCTACTAAACCTATTCAACCCCTCTAAAATCTTACAATCCATGAACCTTCTAAAAACTATCAGCTCTGAATTAAAAAATAATAATGATGCACTTAAAGAAATTGAGATAATTTTTGAGAGTATCCCCAAACTTCTCGACATTTGGGCTTAATTTTCAATCCCCCGCACAATATCCCTCCCCCCTCACAATAGTTAGTTGGAATGCTAACGACATTCGCCAAAAAATAGATGAGTTAAAAAAATTTCATAATAGATCACAACCCAGATATCATCGGACTCCAAGAAACACTCCTCAACCCCCCCCCGACCCCCTCAAAATTCCTAATTACACTGTTCATCGCACAGACCGACTCTCTCACAGAGGAGGTGGCACTGCTTTGATCATTAAAAATTCCATCCCCCATCATTTAATAATTAAAAACACTAACACATCAGAAAACACAACAATACATATCGAAACTCGAAATAACCAAAAAATCACCATCTCCTCTGTTTATCACCCACCCCAAAATAACATCATCCAAATTCAACTTGCAAATATACTTGAAAATAATTCTAAAGGGATTATGTTTGGCGATTTTAACGCCAAACACCCCTCCTGGAATAGGGGTAGATGAAACAGGTCAGGTTGTGCAATCCATAATTTAATAACGGATAATAATTTTATTATCTCAGCCCCTGACTCACCCACTCATTTCCCATACAATAGCCCAGTTAATTGTATTATTGATTTCAGCATTCTTAAAAATATTACCCACTGTAACTGTGAAAGCTTGACAGAATTGTCGAGTGATCACAACCCCATCCTTTTCGAAATTTTTCTTGAAAACATCATCCCCTTTCCCCTACGCTCCCTCACAACAACTGACTGGTTTAAATTCAACAGTACGATATCGGAATTACTCTGAGGTAATCCCATTATTAATAACATTTCCGAAATAGACGCCTCCATCCAAAATTTCACTCAAAACATGCAAGATGCCATACAAACATCTAGCACTACCAAAACAATCTCCACCCCCCCCCACCTAAGACTCCCTCCCTACATTTTAGATTTGATTAAAGAGAAAAATAGACAGAAAAAAATCTGGCAAAATTTTAGATACCCTCCCTTTAAAGAAGAACTTAATAGGATGCAACGTAAAATTAAAAAAGAAATTAATAAATTTAAAAATAAAAAATGGTCTAAACTACTTAATGAATTAAATACTCAAGACAATAGCCTCTATGAAATGAACAAAAAACTATCCCGTAAATATCAACCCATACCCCCCTCCTCAGCGGTAACTCCGGTACCGTATACTCCGACAAATAAAAAGCCGACCTGTTTGCACTATCCCTTGAAAACTCATTTCAAGAAAACCACACCCCATACGAAGGCGATCATATCGAACGCGTCGAATCAATAGTTGAAAATTACATATCCCAATTTCAAAACATTACATTCCCCACCCTCACCTCCCCTAATGAAGTTATTCAGGTAATTAAAAAAAAATAGGAAAGACCCTGGACAGGATGGCATTCATAATAGAGCGTTCAAATCACTACCCATTCACTGCATCACTCACCTCACTAAAATATTCCATAAATGCCTTTTACATGCATACTTCCCTGATCAATGGAAACACGCGGTTATAATCCTGTTTCCTAAGCCAGGCCAAAACCACGCCCTCCCCAACAACTACCGCCCAATTAGCCTACTCAACACCATATCCAAAATTTTTGAGAAAATTTTACTCACTCGTATTCATGACTTCCTCGATCAGAATAATATTTTACCTGATGCCCAGTTCGGTTTCAGACACAAACACAGCACCGTACATCAACTCCTTCATGTGGTCAACATCATCACCGAAGAATACAACCATAAACAAATCACTTTGGGAATTTTCCTAGATGTTCAAAAGGCACAATGGCCTTATTTCTAAAATGATTACTTTAAATTCCCCCCCCCTACATTACCCTCATGATACATTCTTTTTTAAAAAATAGATCTTTTCAGGTAAAAATCAACAGGGCTTTATCTTTTACAGGTAAAATTGCTGCAGGAAGTCCTCAGGGCTCGGTTTTGAGCCCCTGTTTGTATTCTCTCCACACGTATGATTTCCCCCAATCTAAACTGACCAGCCTATGCCTTTTCGTGGACGACGACGCCATACTCGTCCAATCTCACAACCCCAACATCGCCCGAAAAAAACTACAAACCCATCTCAATCAAATAGAAAACTGGCTCACGTTCTGGAGAATAGCAGTAAACACCAATAAAACCAAAGCCCTTGTTTTCAGAAAGGGTACCGCCCCTGCCCCAGCAAAAAAACTTCATCTCTTTCGAGGTAATGTCGAGTGGAGCAGCGAGGTAAAATACCTCGGTGTAACACTCGATACCAAACTAACTTTTAAAAAACACATCATTTCTATAAAAGAAAAATGCTGGAAGAAACTCCACAACTGTTTACCATTAATTGGAAGAAAATCAAATCTCTCATTAAAAAATAAAATTTTACTATACATACAGGTCATTAGACCTGTAATATTATATGCATCCTCTATCTGGGGCCATGCCGCAAAAACCCACCTTAAACACCTTCAAATCCTCCAAAATAAAATATTAATAATAATAGTTAACGCCCCATGGTTTGTCCGAAACAACGTAATTCATAAAGACCTTCATATTCCCCTCATTAAAAATCATATCTCGTATCTGGCGAGACGTTTCTATAACACCATCAATAATCATAGTAATTCCCTCATACAGGCCCAAAAATTATTTACCCACAATAACGGTTTCCACCCCTTCCCCTATGAGTCTTGCAATAATTACTTTCATCTCTATCCACCTTGAAGACGCTTCGTTCCAAAACTACAACCCTTCCCT
>BMAW01065790.1:0-10342 GCA_019974015.1 Nephila pilipes
CATAACTTTTCTGTGTGGTGCATTTCATTTCACTGAGTTGCTTGATGCAATTTGTTTGTCATTATTGAAAAAATGGAACTACTTTTCAAAACCTATTTCTTATTCTTTTTTTCAATATAATAATAGTAAAAATAAACAGAATGGCCACTAGATCTCTGAAATGTCTTATTCTTTTAAGAAATAATTATAAGTTTTCGCAATATATTTCTTTTTGAAATTTCCCAAAACATTAAATAGAAAAGATTAAAAGGCTGTTCGAAACACAGTGCAGTTCAACTAAAATCTTTTTATTTTGCTGATGGCAAATACAGCACAAAGAGAAAACATATACGTATTAATAAACGTACAGCCTTGATTGTCATACAAAAAAAGTTGCCAATAAACTGTAAACATGATTTTTTTTTCCAGTCCGGTTTCCCTTAAAGACCGTTTTAAATAACAAATATACTGCGCAAATGGTAAAATAACATTCCGAATAAAGACAAAAGAAAACCCAAGCAGTTTCCGCTCGGATTCCCATGGACTGAAATATAAACATCACTTGACTGGTCTTTTTAAAACGCATTAAGTCGGGAAAAAACTGTAAAAAAAATCTAAAGACGTTTTAATATTTAAAAATTTAGAGACAACAAAATAAATGAAAGAAGAATGAAAAAAAGATCTAAGAAAGCTTTGGTCTCATTCAAATGACGTAAATTTAACATTGTTATAAAAAGTAGAATAAATCTTTATTGTAAAGAAATAAAGCACAGTAAATCTAAAAAAAGAAAGAAGTACTCAAAATATCTAGGAAAAAAATCCATACGTATTTATTAATCATTTAAAAATAATTTTTGAATTGCTTTTTATTTAGTAAGAGACTAGAGGAACAGATTAATAATAGTTAGGGAAATGAAAACTATTTAAAACATGACACTGACATAAACACTGAGTAAAGAGCTTTTGTAAATGTTTGAAGGAACCTTCTAATATTAAAACAAAAGAATTAGTTGAAAAAAAGTCTTTTTTTTCCCCTAAAAAAAGAAATGTTGCTTTTTGAAGTTGAGGTTAGAAAATTTATTGAAAAATGGTTACTTTGTTCAAAAAGAGCTATGCAAAAATATTATTTCCAAATGAAAATGTAATAATTTAAATTTTCTGTACAATTTACAATTATTTTGATAAAACTTACTGTTTAAATGATTTTGGTACAAAGTATATGCCCTTTTTCAATTGAATTTTTTTTTAAATACCACAAATTAAACATGTAAAGATCTTTATATTTATACACATTATTTCAAAATAGTTACTTAACTTTCTCATAAAATTTTAAATTGTGATATCTACTTTATGTTAAATAATAAGTAAGAAAATTAAAGCATCATTTTCTTCAAAAAAATTGATGTCTGTGTTTAAAGGTTAAGATATCGTAGATTTTTTTTTAAAACCTTGAGTAAGGAAAATGTTTGTGGAAATAATATTTCAAATGACAAAAGATATGTTTCGCATAATGCAAGCAAGATTTTAATTTGCATTTCTCGTGATTTAATTCTGAGCTGTTGAATGTTTGAGTTTATGTTAAATTTCTGAACTAAGAAGGTTTATTTGATCTCAAGTGTTTTTAAATTTTGTTTTAAAACTTACGGAATCAAATAATGGTTTTTTTTAAATTTAAATTCTTATGAAAAAGAAATAAGTAATCACATAATACTTACAGGATTTTCAGTGAGCCATTCCATGTTATGATTTCAATCAAAAACTAATTTGGTTGTTTTGGTTACAAACGAAACTCCTATTACTTTCATATGCTGAATCGCTCAAATAATAATGATATAAATTCAATGTATAAATCAATGCTAACTTCCTTATTTATAATTTTTAATGATGAGAGCTTTTGAATGAGGCAGAACTCAATGACGTTATGTATGGCGCAATCTCATTAATATGTTATGCATTAGTATGTTATTAAGTTTAGTTTAGTTTTTATCAACGTCGCACTAGAAGCAACACGAGGGCTATTGGAGATGGAGAGTATGTTATTAAACGAATAGAATAAAATAAGTTTTAGTGACATGTTTCTAAGAAAAAGAACCGCAATAATATTATTAAATATTTTAAAGCTTAGATGACGAATTATAATAAATTATAATAATATACGTAGGGAAATTTTGTTTCCAAAAAAATTAAAAACTTCTCAAAAATACTTCAAATATGTGAAACATTTCAATTACTTAAAAATTATAAAATGGATTATATTTTAAGAACTTACGTTGTTACTTAATAAACAGCTGATTAGTAGTACGTGTTTACAGGAAACTGGATGCTAAAGTAGGAAAAGTGCTTTTATGAAATGTTTTGGAGAAATGGAAACGTAATAAGAAACGGAAAAAGAAAATCTTTTGATTGTTACAAATAAAATAAAATGTTAAATAATAACTTATATCGATTACTGTTGTATTTTTTTTTTTTCAAAAACCGCTTTTACTTATACAATAGCTTACGAAGTTTATAGAAGCATTTTAAAATGTATTTAAAAATATAATTATTTACTATTACTTTCAAAACTTCACGATTACTGAAAAGTGATATTAAGATATTAAAATTTGAACTAATAACACTAATAACTTTATAGCATAGTGACGAATAACGCAATTTACTGATTTCTTAAAATGCAAATAATGGTAGTTAAATGGTAGTGTAAGCTGACGTAGTATAATTATGAAGAACAAGTACACATGTTCATGATTCTATAACATGTAAATAGGATTAATTTCAATTTTCATAATTGTATTCTTTTCATATAAATTATAATAGATAAGATATCTTATATGTTTGCTTAAAATCAGTACAATATCCTGATACTATTGAAAAAAAAATATGGAACTCTAAAAACAGAATAGTTTTATTAAGCTAAATTGAAAGCTTCTTTATTCTTCAACTTCCTAATGATTATTTGATGAAATATTTTTTACCATTCTAGCTATTTTTGGTGCATAATTTGAAAATGATGAAACTGTTACATTGTACATGATTCACATTTTTCACTTTACTTAGAAAATCCTTTATTGGTAAAAAACAATCATCTGATGATTCTTAAACACTACAGTGCTGTATATTTTTCGAAACATAAATCAATTATTTTATGAATTGACAAGCAATGTTTACTATATACTTGATCAATTTTTATTTGTCCGGAAATAAATTTCTTGAAAAATATCTAAAATATTACATTTATAACCGTTGCGTAACAAACTACGTGTAGCCAGAAAAATGTGAGTAAACGTTATAAATGTTTCCGTCTTTCAAACTCAGTATTTTCAAATTATTCATAGTTTTAAGATGCAAAGCTAGAAGTTCATTTCACAGTTTATCCTTGTAGCGGTTCGCTTCAACAACTGCTGAAGTCAAAAATCCATAAAAACTAGCCTGAAAGGGACATCACTTTTAACATAGTTGCTAAGAGTGCAGAAAAAAGTTACGGGTCAAATGTCTTCTTCAGATCCAGAGGTCAAGTTTGGAACCACTGCCGGCAACCATAGTAAACTCCTTCCCTCTTCACGGGGTCGAAAACAGGAGCTCCCAAAGTGGTGATTCAGGTCTTGAAAACTAGATGGCGGCATAGTCTAGAACTACTGGTTACATGTGTACTCGACGCAATAAACTTGCCTCTTTGTGTCTAAGACTACCATTCATAAATCCATAAATCACAAATAGTGATATAAGTGTTAAGGAGACCCGTCACTCAACTCGAGACAGCCGATGACGTCAAATGGAAACTGTTCCTAGCACTACAAAATACAACAGGGAGTTTATGATACAAATTGCAGTAATAACTGGAAAAGCAATCTTCTCTTCAAATGTCGTGCAGAATGTTTCTCATCAAACCATTGCGATGATACTGGAGGGGTAATATGCGGTGGTTCACTTCAACTGCACCAGATATTAAAATGCAAAAATAACAGACAATATGGACATGTCTCTTTTGGTCCAGTTGCTGAGAGCACAGAAAAAAGTGACCGGTCAACTTTTCTTCTTTAGGGCTTAAGGACTCGAAACAGAACCACCTTTTTTCCCCTCCAAGGAGACGAAAGTCATCCAACATCGAACTATTATCTAGGAGTCAAATATGTCATAAATTTCAATACGGAGAAAAATAACGATTTTACATTAGCTCCGTTGTATGAACTTAGGTATACTAGATTATTTTTTTGTTCTTTACCTTAAAACGAATTATTGTAATGTGAGGTACAGATATGGCTGAAATAAAGAAGAAAGTGCGTTATTTTTTTTCTTTGTTTAAGATTAATGGTAAAAAGATTCAATTCAGAAATAATTTTTTACATGAAAAAAATGATCAAAATATATTATGGGGTAGTTATAGCTTTATAACTCTGAAAAAGTATATATTTCCTCAATACTCCTTACAATTTATCTTGTTTCGGAAACTATTCGAAAATGTATGAAATCAGTATTGACATTTTGGGATCAAAACGTCAATAAAAACGATAAATTTTTTTTACATGGATTAATCAAGTGCCAATTCAGAATCCTTTTTTGACTGCCAAAGTGTAAGAAAATCAATGAAAAATTCTTCGATGTGTAGAAAACGTTTTCGATTTTCGTATAAAATTATGCAAATCTAATTCTTTCGTTAGCTAAGGTAATTCAGGCCACTACAAGAAAAAGTAAGCTCATTTTTAGCCGATTTTAGATAAGCGTTTTCAAATTGAAAGGAATGAAATTCACATTTATCACTGAGATTTCTGGATATTTATGCGTATGTTTAACCAGAAAAAATCCAACTTATAAACATAATTAATTATGTAAGAGCAAGTAATAATTATTAGCTCTGTTTAGGTTTGTAAGTCATTTACTTATCTTTAGATAGATACGCCTTGTATGCAATAAACAACATTCATGAATTTAAAATTTGTAGAGTACTCTCTTGCGAGTATAAACATAAAGTTCTTGAACTGAATATAATTATAAAAATTATATGAAATAAAATTATTATTTTATAAATTGTATGAATCATATTTTCCATAACTTGTGTAATTGCATATATATATATATATATATATATATATATATATATGAAAAGAGAAAGAAAATTAGTAAGGAAATTATAGATGTAAGGTTAGAGAGATTGAAATTAAAATAGCAACTAGAATACCAAAAAGCTCGCAATAGAAAGTTTAAAAAATCTGCAAAGACCGAAGAAGCTGAAAGAGCTTAAGATTCAGGCGATGTTGACGAAGTTTATGACATTATAAAACAGATCGGAGATGTGAAAGAAAGACCAGGGTGTGATGTGAGAAGGGGAAAAATGGAAAGTTATATTGATTGAAGAGTATAAAATAAAGGAGAGGAGAAAGGAACATTTTCAGGAACTCTGAAATGTCGAACGGATAGGTGTTAACCAAAATACTACTCCGGTGTTCAAAATTAAGAGAATTTTCCGATTTGGTCGATTATCTGTAGAACTAATGGGATAGAGGGATAGAGGGCTCCAAAACCTCGTCCCTATGCCTCTGAAGAGTCGCAGTGCCTCTTTCAAAGACATGGAGGTGTGTGTGGCCATCCAAAAGGATGCATGCCCAGACCATCCAGCCTCCTCTGCCTTAATGGTAATTTCTTGTACATTGGAGGGCAGGTAGGGGTCCCTGGTTCTCTTCGTATGAAAGTACGGTGAAAATCACTGGTTAGGCTGAACCTGGACTCATCAGTAAAGAGAACGGCCACCCATTGATTCATGCTCCAATCTATATGATATCTGCATCATTTTAAGCGGACTCTCCTATTCGCAGGACGTATATAACAGATCTTCTTACAAACAGCTCTCTCATGAAGTCTTCTGGAAACAGTCACCCTTGAAACTCGGGTTATTGTGGCCGCATACAACTCATGAGAAACCTGGGAATCTGTAATATCCTTGTTACTCCTCGCTATAAGGGACAAATGGTGATCTTCTCTGGCCGTTAAGGCTCTTGGACGACCTTGCCCAGGCTTTCTCTCGACGGTTACGGTATCCTTAAACTGTTTCTATAAGTTGCACACGACACTAGGTGTTAAATATAACTCTCTGCAAATCTGGATTTGAGACTGGGTTGCTTCTAGCCTACCCAAAATTTGACACCTCATTCCATCATCTAAAAGTTGGTCGTTACTCACTTTTACTGTTTGAATTTTAATTTAAGTGATTGCTGCAAAAAACACTAAAAAATACGCTAGCGAACGAAATGTGGATTTTGGGAACGTGCGCTTATAAATCCTGTTTTTTTGACTAGTTTTTCCCCCATACCCGTATACGCTTACGTATTCGACGTACAAGATTTGCATCTTTGTTTCATTAAAACCTTTTCAGCTTCGGAACTCGCACGAGGCTTAGTTTTGAAATTTTGTGTGAAATGGAAATGCTGGTCTGGATGTCTGGAGCAATTAGATTGGAAGTTGAAAAACAAACGATCTCGTAGTTTCAATAATTTGAAACAAAATTTCTGTATCGTATTTAAAAGACAAGATAGTTATTTGTACTGATTTATATTTTTGGAATAATGCATCTATATATTATTTTCCATCATGCATCAATTGATAAAAATTGCTTTTAGAACAACTTTTTTCCAGTATTTTTTAAAATAAATTTCTATTACTTACTTAATTATCTTTTCAATATTCATGCCTTGTTGTGTAATGCTCATTGACGTGAAAATTGATTTAATAATTTTTATCTGAAATTTGATGGTATTTATTCAATTCCAGTACAATAATAAACAGATTTGCAACTTTCGTGGATAGCAGAGCTACCAAGATATACATTTCTAAATAGAATGTAAAGTTTTCTCATATTATATGCAAAGTAGCATCAGTTGAGTTACAGTAAAAAACTGCAGAAGAGGGAAACATATTGATGCCAAAAATTCCACTGGAGTGAACTTGTTGAATCTATATTTCAATTTGTCTGAACAATATATATTGATTAAAGAAAATCATTGCCAATTATTACACTTATGTAGGAGTTGTCTGAGACAATCTTTATTTTCGATTTTAATGATTGTTTTCAATTGCTCTAATAATATAGTAGTTACATATAATAAGATGAGGAAAAGGGTTTTTTTTTTACTTAAAATCTAATAATATAAATATGTAACGCAACAATGGTTACCTCTAACAGTTGTCTACATTTGTATCACACATTTATAGTCCTTCTATAACATGAAAAACATGTTTTGATCGATAAATCTCTTCCACTAATAATATTTAACGACATTTTTACTCGGTTGTAATACTGTAATTTTATAACATAAAAGGAGTTCATTTTCTTTATTTGAAATACATTAAACACACACATTTTAAGTAGATTATCATTTTATAGATATTCCATTTTTATGTCATTTGTATTCTATGTGCATGAATGCTTAAGGGCTCATTTGGAAAAAGACTATGGGTTATAATCAGGGGGAACCTAATTCTCATATCTAATTAAGCATACACATTTTAGAGTGTACAAATTCACACAATTGAAGAAAATCAAAAACCATTTTTACGTTTATTATTTCTTGACAATTTGACAATTATCACCATTTTAACTTAGTTATATATATATATATATATATATTCTATTGTTTCGTTCTAAGATTTTCCATGAATTTCCTTTCATATATTAAATCATATAATATTAAACAAGAAAAACAGTTTTAATTTAAAATACAAACATAATACGTTTGACATTAAGGAGTATTTATTTTTAGTTTTAATTTTTAAAATAGGTACTTCGTAATTTTAGCCGTTACCGTAAAGAGTATTTATAACATATTAGTATTAATTTTTTTTATTTCAAAAATATTTGTTCTTACTTTACCCTAAAATGAAACACATTTAGAATTCGACAAGTCTTTGAATCTATATAATTCCTTTTAAGATAGCTAGAAGCATATAAATATATCAGAAAGAGGTAAAATCATATTTTATTAGATTCTCAATATAAGTAATATGAAAAGAAAAAAAAACAAATATCTCCTCCAACACATCGACATATTTTTTTCCTGCAACGGAACTAGTCAGACATAATCTATTAACTCACTTAAGTCGAAATTTTCATTTCAAAAGAATGTTTCACTCTATCATCAACCTTCATCTTAAATTAATCAGAAGAAAGCTTCTGCTTTCTTCATTTTTTATTTTTTTTTTTTTTTTTTTTTTTGATTTTTAGGGAGAAATCTATGCTTTAAAGTACCCTTCAAAAGCTAAGCAATACGCCTGCTAACTGATTTTGATTAGACCATGAAGTACTCGAATCAATAGAAAAGCGATACGACAAATTTGAAAAATCAGAAGAGTAAAGGGATTTATTTTTATATTATTTGAAGAGCCTCTTTTAGAACTGAAAATAAAAGAAATAAAAAGAAGTAAGCTTTTCAATTTTTGCCGTCATCAATAAGCAAGCATTCTTTATTCTTAAGTGTATTTACTTAATAATATGAGATAGTTGGATATCAAATGAACGGTTCTTGAAACGTACAACATCATATCGCGGGTAATCGTTCGCAGGTAATCATGCATTTTGTGTTGATTAGTAAATGATGCTCATCCAACAGATACATATCTAAAGATCCAGCTTCTAAATTAAAACAATAAATGAGCCAAAACAGCAATAACATCGTATTAAAATTATTTTGCTTAATATAATTATTTTTCCATTATCATGCTTGTAATTTGATTTTATTCTGTTATTAATACTATTACTTGTAATTGTAATTCAGTTCTGCTTTAACTCTCTCTCTCTCTCTCTGTATATATATATATTTCTTCATTACTCTTTCTCTCTGATAGAAGTCATTACTATATTTTCTGTTTTCGATTGAGTGGAAAATCTTGATTTGTAAATGAGAAAATGGTATGGTGTAGGTATGGGGAAGGAGTGTGTTGATCAAACCGTCAATTCCCCATAATTTCCTTTCAGAAGGGGTGCGAGATGCAAACAACTTTTCGGTCATTCCGGAGAGCTGTTACATTAAACATTTCACTTTAGCTGTTCAAAACTGTTCCATTAAATTAATTAGCCTCACCGAAAACGTAAAAGAAGCTTCTAATGATTTAGATTTTAAATAATATATATTAATGCAAACAGAAACATCTTCAATCATTACCACAGTAAACCGATTCTATAATTTATAGAACAACACATAATAATAATAATGTTTTTGTTGCCAATCGCACAGGAGCAAATCTCTTCCATAATCATTTAAGCAAACGATTTTTTCGTAATTTTTTTTTTAGAGGCAAATAACTATTCGTTTATTTCAAACTTAACATTTACTTATTTAAAACTTAAGTGAGTGGAGAAAAGATCGTCTGCTCCTTTTCTTCAAATCTCCTCACAGCTCCGCAGTGAAAATGACGTCAAAAAGTGACGTAGGAAGCCGCCACATAGGTTGTAGCTTCGCATGTAATTTGGTTGATTTATTTTATAAACTGTTCTTTTTTATTTTCATTATGTACCGATTTTGTAGGTCTGTTTGCCTATTGGTGTATTTTAATTGATTTCTTCTATTGCAATTTATTTTATTTGCATCTTATTTTTTTTAATATATAGATTTTCCATATTAGTTTAGAACATTTTTCTGATAGGGACCTGTATTATATTGCTTAACCAGGTGATCTATAGAAAGCCAGTTTCAGAACATAAAAATGTTATATATTTTATTAATGGTCCTTTTTTGCTGATTTTCTTTGTTTTTCATACCTTTGCTCGTACTTATTCGAAATTTGAAATTATTTTATACGTTACAGATTCTTTCAGGTATACTGATTCATTTCTTATTTGTTTTTGTGAATTTTTTTCTTCTTTATTTTGTTCTATGATTTATGCAGTTCAAGTACATTACTTTCTTATATTTATTCTAAATTCTAAACATATACTAGGAAGTTTTCTTTTTAACTTCTTAAAATGTTTCTTATGGTATTTCTTATCAATTTTTTTTAAAACTATTTCTTAAAATTTTACTCTTTTTAATACTAATTTTAGTTCATTTTTCATATTATTTCTTCTTGTTACAGAAACTATATCACACACACACACATATATATATATATATATATATATATATATATATATATATATATATATGTGTGTGTGTGTGTGTGTTATATATATATATATATATATATATACATGCTCGTTTTGCGTTATAAAATCTAATATCATTAATTGTAATGCTTTTTATTCGTATAATTTTTTTTCTTTCAACTCTTTGCCGATAGACGACGATTGAATTACCACACTTCAAATTCGTTATAGAATGTACGTATTTTGTAATTGTGTCTTCTTGGCAAATAGATTTATTCAGTTTAATTAAAATTTTCA